>MU277671.1:642837-711437 GCA_022385805.1 Pilatotrama ljubarskyi
TACCGCATGGCCTCCCCTCACCTGCACTTCTCGCACTACGACTTGTAATGACTTCCTCCCTTCTTTCCGTCTTGTCGATAGCCTCTCTCATATCGCCGCTGCTGCTTTCTCCTCGTCCCGGTTTGCACCTTTTCTGCGCTGTTCGATATTGACACGGCCCCATCCGCAATCCCCCTACCCGCTACCCTCTGTCGCCGCTCTTCCCGTTCGCTGTGCATACTTGTCGCGCTGTTATCTCGTCTTGTGTTGGCCGTCTACTTGATTTGCCGCCGTCCCCTCGTTCACTACAGTTTCATTTCTTGTCTATCTCCTCTCTCATCGGCTCGATGTGTATGAAGCAAAACAACCCATGAATATACACCCATGTTTCCATCTCTCATCCCATGCCGGTATGTCTCGCCCTCTGAGGTACGCTGGTCGATAGAGCAAACGTGCACGCAGATTGCGGTAAGTGGCTTCGTATGTCATTCGTCTCACATACTGCCAGCTATCGGAATGTGCTGTCTGTTACGCGCTACGTATACTAAACGGAAGGAGACTCGAGAGAGGGAGACACGAGAACGCCATGGAAACAGTAGAGAGCTCGGCCGCGGGGGCGCGAGAGACGACGGGAGGCAGTCACTGCTACATAGTTCGGATACGGGGCAGGGAGGCAGGCAATAAGGATTCACAATACGAATAGATGGGGGAACTCGGGGGTCGGCAGGGGGTACTGCGCCGGCGGCGGCCCCGCCCTGTACAGAGACAGCGCGGTGGCGGGAATGGGAGCGGCCGGCCGGCGAGGGGACGCGGGGACGATGTGACGAACCAAGGCGAGTTTAGTCAAGGCGATAAATAGCGAAATCTGGGAACGAAACAATCGAGGTTGGGAGAACGCAAGGAGGGGGAAGGCAAGAAATACGGTGACATCTAGGGTAGGAGGTGGTGGTGTTACATAGGAAAGGAACAAAGAAAGGGAGTGCATAGTATGCGCAGGGCCGTGGGACGATGAGGGCACCCTCGCCTGCGCGGGGGCCCTCTGCGCCCTATGTCGAGAGTGGGCGACGGCGGCGCTGACCGCGCCGAAGGCCCGCGCGAGATAGGGAGGATACGATCCAAGAGGTACGATGCGCGCGATAACGAGGTACGAGAGGAGAGTGTAGACATAGCGATACGACCAAACAGCACAACTGGACGACTGGATCTTCATAGACAGCGAGAGCGGGACGACGAGCAGCAGCGGGGAGCATAGGTTTGGCAGGCGGCAGAGGCTGGGTTGGACTGGACTGGGCATGAGATAGCGATAGCGTCAGCAGAGCTAGGACGATCTATGGACGATTGGGCTGGGGGACGACAGAAAACGACCGCCGCGCAGGGGTAGGCTTCGGGGGCTGAGCCCTCGGCGAAGAGACCGGTGTGCACGCTCAATCGCGCCCGCTGATGGTCTTGCGGCGCTTCTTCGGTTGTGCCTCCTGCATCTCGCAGTCGCCGTCAAGGCTGTAGAGGAACTCGTTGCGAGACGTCTTCCTGCCCAGCTTGAAGGGGCTACCCATAGCGTCCACGGCGACCTCTCCATCATGCGCGTGGTGGCTGGTCCGACGGCGCTGTGGCTTCTCCTGGCGACCCAAAATCTTGTCCATCAGGCCTGTGGTCGTGACTGACCCGAGGGAGCTCTTGTGGGAGCTGGAGCTCCCGCTCGCGCTGGAGCTAGGACCTGCGCTAGAGCTGCTCCGCTGCCTGCCATGAGAGCCGAAGCGGAAGGGACTGCTGTCCCTGCGGCTGCCGCTGCTGCCGGAGCTCAGGGGAGCCTTGTCGCTCGTGCCGCTGCCGCTGCTGGGCGCGCCGCCAGAGCTGCTGCCCGCCTCTGCGCTGCTGGCACTCTCCGTTCGCCGGTGCTCCGGGAGACGCACGGGCGTCCCAAGGCCGAGGCTCGCAAAGCCGGACTTGCGGGGGAGGGCGCTGGCGTCCTCGATTGGCTCCATGTCGACGTCGCCGTCGCCTTCGCCTTCGCCCTCAGGGAAGACGCGCCAGCGCAACTTGGACATGGAGGTTATCGTGGAGCGTGCGGGTCCGAAGACTGGAGTAGGGGACGCATGGAAATCAGGGATAGCAGAGATGCCTTCTGGCCTCGTACGGGAAGCCGGACTCCTGCTGCTGCCGCTGCTCGAAGGTGGATGGGCGGGGGATGATTCACCGACCTTGGGGGCCGGAGACAGGTGAAGATAGGCCTTGAAGGGGTCCTCGACTTCACCTCCGGGTGTCGAGAAGCCCATTCCCATATGAACAGAGGAGGCAAAATCCTTGAGTGGGGACGGCCAGGCGAAATCCCCCATGCGCGACATGATTGACGGAGTGCTATCTGGCCTGTCCACGTCGGCAAACAGCCTCCTCGGGGAAGGGAAGAACATGTCCGGCTCTTGTTCGCTAGGCATGTCGAGTAGCGTGAACCTTTCCGGAGTCTGGATCGTCGGAGGCGAGAATATGCTTCGCTTCTTTCGCTCGCTCGCGGGAACGATGACAATGGGACTGACATCGAGGCCGCGTACGTTAGGACTTGCCTCGCCGCACACAAGCATCCCCAAAGTAAGCTGCCTGACGGCTTGGTTAACAGCAGCACTCGAGGCCCTCCACGGTTGGTCCGAAGGGAGACGAGGAGGAGAATGGCGGAAAGCTGGAGTCCGGCGGGGATCATATGGAGACTCGGGCGGAATGTTCAGCTTCGTCGCGGATGATTTGCTCGGGGAAAGACCCGGAGTTTGAGGAGGAGTACTCCCGCTGAGAATCGAATCGAAGCTACCGTCAGCCCATCTTTGCTGCCAGTTTTCCAGGCCGTCGAGAGCTTCTGAGGGGTCACAATAATTGAGGGCGCCGTATAGCTCCTGTTGAAGTGACGGGCCCTGAGACAGCCCAGGACTCGGGGGAGCCTCCGGCTCACGCAGACGCGAGGGGCCTGGGCTTGCTTGCTGCATGGCAGGCTTGGGGGGCGGAAGCTCCATGGACGCGGAGCGGTGGACGGACTTGTTGGCCGTCTGTACGCTAGCCTTCTGCGCGTCGTTACCCTTTTGGGTCGCAAGCTTGTTCTCCTCTGTCAAGGCACAGAACATGTTAGTAGACTAGACATTCTGCAAAAAAGCGACTCACTGTTTGAACTCCGACCTCCCCTGCCCCCCACTCTCTCGCCAGTTTCCCTTCGGTTGGCCATGGGAACCTTGTGTTTTTCATATACATGGCGTCTCCACATACTCTTCGCGTTGACACCGGCATACGTGCGCCGGCAGAAAGTGCAGCGGAGCCGAGGCTCTTCCCCTTCCTTCCACCCCTCTTTGACATCCTTCTTCTTGGTGGGGCACCAACCCCTGGGGGGCTCCAGCTGGGTCGGGTAACCGACGGCATTTTCGCCGACGAAGTCCCTTATGTCGAGGAACCACTCAGGGTTGGCGGCCATGAGCATGTAAGTCAGTCCACCCTTGTGGTTCTCAGCCCCGGGAAAGTCCGTGAAGGGGGGGCGAATGAAGGTGGTGCCAGGATCGCCGGGGACGGGATCGAGGTTCAGGGTGCCGTTGTTGTTGTTGTTAACGGACTGGCTCCGGGCGATTTGAGCTGGTCGAACAGCAGATGCCGTCGAGGCCTGCATAGGGGGGTGGGCGATGGGGTGAGTTTGGGGAGGATTGGGGGCGAGACTGGGGGCCGGCGCGAGGGCAGCCGGGACAAAAGGCATTGACGAATGGTGAGAAGCTTGCATGGTGAGATATTGTCGCAGTGAGGATGGGTTTATCTCTTCGGTAGTCAAGAAGCTTGCGGGAGGGCAAAAGGAGGAGGATGGGGGGTGCCCTTGCATGCGTAGAAGAGGTGATGTGGCTGCAAGCAAAAGACGATAAGCGACGATGAGCAGGCAAGTTGTGGCTGGGCGCTGAGTGCTACTGACCTGCAGATGCAGCTAATGTCGACGGAGGGGGAGCAGTCGACGGCGGGGAGGGCGGAGAGGGGATGATGATGGCGGAGGAGAAGATGTGACTGGGATGGGAGGAGGAGAGAGCGATGGGAGTGCGACCGACGGCTAAGCGAACATGCCCCCATCAATCCCGGCCTTTTTAGGACACAACGCGACTCGCGCGTACATCACGTGACCGAGTCTCACCGCGTCGTTTCGCACGCGCGTCTCTCCGCTCTCCGTCGCCCGTCCATTGTCCCACGAATTAATGAATCAACACACTCCTTTCCAATGTTGTGCACATCTACAACTCTGCATTTCGGTCTGTCTGTAGACTTGTAGCGTTAAGAGAAGCATTCGAGCACCAGCGCACAGCCTGGGGGCGAGGTCGTCGCACTCCGCCAAGGGCGATGATGTCACCCGGCCCTCCCGAGTCCCGGACAGCTAACCCCCTGTGCCGACCGCTCTCTCCTGCTCAGAGCGCGAGGGCGATGTAGCTGGGACACGCGTTGATCAGCGTCCAGGGACATTGCAATTTATTCTCTCTCTCGCGCGCAGCCACTCACCCAGCAATCATGACCGAGCCCCCGATAGGCGTAATGGGGCCCATCCATTTCAGCCTGTCCCAGCCATCATTGCGAGCGACGAGTCCCGGCCGGTCGCGGTCAGCTCTCCATCCTCAGACCGCCACCAACGTCACTCCACTCACCGGTCCCGAGCCAGCACCAGCGCCATGATGCTCCCCGAAAATACCATGCTCCCGACAGCGATCGCCGGTCCGGCGAACCTGTGCGCGGCGAAGTGGGGGTGCATCGACACCACCAACAGCGCGAGCCCGTTGTATATCTGCGGAACACATCAGCATCGTCCAGAGCAACGGCCGTGGTAGCCAGGGAAGAGAGGCAGAAGATCATCTATGTAGCTCCCTCTCCCACACTGTGCCCGTAGGAGTCCTCTCAGTGCACAACCGAGCTACGTACCGCATAACTAGACGCAGTCTGCCAGGCGTGCAACTTCTCCGGAGTGATGCCGCTCCTCTTCTGTAGGCCATGCGAACCAAAGGCACCTGCTATTATCCCCGCAGCGGCTTGGTACATCCCTCTCTCAGTGTTCCGTCTCGACGCGGCTCGTATGCAGTGCGTGGTTACCTAGGATGGCACCCGTCCTCCATAGCAAGCTGGAACCGGGGAAAGCATTCAGCGCTCGGGGAAGCAGAGGCGTAGACGCAGATGGGCGCGACATGGCGTCTTGAGGGTCGTATGTCAGTAAACTTGAGCAAATGAGTTAGTGTGAGAGGCGAGAGCAGTGGGGCAGTCCGGTCTGAGTCTGTGATACTTCGCACGCACTTACGCGTTTGCTCCTCCGAGCGGCATGGCTCGGCATTCGCGCCGAAGCCCACTAAGGACTCGTATAGGTGCCGCTCAAGCAAAGTTTATTATATTAGAGGACGACGCACCGGTCGTCACCCAAACATACATATATGTTACTCCCGTCCACATGCCGTCCAGGAACCAGAGAGATCACTCCGGATACATACTGTACTCCAGCTTACATAGTGCCACACAGATCGCGGCGATGCGGCCAGAACCACTTGGTGACTTCATACAGATTGCGGCCTGTGAGGTACCGGTGCTGGACTAGGCTGCGATTGTTCACCTCGTTCGATACAGTATGATTCCCTCTACGATAACCTCATGCCACGGTACTCCAAGCTCTGTTCTCGGAGTTTGCAGTCAATGACACCAACACGTATTCGCAAAGCACATCGACTTCACTGAACCCCGAATGCACTGTTGCAGTGTAGCGACCTTGACTGACATAGCGGCAAGCTACGCCGAGGGACTGCTTGGGACTCACGGTTGACGTGGAGATGCAGAACGATACTAAGGAGATCTAGACGAAGGTCTCGAGAACTCAAGGCTGCCGAGAAGCGGTGCATATTATGCCGGATAATATACGGGCATGCCTCCCTCTTGTCAGCCGTTGAGGCTCGCCAGCGTACCTATCTCGCCCCATTCAATGCTCTGTGACTGGGACCAGGGCGACGGCATCTGTAAAGAACGGTCTTCTGACTCTGTAGGGGACAAGAGTCTCGTGTCCTGAACGCACCGCAGGGTGGAAGGGACAATTGTACACCGGACAGACTCAAAAGTACTTAGTGCAGGGGGACGGGAGAGCGCGACATGCGAGTCTTGTGCGACTGCTCGAGTCCCATGGTGTCTGCAAGTCGGAGGCGTGGCGCTCCCGGCTCATACTAAAAGACTTAAGGTCCTGGCACTTGCGACGCGTCTTCTGTACAGTCGTTTGCATAATAAAGTGCACTCGCATGCGCGGCGATATCGTGTTTGGTCATATTTGCGGCGCCAAAGAAGTCCGATATAGTAGGCACACGGCGCCTGATCAAGAGAGGACTCGCAAGCCGGCACAGTCACAGTGGGGCCAAACTCATCCCATCTCATCTCGCAAGTACACCAAATAAGTTTTATGCGTTGAGTGAATGCTCGGACTGCTTCCGGATGGAACTATTCAATGAAGAGGTGCAGAGAGCCGCTATCGGCGCGCACACTGGGTTCTTGATCAGGCGCTGACCGCTGCCAAATCGGGTTTCTTCACCTGGAACAAATACAGCCAAATAGCAATCGGCCGCGTGCGCGAGTGCACTTTATTTTGCAAACGACTGTAAGTACTACACGCCCAGACGAGCCAGATGTCGGAATGACATCTGGTCGGATTTCATCCGGCGGAGGCCCGCCCGACACCCGGCTGATGCAGAGCAAATAACTGAGCAATATCTGGCAACGGGACCGGCTAGATGTGTGATGCCCGTCAACGGGCCGGTACCCAGCGCCGGATATTGGTGGGGCGTGCGGCAGATATCCACCGGATATCTGGCTTTACGTATGTGCACAACAAAAAGAAAATGTAGTACCGAGATTCGAACCCTGTGCGACGTACCCATCGCCCAGCTCCTTACCGCTGCACTACCGCAGCTTTCACTACGCTGTTACTCACACACTTATATATCCTCAATACCTCGGGCTACAGAAAAATCCTAAGTCCGATTTCAGAGTGCAGACACTTGATGGCATCCGTGCTCCTTCCCTTCAATGCACGGGGGGACTCAAGCTGCGTTCTTTGCAAGCTACACTATGCTAGAACCTCACAGATGTACTGTACAACATAATCTCACTACTAGCAATGCTGGAATAGCCCCTCTTTGTCAGGAAAACCCCAGCACTCACCGAGTGAGTATGAGTTGCATGAGCAAAGCTTAAAGTCAAAGGCCTTCATGGCGTAGTGGTCGTGTGCGGGTGCTTGTGACAGTGTACCTCGAGGTTTGAAACCTCGCCCTGCCCTTTTTTCGAGCGCTCCACGTAACTCCAGATATCTGTCCGACATCTGGCACAGGGTGGTCGGGTATTTGGCATCAGACATTTGTCGGGTGACGCGCGAAAGGTAACGGTTCGGTATTGGTCACACATCAAACCGATATCTCGGATTTCAGATATCGGTCCGACGTCTGGCTCACCCGAGCGTGTACTACAGTATCTGCAGAGCGTTGGCGGAGATCAATGCAGATTATGTAAGCAAGAGATTGGGGTTATATACGGAATCGGGCACGCCAACGCAAGCAGGCCTGTCATCTCCTCTCTCATCCAGATGCATCTCATACTAGTACTGCTCTGCACACCGGTCGTTAATGTCTCCTATTCGCCAAGTGAAGAGGGTTATTGCAGCGTTGATTCTCGTCCATGGGTCAAGTCTACGCCACGCATGAGCCACGCCGGCCGAGGCCGGGGTAACTCACGCAAGATATTCCTGCACGGTGACCTTGCCTATTGTCTTCGGGGCAGCCTTGGTGCAGATCAAAACAACGCACGCGCGACCGTCCGTGAGCGACTCTGGACTCGTCGCGGCCCAGACACAGCCTTGAAGACGGCCCAACTCCGAGCCCAGCCGTCGGCCGGTGCACTGCTTTGAACCTTCCTCGCCTCGTCAGGATCTAAAGATCCCGCACGGGTTCACTTGTGGCCAATCACTGCCGAGCCAGGGCCCGTATGCCGGCCCAGCTCGACGCCGCCAACTTCCCGGGCTCTGTCTTCTCCGCCTTCTGGTCGCATGTCAGCATCGGCGACTCCGCACGTGCGGTCCCGCGACAATCATCCTATGGAGTCGTCGCTCGGTGTCGCTTCGGTTTCTGCTTTTAACCTCGTAGCGGCTGAGCATCGCTCGCATCCATTTCTGCTCTCAACTTTCCCCTCGAAACCTCCTTGGGCGACCTCCGTCTCTTCCCTTCAATGGACTACTTTGGCTCTCCCGTACCAGTTGCACCGAGCAGCTCGGCAGTACAAGGTGATACAGGATCTGACGACACATTGCCTGCAGGATCGATCAAGCAGGAAACCCAACAAAAGACACGGACACCGGTATGTCATCCTGTCAACAGGACGGAACCGCTCCTGACATCCGCCTTGATTGCGCTGCAACAGGTAGGGACACCTGTGAATTCTCCTGGTGCGGTATCCGTATCTACTGCTTTCCATCCTTCTTTCAAAACCGACGACTCGCTCCCCGATCTCATCATCACATCTGTCGACGGTGTACACTTCTACATCCATCGGAACTACGTTCTGGCCATGTCAAAAAATCGCCTTGGCGGTCTCCTCCCTTCAAGACTGGACAATCCGACGTCGGCATCGTCCTGCCCCTCCATCCAAGCTAAGCAATCCGCCGAGGTACTGAACGTCGCCATGCACGCCATATACGGATTGTCCTGCCTGCAATACTTCCCCACCCTCGAGGTGGTTGAGTCAGCTCTGGCAGAGCTGATTGTGTTCGGAGTTTCCATCCAGCTTCTTGCCGCAGCGAACAAGCCGCTCTACCAGCTTCTCTTATCCTTCGCGTCCGACCGTCCGATGGACGTCTACGCACTTGCGGGCCAGCACTCGCTTGAGGATGCCGCCGTAGCGGCGTCCGCCCGTCTTCTAGATTACGATGTCTCGCAGATCTCGGATGCAGTAGCGGCAAAGATGGGCCCACTGTACTTGAAGCGCCTCTTCATGCTCCAGCAATCCCGCGTCGTTGCGCTACGGAGCATACTGTTCAGGCCGCCTGCCCCGCACCCGCCTTCGCCCGAGTGCTCACCGGAGTCCCAGCAGCTCCTCATGCGGTCGTGGGCTTGGGCACTAGCTACTGCCCAGCGCACGTGGGTTGCCTTACCTGGTGAGCATCCCATCTATCTCATTCTGCCCTTGTTCAGTATGCTGGACGATCCAATCCTAATCTGTCGCAGGTTTATCCACCGATGCCTTGAAGTCCCTGCTGGAACCCGTCGGTAATAACATTGACTGTCCGCTGTGCGCAGAGGCTTTGCACCGGCGCATACAGGAAGTCCAAACCGAGTGGTCCTCAGTGAAGGTACGTCACGTTCGGTTCCGGATCATCGCTTTGGGCAGCCGCCAATATATAATAGGCGACAATCTAGAGGTGAAGTTTTCATGCCGCTGGGTTATGCCCATGCGCTCTGACGCCTACCCTCACTGCTCCCTGTTCCGTTTTGTTTATCTCGCCACCCCGTCCGCACCAACGAGCACTCACACCGCTGTCTTACATCTGACATAGCATCGCATCCTATGGCATCCTATCAAAAATATCCAGCACACACCCAAGTTCACTGTCCTAACTAGCACCTTGATATATGTATCCAGTCTCCGGTTCTGTTTGACGCATGAAAGTATCTCAAAAAAATTCATTCAGACGCAAATATGCCAGCTCCCTCCGAGAATGAGTAGCGATGGATGTGATAGTACAACGATTGAAAGTCGACACGACCAGAACCGGCATGCACTGTTCAAACGACCGAGGTCCAACAACTCGGATGGGTCCAAGCCCCATGATTAAGCGCCGGTCGTTGAGTAGCGGATTAGGCGAAAGCCACGTGGGCGGAGATCAGGGATTTTTAGTAGGCGCCCGAGGCTGCTTAGCAGCCGTTGGCCAGTCCGAGTCGCTCACTCGTCCCCTCCCTTCATCCCATCTCCTCCGACCAATCAACATGGGAAAGGCACAGAAGAAGACGGGCAAGGGTCGTCTCGACAAGTACTACAAGCTCGCAAAGTACGATCACATTGTTTACTGACCCGCGTGAGCTCCTGCTGAACATACTCCTACAGAGAGCAGGGCTACCGTGCCCGTTCAGCGTTCAAGCTCATTCAGCTGAACAAGAAGTACTCTTTTCTCGAGAAGGCAAAATGTTGCATCGATCTTTGTGCTGCTCCCGGTGGCTGGCTGCAGGTCGCGAGCAAGTACATGCCCACGAACAGTGTGATCGTCGGTACGTGCCATCATGTTCCTGGTTTTTTTTGTGAGATTCCAACGCCCTGCATAGGCGTCGATTTGGTTCCCATCAAGCCCATTCCCCGTGTCGTCACCTTCGCAGCAGACATCACCACCACGCACTGTCGCAATCTCATCCGGAATGAACTCAAGGACTGGAAGGCGGACGTCGTCCTGCACGACGGTGCGCCTAACGTCGGTACGGCGTGGGTGCAGGACGCCTACAGCCAGTCTGAGCTCGTACTCATGAGTATGAAGCTCGCCGCCGAGTTCCTCATCAAGGGCGGCACCTTCGTTACCAAGGTCTTCCGCTCCGCCGACTACAACAACCTCATCTGGGTCTTCAACCAGCTCTTCGGCAAGGTCGAGGCGACGAAGCCTCCCTCGTCCCGTAACGTCTCCGCTGAGATCTTTGTCGTTTGCCGTGACTTCCTGGCTCCCAAGCACATCGACCCCAAGTTCTTCGACCCCCGGCACGTCTTCAAGGAGTTGACGGCATCAATGCCGGCGGACGAGAAGGGTGCGGCTGCAGCGAAAAACGCTCAGGCAAACGTCTTCCAGCCCGAGAAAAAGCGCCGCCAGCGTGCGGGTTACGATGACGGCGACTACACTCTTTACAAGGAGGCCGGCGCTGCAGACTTCATCAGGTGTCAGGACGCTGTCACTTTCCTCGGGACGTATAACAAGATCACGTTCAAGACGGATGAAGAAAAGCAGTGGTTCAACATGGACATCACGACCGCGGACGTGAAGGCGAACTGCGAGGATCTGAAGGTGCTCGGCAAGGGCGACTTCAAGACTCTCATCAAGTGGCGGACTGCTCTCCGTGAGGAGGTATGTGCTCCTCTTCGTGCTTTCTCCTCACGTGAGATACTCACCGAGCGATAGCTCGGCCTGGAGGTGAAGACCAAGCCCACAGAGGAGTTGACCGAAACGGTCGAAGTCACCGAGGAGGTCGATGAGGAAGAGCAGATCCAGCAGGAGGTATGTGCAACCTGTCATTGACCGTATCACGGTGGCTAACTGGAGATTACCAGCTCGAACGGCTCAATGCAGAGGCTGCTGCGCGTGCCAAGCGTGAGCGTCGGCGGGCGAACGAGATCAAGGCGCGCACAATCCAACGGATGCAGCTCCGCATGACCGCGCCCATGGACATTGGTCTTGAGCAAAACGACGACGCTCTTCGCGGTCATGACGATATCTTCGAGCTTGATGACGCTGAGGCCCTCCGTGGCAAGCGTGCTGGTGCGGGCTACGACGATGAGTCTGAGGAGGAGGCCTATGAGGATGATGCGGACCAGGATGAGGAGGTCCTAGACTCCGAAGAGGAACGCGAGCGGAAGGTGGCGGAGCTTGAAGCAGAGCTTGACGGGCTGTACGACGCGTACCAGGAGCACTTGAAGGAGCGGGACGCGAAGTGGAAGGTGAAGGAGGCGCGGAAGAACAGCAAGGCGCGCGAGGAGTGGCATGGTATCGGGACCGGAGGCGATGCCGGGGAGAGCGACAACGAGCTGGGTGGCTACGAGAGGATCCAGCGAGCGAAGGCGCGCCTCGGCGAGGATTCAAGCGACGACGACTCCAGTGACGAGGAGAGCGAGTCGGAAGCGGAGGGGAAGACGGTCGCTGGCAAGAAGAGGCGGGCCGACGAGCCTGTTGACTCTGGCGCGAAGAGCAAGAAGGCACGGACAGTCGCGAAGGCCGAGGAGTCCAAGGCTGCTGCGCCTCTGAGCCGAGCTGCTGAGCTCTGGTTCAAGCAGGATCTCTTCGCTGGTGCGGACGCCGAGGTGGAGGATGATGAAGAGGAGATCGAAGAAGCAGAGGAGGATGATCAGGAGGGCGAGGACGAAGCTATGAGCGGGGTTGAGGAGGAGGTATGTCAGCGCCCTCGGCAGACCATTTGCTCCTTCACTGACTGATTCCGTCGGGCAGGCTGCCTCGCATGACGATGAGGATGATTTTGACGATTTCGAAGTCGTGCCTCAAGACAGAAGCGATGACGATGCTGATATGTGGAACGTCGAAGGCGAGAACGAGGACGAGATCAAGCAAGCCAAGATCCAAAGTGAGCTATCATTTCGACATAAACATCCAGTCATTCACTCACGGTGCTCGTCAGAACACGGACTCACCACCGCCGAAGCGATGACGCTCGCTACGCAGCTCGTCAACCGGGAGAAGACGCGCACTGAGCTGGTCAACGAGGGCTTCAATCGTTATTCGCTCAACTCCAAGGAGGGCCTCCCATCCTGGTTCCTCGACGATGAACAGAGGCACTACAAGTCTAACATCCCTATCACCAAAGAGGCTGTCGCTGCACTCCGCGCGAAGATGCGCGCCCTCGATGCACGGCCGATCAAGAAGGTCGCGGAAGCGAAGGCTCGCAAGAAGTTCAAGGCCGCTCAGCGCCTCGAGAAGGCAATGAAGAAAGCCGAGGGTGTGAACGAGACTTCCGACCTTACGGAGAGGGAAAAGGCCAAGCAGATCGAGAAGCTTATGGCAAAGGGCATGAAGGCGAAGACCAAAAAGGAGGTCAAGGTCATTGTTGCCAAGGGCTCGCACAAGGGCCTCAAGGGACGACCGAAGGGTGTCAAGGGCCGCTATGTGATGGTCGACTCTAGGATGAAGAAAGAGGTGCGTCGTCTTCGTCTCTGTCCAGTCATCCTATGTCGCTCACGAATCGCGACAGGTCCGGGCGCAAAAGCGGAGAGAAAAGGCGAACAAGAAGCGCAAGCGGTCATAATCTTACGGATAGTTCCTGGACGTGTTCCTTTGTCATTCTCTGCTTATGAACGCCCGCTCTACACTTGTACACTCTCTTTGCATTACGCTGGATTATTATTGCAGCATTACTAGTGTATACCTCCGTGCTCTATAGTACGTCGTCGACATCACGCAAGGGAGAGAGTGCGGGCTTCTGAGGCTGGTCGCGCATCACCGACAACCTGTCGCAATCCCTGAGGAAACGCGTCCACGCCTGCTCCGACTCAACGTCCTCGCATATGACCTAGAATGGACAGAGCGACAATGTCAGCACCGCAAGCTTATTCACCGAGATAAACGGGCCACATACTTCGCAATGCATCGACTTTTGATTGGTCTCCAAGTCCAGCGTGCTTTCGCAGAGGGCGCGCGTCAAGTTTAACGTGCCAGTGTCTAGCTCGCGAGGCGTCGGCCGTCCAGAGTCGGATACAATCTCTTCGCTCTGTCTGACGCTCGAGTTCGAGTGTAAGATGTATTGCTCCCCGTTGTACTGGATCAGCAATGGCGGGCTCGGCTGCTCGGATTGGTTCTCCGAGCCCTGCAAACTGGTAGGGAGCGCGTTAGCTACGCGAGATGTCAGGTCACAAGGAATGACGCACAAAGCACGCAATTGCTCGACATATTGTTGCAGCTCATCCGGTTGCTGCGACTCCGGGAGTGCGGTCGAGCTGCGGACGATGAACTGGAGATCCATCGGGCTGGCAGGAGTATTTGGATATCGGTCAACCACAACAGCCCTGGAGACAGTGACGATCATACGCACCGGTCGGGGACCATCAAGTTCAGGTCGGCTTCCGTGCCAGTCCAGCAACGGGCGTCGGAGGCATTGACGATCGGGATCGAGGGTTCCACGGAAGATTCAGACCTCGATGGTGGCTGTGTGCCCTCCGAGTCAAAGTCGAAGTCAAGGTCGTAGTCCGAAAGCCCGTCTTCGAGATCGCGCTCTGGCAATACAGGCCGTGCAGGCTGTTCAAGGTCAATCGTTTGAGGCCCCGCAAGGGTGACTTCCAGAGATATCACTTTCTTCCAAGGCGTCGGAAGAGGCGATGAAGATGCGTGTATTCCAGCAGATAGCGCATGGTACACCAAACGATGTTTTACGCTTTGCTTTGCTGGGGTAGTGTTGAGCAGCGGCAACGGGAGGCTGTGCAGCAGGTTTGTTTAGCAGCGTAGTCTAAGGCGGCAATCGAGATATGCACTAACTCGGGCACAAACGTCATCTTGACAGGATTTTGCGCAATCCACTTGCGTACCTTGCCGAACTTGTGTTCGCCAGTGAGTGGCGGTACTAGCGTCGCTCGCTGTTCGCCGGAAGGCCGTGTCAATAAGATGTGGCCCATGCTAAGATTGCAGTCAGTAGTGGTCCGAAAGCGCAGCGACAGGAACACTCACGACGCCACTACAACTGGACGAGAACCTTCGAGTTCCTCCATCCCGGGGATGTTACTGAGCAGTATCTCCCTCAGATTCACCCTTCTCCTGGAAAGCAGCAGCTTTAGCCTTGTAGACGCCCGAGGAATTGGAGAACGAACTCAGAAACAGTGACGACGTGGCCAAATCCACCGGCTAGCCCGCCGGTGTCTTGGATGTTCTCTCGGAAGTCGGAGGCGAGCCACTGGCCCACACGACGGAGGCGGAATGCGCCGCTGGTGTTCATGGTGAAAGGCAACGGCCGGGGAGAAATATAGGGGTATAAAGCATAGTCGTGAGGGAACATGACAAGTTGCTCCGCTTCCAGGGAGGCTGCACCCGCCGGGAGATAGGTAAGAAGGGGCGTATGTGAGCTCTCTTCAATCTAACGTATGATGGTCAGCGAGCAAGGACAGCTGAGCATCGACTGCGCGTACTTCATGAATGGCTCGACTTGCAAGTCGCTTGGCGGCCAGCAAGCCCCGTTCATCCTGGGCAACTATTCTCACCTGAGATGGAGCCACGTCAGCCAAGCAGCATACGCTTGAGTACAGATAATAATACCTTGCCGGGACTTGACGGAACATTCTCGAGGTACGCGGACGCGAGGCGAGATATACGCTGTACGAGGTCTGGGGGTATGGCAACTGGCGAAGGTAGATCATACGTGTCTTCAACGAAGCTCTGGGACAAAAACTGAGTACCTAGGATGGGGCGACAGCTCGGGACGATATACCTTCTTCAGCGAGTTGATGTGCTCGGACAGTTTTCGGAGGGAGGTGCGAGTTCCTTCAACTCGCAGTGCCATCGGCTTTTGCCGTAATGAGATGTGCACATCATAATCCTTGGATAGACGTAGAAGATCCATGCCCTCTGCGATCATGTTAATGGGCATAGAATGCGTGAAAAAAGTTATGCACGACGAACCTCTACCGAGAATCAAGAAGAGTTCACTGGCAGTGACCGGCAACGCTAGAGTGAGATGGTAAGTGCTGAAATGCAAACGCATGTCAGAGAGACGGTGAACGCACTCTGCGTAACGACCTCCGTGCGGTCCCTCTTTGCTTTTTCGACATCTTTCAGCGTGGGCCATTTCCACAACTGTTCGATGATCGACTCCGCGTACTCGACTTTCTTCCTATTGGTCGAGCAATGCCGACTCGTACCCAAGGTTTGCACGAGGAAACCACGCAGCTGTTCCTTCGTGAAGGATCGACAAAGCGTGTCGATGAGCTCCGTGTACTTTCCGACATATTGCTCCGAGTCTGGTGGGGGCTGTCGGAGAGGGCGGCAGCGCTCCAGATCCTCTAGGGTGGGTTCGAGTCCGCTGGCATTGATGGAGGCAAGGTACGCTTGGACGCGAGAGAAAGTTTCAGACGGCTCATATGCGTCGTGTTTCCCTCCAAGTGCAGGTTTGCTCTTGTGCTGGTCGCTTGCTTCACCACTCCGCTGAGGAGAACTCGGCCCTGCGACTTGCGCATCATCTCGCGACTCCGGTTCGGGGCGTGTTTGGGCTTGGACGGCAGCAGCAGAGTAACAGCGAGTTCGAGAGGCAGCACGACGAGTCGCAGACAGCGACGCAGGTATCCTGGCCTGGCGGAGGAGTGGAAGAGACATCAACGAGCAGACCAAGTCGTAGCAGGATCGTCAGTCCTCTCAGCCACTTTTCGATATTCGTACACTTTTTGGGCGCCTCGAGCACGCTCCGGGTTAGGGTTTACACAGTAGGTACAGTATGGGCGCCTAACAATGCAAGGCTACTGTACAATGGGCGTTACACACTCGACGCTCGTGTTCTCATTGCGGGACACACATATACCATACAAAGGGCCGAAGCCGGCTTCCGTTCCTGCTTCCAAGCCATTGACGCCCCCCAACATTAATAGCAAAGGCTCCTTCACCAAGCCTAGGCCTTCTTCTCGATGGTCGCGTCGTCGCTCGAGGCGTCGTCCTCGGCAAGATCCTCGTCGTCGCCAACCTCGCCCTGCCAGCCGTTGTCCGCCAGGTACTTGAGGAAGTTCTCGTCTTCGTCCGCTAGATCCACTCCGGTCATGTCCGGAACAAAGAAATACGTGACCAAGATGCCGGTCACACCGCAAATGGCAGCGATGATGAAGGTCCACCTGTGATGCCGCGTCGTCAGTGTCAGTGCCCTGCGCCCGACCGCGTGCCATACGCCGCGGACGGTAAACTAGTGGAGTCGTACTTCTTGCCCAGGTTGTTCTGGATGGGGGTAAAGGCCTGGGTTCCGATGGCTGCGCCTGTCTTTCCGATGGCTGCAGACAGCCCGTAACATGTCCCCCTTCATAGAATGCCAGCGACGTCATTTTACGTGACCGCTACGGGTGGGTGCATCTGCTCACCTCACAGGCGTAGCGAAGGACCTTGATTTACAACATCAGGACGTCGAGCTGCGTGTACAGAAATAAGAGCACTCACTCGGCGCTCACGAGTCCTAGCATGTCTCCGGGGCCCTAGACCTCATTCAGCATCCGGTCTTCATCATTGACAGTGCAGCATTCCGAATTACCAGGTTGCCGAACGACTGCATCAATCCGTAGCTGCCGACACTCACGTGAATACCTGAACACCGCAGGGCGATCCAGACCGACTCACAAGATGACGAAAAGCGGTATAATGTGCGTGATCTTATCGTAGGCGAGGCCAATGATCAGCCCTACAACATGTCAGTGATCAGAGACGCCATCGCTCATGCAGCTCAGAGTGAGCTCACCGAAGACCAGGTATCCGCTGAAGCCAAGGATCATCTATGGAGATGCTGTGATCGGTGGTCTAGAACCAAAAATTGCAGCTTCCATACTCACGGTATTCCGCCGGCCTAGGGGGTTGCACAGCAGAGCACCGACGAAGACGCCTAGCCGGTGTCTTGTCAGGAATGGAATTCGGAATTCAGGAAGCGCCTACCAGGGAGTGCAATCGCCCCGAGCAGCAGCTGCCATTCGGCGGTCGACTTGAGGTCACCATTTTTGATCACACTCGAGATGATCGTGCCCGAGAAGACGCCATTCGGGAATGTGACCTGTACGCACAGGCGTTCAGTGGTGATGCGGAGGATCAAATCTGGGCGCGCCTCACGAAGTCGTAGAGGAACCTAGTCACATTGGCGGTCAATCTACACCCCGACCCAGGTCGTTTCAGAATAGCTCACCAAGCTCCGCAGGTGCCTATCAAGGGTCTCCAGTAACGCTTGAGCACAAGCCAGTACGGCACGCGCCCTGCACACGGTATGAAGCAGCTGAAATCGGACGCGGACGGTGCACTCACGTTTGATTGCGGACTGGCGGAACCTAATCTCGTAGATGCAGCTCGATCGGAGGAATATGAAACCATAGAAACACTCACAGTTGTGTCGTAAGCATCCGCATACGGAAGTAGAAGACGGTGAGCGGCAGCAAGACGCCTATGCCGAAGCACACACGCCACACCGTTGGCAAGTGGTCCTCTCCGGCGGCAGAGAGGACGATCAGGAAGACCGACACAGCCAGAGGGCCACCGAACTGGGCGGTCCGTGAATGCACGGAACAATACAAGAATATCGATGCACTCACGCTGAGCACAAAGTTAGTGACCATGATGAATACTGGGTGTGTCGTGTGAGCGAAAAGCCCGCGCAACCATCTTCTCTTCGAGAACATACCAGGGCCTCTCTGCTTAAGAACCTTCTCATTGGCCGCCTCGCTCGCGCTCGTCGACGATGCGGGATATTCACCGCCGACGCCCTTCGTACCGCACACGCGTCAATACACACGGCAAGCACGAGAATAGAACGACCGCAGACTGACAACTCCGGTTATCCCTCGAGCCACAGTCAAGCACCAGAACAGGCCTTGCACGCTGCCATGCGCGCCATGAGCAGCAGTGCCTATGATTGCACCGATGATAATGAGGACCGTCGTGGTTACGAGAGCTGCCTTGCGTCCAATTCTGTCGCACAGCAGGCCAACCGAGACTTGACCAAGCACTGCGCCTGAGAACATGGACGGATCATCATCCCACGCATACGTCACAGAGGTGTGTTGCCTGCGAACGTACCAACAAGGAGCGCATTAGACACGCGAGTGGACACGTCCGACGTGTAGTCCTTTGGATACAGCTTCTTGAAGACAACCTGTCGTGAATGTTACGTCCGTGAGTTACGCTCGACCTGAAACACGCGCTAAGCCCGGAGCTGACATTGCTCATCGTCATGAGGTTGTTCTGGTCTGCAGTGCCATACTGTATCAGCACTCCGCGCTCCTGCAAGCAAGGACGCTTGAGCAGGGACACACACATCCGTCTGATATCAAGCCGAACGCGGCCGCGGCGATGGTCATGTAGGCGCTCAAAGAGGCTTTCCTGGACATTTTCTCGGAATGTGCCTTGGCCGCAGCACCCTTGGCAGGCCCCCGGCCTTCACTCGCGTCGTACGCAACCACCGCGGCGGTCGCATCGGCCTTGTCCTGGGGGGCGAAGGACATGCTGGAGGGCGTGAGGAGTGAAGAAGCTCGCCGACAGCAGACTCGAACGCACCTCTATATGAGCGCGCTACTTTGCGAGCTCCGCGCTCCGCCATCAAACCCTCTGCCGATAGCAAGCCCGGCAAGCTCAGGCACTCCAGCGACGGTGGCCCTCCTGTAGCAACTCGTGGATGCGCACGTGCGTCGTGGCCCCCCGTCGTAGGCCGCCTTCCACGCCCGCTTTGGCAGGCGTGTCTTCAGCGTCGTTGATATCGTCGGCAAAGACGGCTACCGGGCGTATGAAGGAGACACGTGCTGTGCGCTGCGCCTGCGCGGAGGACGGGCCGCGCGCCTCTGATCGCCCGAGTGGACAGGTCACAGCGGCCCTAGAGGTCGTCCAAATCGCGCTCGTCCAACGCTTCGATCTCGACAGAAATAACATTGCACTAGTATCGTGGCGTTGTTCGTTCCTCAGTCTCCTGAGGACCATCTCGAGCTTCCTAAAAGTAGGGCATGGAGTAACTCGTGACCCCAAGTACGGGAGAGACGGTGACCTACCGGCAACCCGTTGAGACCACAAATTCGGCACCGCAGCGTCAGGAGAGTTGATGAGCGCGACAGCTCGGGTCATACTAACTGCGTTCACTGCGAGGCCTTTGTGCGTGTGCATCCAAGCAGCAGCCAATATATCAGGGGATAAGTACATTGGGCTTAGCCGGCACCCCTCGAGATGTGGATCCGGGCGCATCACAGATGCAGACCATACGTCTGGCGTGCAATCGACCGCTCTCGGAGCTAGGAAGGTGACTGAGCCCGCCTCTCCGCTCATGCGACAATCGCGCCCAGGCGAGCTGCTCCTGCCATCCTGCCAACGGGAACGATGGGACTGTCAATAACACGGCTCATCGATTTGGAGTAAGTGGCGGCGGCTCACCGCGACCCCAAGCATATGACCCCAAGCAAACAGCCAAACGTACGGGTTCAAAGCAGATGTCATCCATAAAGGTCATCAGAACACCGGGGTGGCAGGCATGACAGTATATGGAATATATGCTGATCACATCAGCGGGACGTCAAGGTCATCGTGGCGCACGGTCCCCCAACATGGGCTAGCCGTGGACGACCATGCACCGAGAGAGAGATAACAAGGTCAAAGGGAAAGACTGACAACAGAGGTGGGGAATCATCTCATCCTCTGGAGCTTAGACCGTAGGTCTGGAGGAGATACGACCGTCGCTCAGCGCTCAGGGTGCAAATGGCCCGTCGTGCGAGTTTCTGGCTATGCCCGCAAGGATGAGAACACCGAGGTCGATAGCAGCGTTCTCTGTTCATCGGGACTCCTGCGTGTACGGGATCGTGCCGAGCGAACCGCAGGGCACACGCCCGAACGGGCCCCCGTAGAACAACGCGGAGGCGGCGATAGGATGAGGTGCTGCCCGCCTCTGAGAATGATACACGATTCATGGATTGGCGCACATACTGGGATTGAGTGCGGCCTCGCACGAATGACTCTTGGCGGACGCTCTGGCTACTGCCATGTCAAAGAAAGGCTGCGTGGGTAGAGTACCTGTCGGGTTGCCGCTCCGCCGCGCTGTGTCAGAGCAGGTACGTGGGGCTGAGCTTACGCGACGGCTGTTCGAACGACGTGCACCGACAGTCGGGAAGTGCGTGTCGTTTCCCTTTGCAGCGGAGTCGGGGCGAGGGAGGGGACAGCCCCCTGAACCTATACATGTGGACTGCGATCAGGAACGGTTCGAGGAACTACGCGCCGGACGGGACGCGGATGCACACAATGAGCTTGAGAAGGACGACATGATACAGCACCAATTGAACGGCGTGCCATCATACAAGCACATACGTGCCCCGCACTAGAAGTGCGATTGCTCTCTACGCGACATCATTATGCCCGCATAGACGACAGCATCTTGGAACCTGGGGCAGATGGATGGGCTCGGTACATGCGCCCCGAGGACGTCGGTATCCGGCGTCATTACCCCTCCTCTGGGGAAAGAAGCGGGCTATGGCTTCGCGAAGGCGGCTCAAAGAGGAAGTAGAATAGGCCTCGCATGTACACGATACGGAACCGACCCTGGCGTGACGAAGATGGTTCAGACTGGTCGTATCTATGTTCCGCCGATGGCGATGCGTGGTCGGCTGGGAGTTACACGCTCGCAGCGGTGAGATACGAACAAACCCTGCTGCAGATACGAGGAGCGGCCCATAGGTCAGGTATCCGCCGAGCCAGTGCGGTTGCGGCTTGCACAGATGGTACGTCTCGCCAGTGACAGCGACAGCGAAAAGGAACGGACAGAACCCCCCTGACGTCACGTATCCTGCGCATAAGTCCCCCACCTGGACCAGCGGATGAGCGGCGAGGCAGGGCTTCCTGCAGGTTGCGATGGGCAGCTATCCTGCAGACCGCCGTACAAGGCGGCGGGCTAGACGGCGACTGCGACCACGTCGCAACCCCATCGCGAGCGCCTCCTGTACGAAGAGCACAGGAGACACACACATGGTGCCTTGTACGCGAAGAGCGAACTCTGCGTTATCGAGGCGCGTCGAGATTGAGGATCTGCGGTAATGACCGGGAGAGACGCGTAGACTGGTTCCACGATCCGACACCCACGGCACCGGATCGAGGAAGCACTCTCCCTAATGCGGACATGTCGCCTGAGGATCACTGCTTAATTTGCGCCGCCTTGTACTGCAACCCTGCGCGATTAGAAACGCGCAGGCGAGCTCACCCTGGCTGACTGGACCTGCTTCGCGTAGGCCGTGTGCTGAAAAATGCGGTGAGGCAACTTACAGCTCTGCGCAAGTGGAAGCAGCCGACCCTGGATGTAGTGCTGAGATCGGCAAGAACGCGGCGTACACGAGTTCTCGCGCTCGCCGACCGACAGGCGGACCTGGCGAAACGACTTGTGTCAACCCATGGGATAAGTGTACAGAAAATGGTCAGGAAAGCGTACGAGCCTACATTGGAAGGTGGTGACTGTCGAGGCTCGTATCAAAGAACTGTCGGAAGTGCATCACAGATGGAGAGGGCGGCACGAGGAACGCTGGGGCCAATTCGGAATTGTGTCTGGAGACGCAGCTGAACTTCCACGGAGCGTCGGAGCATAAGGCGCAGTCTACGCGCGCTGTGTGGGGGATCTCGCCAAACGAATTCCGAATTGCAAGAGACGAGACAGAAGGTTGACACCTGAGATACACGCACCGTGCGCGGGAGACCTGGAGGCACAGGCAGAATGAAGCTCTCGCGGAGAGCGTCGAAACGCGGCCCAGAAGCGGTCAGCACCCTCGCAGCACGTGCAGTAGGCGCGCAAATTGCCGAGAGACGTTCGGACAATGCGCGACTTCCCTTGCCAAGACGCAATGGCGATAATGCGCATGTGCGGGCGAGGCGATAGAAGACGCGATGCAGCGAGCAGATGCGACCCCGCGTGGAGGGCACGGCGAGGAGGAGGAGCGGAGGGATTGTCGCGAAGTCGGACGAGTGGCCTGATTCGGAGGCGCAGACGATCTGGATCTGGCGGGCGCCTGCGATTATCTGGGTGGTATAAGAGATGAGATGGCCGCTATCTAATCAGTTAACTCGCTCGAGATCTCCCCCGGCCTCAGGCTCACCTCCCTGTTCTCATCCTCCATAAAACTTGGCCTCCCTCCGCCGCCCCGTTCCCAGCCTCGCACGCCCCCCTTCTCACTCCATCGCACCCGCCGTCCCGCCCGCTGCCCGCCCCGATGAGCGCAGCAGCTTCCCCCGCCGCCGTCTCTTCTTCGTCCACCCTCTGGGCGACCGGTATGTTGCCCATCTACGCGTGCGTGGGATCCTTGTCTGACACGCTTCGCTCTCAGCGTCCAAGGAGTGGGTCATACCCGCGAAGCCCAAGCCAGGTCGCAAACCGAAGAAAGACGTCGCCCCCCCGCCCGAGGACGGTGCCGAGGTTCGTAGTCCGTGTCGGTCCCGTGTCGGCGCTAATTCCGATCCTGACCCGGTCCTACTACCCTCAGACCGACAGCAAGGGTCGACGCGTGCAGAACAGGTAAGCATCGCACATCGAGTTACGCGTCGACGCGCACTGATTCCCCGCTACAGAGCGGCGCAACGGGCCTTCCGTGAGCGGAAGCAGTCCCAGCTCGCCGAGCTACAGGCTCGCCTGCAGCAATACGAGCAGGGCGAGATCGAGCGGAACGTTGCCCTCCAAAACATCGCAAAGCGTCTCAAGGAGGAGAACGAGAAATTACGCAAGGAGAACGCGGAGCTCAAGGAGCGGGTCGCCCAGTTCGAGGAGCGGGCTGCCCAGAAGCGGTCCCGCGACGAGTTCTCGTCCCAGTTACCCTACGATGTCGCCCAGTCGCCAGCCAAGAAGCGCAACAAGGTGTCTATTGATTCCCTCAACAACTTCACCCAAGGCTCCTTCCCTCCAATGTCCTATGCGTCGTCCCCTTCCGCAGTGTCCTCGGCAGACTCCAGTGATGCGCACTCCAGCTTCTCTCCGGTTCCCATGCCGCAGTCCGCTCGGGACACGCCTATTTTCCCGCAGACGTTTGGCCTTAACGGCATCTTCGAACTAGCCGCTACCGGCAAGACCAGCCTCTTCGAGCCCGGAGGCGCTCTCGATGCCTTTGACTGCGGACTATGCAACGAGAACACCCCCTGCTTCTGCCGCGAGATGGCCCTACAGCAAGTCAACGAGCGCATGTCTACTGTCAACACTGTCTCGCCTATGAAGCTAGAGACTGCCGACCAGAATGCAGCCGCTGCCGCGTCCTCCCCATCTGCCGCCCAGCAGACGTCAACTTCCATCCTAGACAACCTTCCCGCATACCAAGCACCCGTCCCACTGCGCCGCCGCGCGCCAAACCCCTCACTGCAGCCCGTCTTCCCCGTCTCCCTCCCGTCCGCCGAACCGTCCAAGCCGGAGGCGCCCTCGTGCACCGGCGACCCATCGAACTGCGCTGCGTGTGCCGACGACGCCTTCGGCAAGGCGTTCTGCGCGGCCATCAGTAAGTCGGTGTCGAGCTCCACTCCCTGCAAAGACTGCCCAGGTCGCGGCGAGGGTGGCTGTTGCAGCTCCACGTCGGGCGCCGGCTGTTGCGGGAACCCTGCTGCGTGCGGGCGCGGAGGGAGCGACGGGGGTGGTAGCAACAACATGGCAGCCTCCGGCTCAGGAATCGGCGCGAGTACCACCGCCGCTGCCACTGCAGCGCCGCTCACCGCGTCATTGCTCATGTCGGAGCCCCTCACGACTTCGGAGACGATACCCTGCGACGCGGCGTGGCGGCAGATCAAGTCGCACCCGAACGCCGCATTCACCGACCTCTCCCTCCTCGCAGACGTCGTCGCGCGGCGCACGAAGTGCACAGGGCCCCGGGTCGAGATCTCGCCCGCCCCCGGGTCGATCACGCCCGAGAGGGGGCTGTCGCCGGGCGTCGGCTTCCCCTCCTATACCCAGCAGCAGGACAGCCAGCCAATATTGTTGACAGATCCCCACGCGCAATATCACGAACGGCAGCGGACACGGGCGAACGGGACGTCATCGCCGCCGCAGCTTGTGCCGCAGGAGGTGCTGGTCAAGTGCGGGCGGCAGCGTGTTCGCGAGGTTATGGCGGACGGCGTGCGCGATGCTCTCCGCCTCCTCGATGCGAGGTTCGCCGTGCCGTAGGAGGAAATATGAAGTCTTGGTTTTTAGTTTACTTTATACTAACTATGTGTCCGCTCGATGTATAATAGCCGCCGCCCATATCCTAGAATGACTCACACATGCTTTCCCTCCAACTACGCAGTACGCAGCAGAGAGACACATACGAATCAACGATGCTGTACAATCATCAACACCCTTTCGCCCTGGTATATTCGGAGTTACGTGGCAAGCGTACAGGACGAACACGGGAATGCGCCTCCTTCACCTTCTCCCGCTTGTACCCCAAGGCGTCCTTCCACTGCTGCAGGATGTCCCGGATCTTCCACCTCAACATCCGCTGCTCCCCGGAGGACAACCGTTCCGGTGCGTGTCGATTGACACCGTGGAGGGCCCGGAATGCAACAGCCAACTGCCGGAGAGGCGCCTCGAGGAGCTCATCCGATATCGGACCCACCTGGGGCCATAGTTGCAGCAGGACACGCCGCGCCATCTTGTACGCCTTGGCACGGAAGAACGCGCTGACGAGGGCATCGATCGCAGGCACGTCCGGGCGGATGCCCTCCGCGACCATCTTGCGAAACGCCTGGACAGCCTGCGTGGGTTGAGCCTGTCGCGCATAACCAGCGATGATAATGGTGTGCGTCTTGACGTTAATCCTGACGCCTGCGTCCTCGGCCTCTCGCATTACGTCGGAGGCCCCGTTCATGTCGCCTGCGGCCACGTAGCCCTCCATGAGCGCGCCGTAATGGTACTCGTTAGGGACCATGCCGGAGTCGACCATCTTCCTGAACGACGCGATGGCCATCTCGAGGTCGCGCTTGACTACCCCATCGTGCTTGATGCGTATGGCGAAGGCGACGCGGTCGCTCCGCACGCCGCGAGCCTGCAACGACTGGATGATCGGCCGAATGAGGCTGCGGTACCGCAGATGACGAGGGAATGCGATGCCCGCGGTCGGATGGGAGTAGTCGTCCGTCTCGAGTCGCGGTTCGTCAGCAGGAGTATCAAGTGGGGCTTCCTCAGGGAGTGGCTGGTTCGCCCAACCCCTTGGGTGCGCAATGAAGCGCTCCTCGCGTAACAGAGCTGCCATGAGAACATGAAGGTGCCGCAGATTCGGGGATATACCAGCCGACATCAAGGCGCGAACAGCCCTGATCATCTCCCTTGGGCGGGGGCATTCGCAGCGATGGAGGTATGACATGAGGATCGACAGCGTAGTGTTGTCAGCATCGACCTTCGCAGTTCGCATCATACGTAAGACCGTGTTAAGACCGCTCAGGCCTCGAGTCTCCAGGACGCCGGATATCAGGACATTGAAGAGATCGATCGTCGGAGTGGCCGTGCGAGGGTACACAGGGTGTGTGGGTGGGCTCGTGTCTGAGAACCCCAAGCGGGGGAGAAGAGCGACGGCGGCCGGGAAAGTACGGAGGGCATCGGCGGCGATATGGAGCGCATCGTTGGGATGATCGGCGGCAAAGTACAACCGTATGAGGGCGGTCGCCGTATGGCCGTCGGGCAGGATGTTCGCTGCGCGCATTTGCTCGAGAGTCTCCATCGCACGCGTCAAATCACCTCGACGAGCCAGGTAGTCGAGCAAGACGTTGTAAGTTGAGATGTCCACAACGACATGCCGGGTAGGTTGATTTGGATATTGCGACCGGGTGTCTCTCGCGTGCCCAGCCGACGCGTCGCCTTCCAGGGTGGTATCTCCCCCATGGTCTACGGGATGGCCTCCAGCAGGTTGTGAGACCAGAGACAATATATCTATGACCCCAGGCATATCGTGGGCATCCAAGAGGAGCTGGACAAGGCTGTTGAGGATGGCAGTCGCTGTTTGACCGTCGGCGTCCTCTAAAGCTGCAAGCGCCTGCGCCTTCGCGGAAGGCGCCAAACCGAAAGAACGATGATTGAGGAGGATCACAGCCCAGGTTCGGGCAGATACCTGAAGCCCAGCGGACTCCATGATACGTACGCTTGCTAGCGCGGCGGCGAGGTCGTGATTGCGGAGGTGCATAGCGATGAGCAGATGATACGTCAAGCGAGATGGCCGGACTTGTTCCTTCTCGAAGAGATTCAAAGCATCTTGAGTAGAAACGTAGTTCTGGCATTCCGTAAGCGCTTGTAACCGCCAATTGAGGAGGCCACTGGTGGTGTATCCGAGATGCTGCTTTGCCATGAGCGTGAGGCGCCGTATCAAGGACCACTTTTTCAGCGCTGCCAACCTCTCCGCGACTTGACCGTAGAACTTTGGCGAGAAGTTGTACCCGCCCTCGTTGGCAATCTGTAGGACCCAGAGTGCGCGCTGGTGATCCCTGCAATCGAGGAGATGAAAGACGAGGGCGGGAGCACGCTGAGGAAGGCGCAAGTACGTCGCTAGTTCGACACCATCTGAGGACCTCCGGAGATCCCGAAGAGTAGGAGGCTGGGTGGGATGGGCGTTGAAGACCTCGTCGAGCAGCGCTAGTATGTTCGGAGGAGCCTGAACTTCCAGAGCACACCCACCGCGATCCACTTTCGACCTTTTCCATCTCAACAGCACGGACTCCACACGATCGTCGTCCGCGCGGAGAACCTGGAGATCGTCTGAAACGCTTTCCGTCGCCGACGCATGAGAGTGACTGAGCTTGAGAGCTACTGCCGGCTGCCATAGAACCCGCGTCGAATGGAGGGGCTTCACGATCAAGCATGTAGGAAGGAGAGGAATACGACTTCTCTCCAAGAGGCTCTGTGCGGCGTGATAGAGATGCCTGAAATCCCGACCAGCTCTCCAGGGCATGGACAGCCAGGATGACGGGGCGACAATATCCCCGAGTGGCCGCCGTGAGCTGGACAGCGGTCAGGACGTATGCTCTGCTCAGGCAGGTCGACGGATTCCGTACCTCTGCACGGCCTAGTGCTATGGAGCGAGTCGAGGGAAATTGAGGGACATGCAAAGCGTTGAGGCCGCAAGTCGAGGAAGAGACGTTGTCCAACGCGCGAGACGACGACCTCGACCTCCGAGTCGCAGTCTTTTCGCGCCTGGCCTCAACCCCTTCGGCACTTTCCGGCCCTCCCTCCTTTCCGCGTGTTAGCGCCGACGGTGTGCTCTCGACTTTCGACATCACTGTACACTCAGTACATGGTAGTACTCATCATTTCATCCTCGGCCTGCCAGCAGCAAACGTCGACATTTATTACAGCCCTCGAGTGCCGGCGGTATGCTCAGTACCGCATAAGTTGCTCCCAGCTCGCGTTCATACAGCGACTGCAGGTGCGTACGTCCTCCATGCCATGCAAACAGCAGGAGATCTGTAACGCATCCGTTCAAACCGCATTCCAGGGCGATTGTGTCAAAGAACTGACAATTTGCTGTCTGTTATGCATCGAGGCCAGTTCACCCCATGTGCAGACCGCATAATCATCGGCCGCGATAGATATCGTGAACGGGCGCGGTCACGGATACTGAGTTAGAGATGTGTAGGAGAGCACAGGATCCAAATCCGCTCGAGTGCTGCCTCACCACATACCACCGCAATTTTGACATAGAGGGTGCGTCATCTGCCGTCTCTAGACATTGAATCGCGGCTACTTGATCTCAGACGTGCCGGGAGAAGCGAACACCGTATGAAGAGAAGCACGCAGCGGATGTCCGAGGAAATGTTCTCAACGATTTGCCATGAATCCTCATGCATCTTGCGGCAGATGCGACGCGTGCCTGAGTACCATGCTGACATCAACATTGTTTGCAGACAGGAGGAACAGCGGTCTGACGATATGTTGCCCATGATGCATATTCCACGGGTTGCGCATAACGGGCTTCGCCACACAGAAAGGTCAATTGAAACTGTTCATGCCCCAGGAACCCTGACCGCATCCCACAAGTCATGCGGAAGAGCTATGTGCAGGGCAGTGTAAGCGGCCGGTGAAGTCCGCCATTGGTGCCGCGATGATTGGGAGTTTTTGCGCGCATGCTTATGGCTGCTGTGCCTCTACGCGACGACCGATGCATGCAGAACGCAACCGACCGCGCTGAAGCGGGGTATTGTGTGATGCATGATGGGCTTAACCAGGAAAAGGATTGCACATACCCGTCGCTGTCGCCGCCGCTGCCCGACAGCCGTTGACCGGTGCCCACCCTTGATTCTCCCGCGCTCATTTGCGCAGGCATGGCTTTCGCCAGTGGCCGCAGTTCCCGGACAAGGTTTGTTGATTGCTCAGCAGCTCACTACTCATCTGTCACAGATTTCATCAGCACAGTCCCGACTTGTGCGAGAGCAATGCATGATTGCTTTCTATGGCTCCGCGCTGCGCACGCGGGATGACTCGCGAGCGGAAGCGGGTGCAGCTTGAGGCAGTGGCTTCGGTGACTCGGCCATCTATCGCGACATATTCAACCTCGTCCCCCATTTGACCGGTTCTTGTGTAGTTTCGAGATGTGGCAAGTGTTCAAGAAGTCGAGATCTCGCCTGATGTGTCCGCTTCCATCATGAAGGGTACCTTGGCACTCGTACGTTTGTCTGCCTGTGACAATTCTTGGAGGATTGCGCTGACACTGGCTGTTCTTTGCAGGGCGTTTGAGATTGACAACCGGACACACCCGTCCAATCACTAGGGCTGGGTATTTCGACATTTGCATGTGCTCCTCGATATATAAGCTCTGCGACATGTTAGCGTGCTTCCAGTTACAACCCACTCCCCACCAGCCATGACTACGTACCGGACGCACCTCACTATCCTCGAAGAGACAGCTACCGTATATCCTGACGCGCCTGCTTTCCGCGTACCACGTATAGATCCGGGTTCGGAGCGAGTACTTGAGTGGGAAGTTGTCACCTACAGCGAGTTCTGGCAAGATGTCGAGCGGTTCGCGAGATACTGGACACACAAGCTCACCGCCAGTGGGATACCTGCACGATCTGTTGTAGGGCTATGGTAGGCCCTCTGCCTTTCAATGGATGCCCCGAGATAGCTAACCCTTGCTTATAGGCTAGGCGGCATGACATACGTCGACGCAGTACATATTTACAGCGTCATCCGAGCTGGTTATATCCCACAGTTCTTCTCGCTCCGATTACCCAATCCCGACATCATCTTCGAACTTCTGGAGCGGTCGCAGGGCAAAGCACTCATCTACGATGAGTCCTACGCGTCAGTACTGTCACAGAACCCGGTGCCGACCTTGGAAGCTGCGGACGCGCGTACACTACCCTCGGCCGACGTTTCCCTACCACCCAATCAGGGCAGCACCAACGGTGACGACACCCTCATGATCTTCCATACCTCCGGCTCTACATCTGGTCGCCCGAAGCTCGTACCATGCAGCTACGCGTGGTGGGACTTCACGCTCACGAAGACCTATGCCGCGATGAAGCCGAAAGCCGCTCGCAACGGCCGACAAGATGTCACTGTCTGGATGTAAGTACATGATACGACCCCTACGTCGTGATTGGTGCTGACTCTTCTCTCATAGGGGTAGCCTATGTCACTTCGGTCAGACCTTCATGCTCTCCGGCATGATCCAGCATGGCTCTTGCACCGTCCAGTTTACGAAACAGGCCTTCTCTTCTGACGAGCTGGTTGATATGATCCAGCGCTGTGGGCTATCCCGCATCAACCAGTTCCCCACCTACCTCACACATCACCTTCGCAACTCCCGCCATAGTCCAAAGCTCCTCGCATTCCTCCAAGGGCTGGACGAGATCCTGATATCGGGGTTGATGATGTCGCCGGAGGACGAGGATTGGGTGTACCGCAACGGCATCAAGTTGATGAATTGCTATGGAAGCACCGAGGTCGGCTCGATGCTTGTCTCGCCCGAGGACGACCTCCAGAACGCCGTGCACACGATCAGCCCCGTCCCGGGGACCAAGTATGCCTTCGTCCCACTTGAGCCTGCGGCACAGTGCGACCCGGAGACCGGGTACCACGACGCGAACGCGCAGCTGCTTGAGCTCGTCGTCCTCGCCGAGTCTCGTGATTGTCCAGACCGTTCCCTACGTCACGCTGACGGTAACTATCACACGGGCGATCTCTTCATCGAAGTCGCGCCGGGGCGGTACGTGTACCGCGGGCGCAACGACGACTGGATCAAGTCGGAGAACTCCCTGCGGTGCGACACGAAGGCCATCGAGGACAACGTCCTCGCCACATGCGCGGACCTCGTGGCAACGTGCATCGTCGTTGGCAACGGGCGGCCTTCTCCTGCGCTGTTCGTCGAGCCCGCGGTCGAGGGCGCCGACCCGGAAAAGCTCAAGCGCGACATCGTCCGTCGCATTCGGCCTTTCCACGCCCGTCGCTACATGCACGAACGCATCGTCTCCGCGCGGTTCGTCCTTGTCGTACCCCGCAACACCCTCCCTCGCACGGCCACGAAGGGGAACATTCGGCGTAGAGCGGTCGAGGATGCATTCAGGGAGGACCTCGACCGCGTCTACAATGTATCATGCTGAAGGCAGGCCTCAGCCGGTTTTGTGCAGTGAATCTGTTGCTATCTTATTCGCTCCTGATCACTAACAGTACAGACCCGAATTGTACTTCCTACTGTCATCTGTACATCTTGACCCACTCGCGTTTCATCGACGCTGTATCCTTACTCCTAACGTAATCGCCACAGAATCTCGCCGCATCCATAACCTGTAGTGATACGATTCGGAGGGGCAACACATACGTAGCCCATAGTCCGAGTACTAGTTCCTCGTCGCCATTCAGCATAATAATAATCCCTGGCATGATCCAGTGCTAATCACTTGCTCTCGGTGTACCGCAACTGCTCATACCGTGACGATCGTCGATGACAGGTCGACTACCTCTCACTTCTCTTGACTGTTCGGTCCCTTGCATTAGAGAGTACATATATATGAAGGAGCCTGATAACACTAGCAAGGAGACAAGAAGGATACTAGCCTGACAGCGACACTTCTTCCTCTTCTAAACGTACGCCAGAGGCCCCGGCCTCCTGATCTAGTCGGCCACCCACGATGAGATCCTTCTCCTCCGCATTGCGAGAGTCCTCGAAGCCCAGAGCGAGGAAGCTAAATAGGACCACGACTGCGCCGACCATCACCTGGGCCTTCGCCGGGCGGCCCAGCGCGAAATCTCCCAGGACGGCCAGGGGCATCGTGAGGCTAAGTCCCACAGTGACCACGAGAGGCGTAGTCTTCAGCATCGCGATGACGTAGATGTAGTCGCTCGACAGGGTTATGGCCATCTGAAATTGCGATCAGTGAGAATGCGGGTCACAGCGCTGCCAGAGATCGTGCGCGCACATTGATGAGGAGGGCCATCACCGCCTTGCTCGTATTTGGCAGCTCGAGCGGTTCCACGCCGGTAAGGTGGAGGATCACACCGATAGGCCAGCATGCTAGGATGTTGAATAGACCAACAAAGCCGAAAAATACCTGCATGTCTATTCGCTCCTCGGACCGGATCCGGACCTTGAGCAGTGTCACGTATAGCGCGTAAAAGAGGGCGGAAAACAGGGCCAGGGCATCGCCCACGATTGGCATGGATGGCAGATGTGACGTGCCCGTGGATGGCGGGGGAGGTGTAGATGATTCCGGCTGTGAAGAGTCCGACATCGATACCAGGACCACCCCAACAAAGCTACAAGCGCAAGCGGCTTAGCGTCCAGCAAGTCATCTAGGGCACATCCCACAAACCTGGTAAAGACAGCGCCCATCTTCACGATTGTCAGGCTTTCCACTCGGAAAACGCGTCCGATGCCCAACGTAAAGAACCCTGCGCCAACTCAGAACTCAGCAGACTAGACCAAGAGGAGTTAAGTAGCAGGTACACCCACCGCTCATGCTGGACAGGATCGTGGCGCTAGCTACACTGGTATATCCCAACGAGGCGTTCACGGTCCAGTTGGCCACAAACCATAGCAGACAGAACACAGCCGCAAGGTGGGCCGTTTCTCTCGTCGTGAGAGGCTTGGACAGACTATCAGCCCCCATGTCCCGTTCCAGACCCTGAAGAAAGATAAGCCGTCCGCAGGAGGGGACAACATGCCGTCGGACTTACGTCTACCGCCAGCGCATCAGCCGCGTCCACGTCTGTCAGCAAAGGCTCATATCCAGCATGGAGACTACCCCAGAACCATGAGCGTTGAACGGGACGATGTGCCTGAAGGACCTACCCACCGCCCACAGATTTCTGATAGCTGTGCGCATAGAATCTGCGGAAGACATAGGGCAAGAGATAGAGGGCAAAAGCGCTGGTATTGAGATATGTCACGCTATGACCGTGCTTTGAGTACTCCTCGAGGACCTGAGGAGAAGGCGTGCAGAGCTCACAGGAACGGCTTCTCATAACCATCCTCGAACAGGTCCTGTCACGGGGGTCAATCATTCGCCCATGCTCTTCTAAGATAATCCAAGGACCTGTGTCAAGAAGTTCGATGACGTCCAAAGGACGACCACAACTAGGAGCAAGAGGATGCCGACGAGATAGTCCCTGCGGCTGGCGGCATAAGAACGGGTTCGCGAGTGCGACTTGCCGCGCTCGTGAGCACGGGGTAGAGGTGTAGATTCCGTGTCCATAGAGCCTTCAGCTTGCGCTCATGTCTAGAACCGTTAGAGGGGAGTCCCAGCGAGACCGAGGGGTGTGAGATAGAGAGACTGCCGCGGCTGTCGTGCGATAGCGATTCGACTCAGGCGCACTGGCGAAGACGCCATCCGGGAACGCCGGTCCGCATCCGATGCTACTTTTCCTGGTGGCGTCTTATGGGCGCTTCCGTACCTTGTAGCAGAGCAGCCGTCGTCCATCCAGTCCTCTGTCCGTGACCACCGTCTCAGCGTAGACACCGACTTACTCACTCCACTCGCCATGGTGAGCTCGTCAGGCACTGTCTGCGTATCTGTGCTCACTAGCGAAAGCTAGCCCAAAGAAAGACGCAGGCGCAGCGGAGCCCACGAACAGTCCGTCAGGCTGCCCAAACGGCAGTTCGCCGCGCAGGACAATGCGGTTGAGCACGTCGAGATCGGAGAGCAAACTGAACGGCCGGTGTGTCTTACACGATCTTCCAAGTGACAGTATTCGCTCAGGCCGAACACCTTGCAGGCGCCAGAGATCCTGGCGGACATGGCCGTCGAAGAGGAATCCCGGCCCATCATGAAGAAAAAGGAGAAACTGGCTCTGAAGCATGAACTATTCCTGAAACGTCCGTTTGAAAACCTCAATACTCCTCTCCGCATCACATCGCTCACGCTGCTGCGATTCCTGCACAGGCCTGGAGCAGTCTCGGTCACCATACTCCAAATCTCACGAACGCCGCCTGAAACGCAAAGCAAAGGAGGAGGTCGCGGGCGGCATGAGCGAGATCAAAGCTGCCATCTCTGCGGTGGAGGACGACATACCCGTCGCCGTGCAGAACTCAATTGCCGCAGACACGGACGGAGCCAGCGGTACCGATACCCCCAAGGAGAAAGCGAAGGCGAAACCCAAGCCCGGCCAGATAGGCGAGGGTAAGGGCGCGCCGCTCAGCAAGAACCAGCGAAAACGCGCGCTGTACGTACCCTCCCGGCCATAGACTGCCCGCACGCACACGTACTCACGCCGCACCCCATCCCCGCAGACAACTCGAACGCATGCGCATCCCCCTGATTCTGGCCACCCCAGAGTTTGCGGCCAACCCATTCCAGGCCATCCGGACCCACGCGCAGAATACCCTGGTCAAGCACGAGCCGCCTGCCGCGTCTTGAGCCGTTCCGCAGGCGACCCTTCGGGACGTGCCGAAGCACGCACAGACATTCCTGACAGCGGCGCGGAAGGCTCTCCGCTCTCCGCGGACTTCCTCTCGTCCTCGATATTGCTGTCACCGGCGATCTAAACAACGATATCCCGCGGTGCCCAGCGCCGCCCCCGCGGGGATTCTCATGCTGACGTGACGGTGCCCTGCGTCGACGTCGGTAACGGAAGCCGCCAGGGGCCTTCCGTAGGTGCATACATTGACTTCGTTGTGAGAGGAGGGATTGTCTACTCTGTGGACACAGACCTGTTGTACGATACGGGTATGGATGCGTTGAAAAGTATAGGTACGGGGCATACTAATGCATAACAAGGCTCGAATTCCGTAAACCGTGAAGGCATCGAATGGCATAACATGGCATATATGGCGGCGGGCGAGATGGTGGTATAACACGCGAGATGGTATAGGTAGACGACAACAGCGAGCGACGCGCGAGACGCGTTCCCACGGCTATCGCTTCAGATTCCAATTCCAATCCTGTCCTACTTACCTTTCCCGAGTCCCCGGTCTAGAGAAACACACAAGCATCCAAGAATACACTTCAGTCGTCCTCGCCCTCACCCTTGCTCATCCCCGCACTCCAGACGGTGCTCCCGCTCCCACCGCTCCGCCGGCTGCTCCGTCGATCCCCGCTCCTCCGCACGATCTCGGTGAACCCGCCAGGGGAGCCCTTGGCGATCTCCTGACTTAGCTGCCGCTCGTGCGCGTCCAGCGCCGCGAGCGTGCTCTCCGCCTCCGCCTGCTCGAGGGCCTCTTGCGTGAGGTTCGGCGACCCAGCACCAGGGTGGGGGCTCCCGTGCATAGACGAGTGCGCAGACGACGTATCCGAGGTCATGGAGTTTGCGCGCCGGAAGAACGAGAACCGTGACGAGGTCGAGGGTGTGGGAGGTGCGCCCGTACCAGGGGTGATTGTGCTAGCGGTGAGCGGCGTCCGTGCGACCTCGCCGATGGGCGAGGAGTAGCTTTTGCCCATCGAGGGCATCGCGGGTGCCGGGGGCTTCTCGATGCCCATGAGCTTCATCGTCGCGTGCAAGCGCTCACGCTCCCGGCGATCCTCCTCGTCTTCCTCCGTCTCCAGTTTCCGTGCGTTTGTCACGATGGAATTCGTGCCCGCCTTGAGAGTGAGGGGACGCAGGTGGGGGTCCGGCTTTTTCTCGTTCCCGCCGAACATGGAGAACTTGCTCCAGTCGAAGGAGAGCGAGCGCCGGGAGGCGCGTGTCGATGCCGCCGGTGCCGGAGGGCTGTTCGTCTTCGGTGAGCTCGTGGCGCTCGCCGCTCGGATGTCATCGAAAGTGGTGAGGCGCTCCTGTGGTGGAGATGCGGCGGGGTTAGCGGCTCCGGCAAACGCGAAGATCGCAGACTGAGGCCTGCTCTTCTTCGGAGGCGGAGCGTTCGCGGGATTCGGAGACTTGGGCAGGTTGCTGAACGTGGTGAAGGAGGCAGTGGTGGGAGATGCGACCTTGTCGTAGTCGACGGCGAGGACGTGCTCGAAGCCCTCTTGCGAGATGATCCTGTCGATGATCTTGGAGGCGTAGAGCGACAGCGCCTTGTTCGCGTCCTTGAGGCTCTTGACCTCGTTCCGCAATGTTTCGATGTCGTTGAGGGAGCCGCTGGGCTCCATGCCAGCGGCGCCGTCGGACATGGAAGAGACCTTGCGCGTGGTCTCGCTCTTCCGGCCCTTCTTCCCTTTCGGGTTGATGATTGAACGATCGGTCTCCAACGAAGTGCGTCCCTCCAGGAGGTCCTTGTTCTCTGCGCGACCGAGCTCGGCCGCGAGGTCCAATCCGGGTCCCGTGATGGGCAGGTTCGCGAGCGACTCGCCACGAGGAGCCGGAGACCGAGATGCAGTCGAGGTCGTGCGCCTGCGCGCGCCTCTGCGAGGACCCTTGGCGGAAGAGGCATCGTCTTGTAGCTCGCGCTCCTGCTGCTCCATCTCGAAATCTGGATCGAACTCGTGCTGCTCCTCTGCGCGCTCGTCAACCGGATCAAGCACGCTCTTCGCGGTGTTCCTGCTCCGGAGGCTCTCGGCGTCCCTGCCATCATCCTCGTCTCCGGCCTCGCTGTCGCTCGGCTCCGTCGGCGCGCTGCTTGCGCCGCCCATGCGCATCACGTCGAACTGACCACTGAGCGTCTTCTCCCGAAGAAGGATATTGTAGGACTCGTTCTCCTCCTGCAACTCGTTGTTGACGCGTTTCAGGTCGTTGAGTTGCGTCTGGAGGAGCACGAGGGTGGACTGCAGGGAGTTATATGACGTGGACAGCGTGGACAGCTCTAAGCGAAGCGCAGTCATCTCGGCTGGTTCCTGCTCTGGGTCGTTCAGGTCCTGTTTCGGTGGCTCCGCCGCCTCGGAGGGTTGCTCCTCAACGTCTGTCTCCGACTCAGCGACGGAGACGACGGAGGGCGACGTGAGGATCGGAGGAGGCTGCTTGCGGGCTTGCGTGAGAGACTGTATCCGCGACTTGAGGTGCTGCTCGTTGTCATAGAACGCTTGGCGTTCGGCTTCGAACGTAGCGGTCTATACATGCAACTGTTAAAATCATGATGCACCGCATGATCGCGCAAGTCTGCCCACCTGCTCATTGTACCGACGCTGAATGTCGCGCTTCTCTTTCTCTAGGTCGCGCACCTGTGTGCGGAGTTTCTCGATGACCTCCATGCGCGCAGCCATTTCTTCCTCCATTCGATTTTGATCTGCATAGAGCTCCGCGAGACGAGACTCGGCAGCATGGAGGGAAGAGGTGAGGTTATCATTCTCGGTCGTGAGCTGAGTGATGGCCTGCTCCTTGTCCTGCAGTTGCACGAGAAGCTGTACAGGCGTAAGGCGGTGGGCTGTGGAACTGGTTGTCGGCAGCACAAACCTTCTCCTTTTCCTCCGTCTCCGCCTTGAGGGAGGCCGAAAGAGACTCGCGTGTCTCACCGTTCACAGCTGGGGGTGGCTGGGAGGCCCGGATGGATGCTCTACGTGCAGGGGAGGTAACAGAAGCAGCAGCACGCGCATTAGCGGCAGCACGAGCTGTCGCGCCTTTGGCAATAGAACCAGCTGCGGGGGAGCTGGCAAGGGTGGGGGGAGATCGTCGTGAAGCAGGCGTGGCTCGTGCGGGGGCGGTGGTCGCCATAATGAGATATCGTTACAGGTGACGGGGTTGAGCGTGAGAGGAAGGGTTCGAGTGAGTCCGACAGCCCCGCCGTCGTCGTCGGTGTGCTGGTGGTGGTCGGGGATGAGCTGGCTCGGGCGAGGGCGGGGGACTGGAGGCGGTCGTTAAGTCTGTCCCGCCACTTGATCTGCACAGAAACAATCACTGCCTGGGCGTCTAGACCACGTGGACGCACGTCGCACGCCGCTGCGCCACACACGCGCGCCTGTACCAGACGCGTCAAGCATGCATTGACTGCTACAAACACGCTCAAGGTCAATGTCCGAAACAAGCCTCAGTGCGGCCGCACTTCTCGCTGAAATACACCAGGAGTCCCTTCAATCCGTAAGTCCGGCGGAGCACATCATACGCAAGCTGACCTGCGCGTTCTGGACAGCTTTTGGCGTCCGTCAGGACAGAGAGTGAGCAGTATTGCATGCATGCCGTCACACAATCATTCCGACAACTGAGAAGCATAAAGCTTCTGCGCCAGGTCTGACGCACATTCCTGCACTGGATGCGTATTTCTCCGCGGCGAACACGCGTCGCACCGCTCGCAATTGGCCTCTGAACAGAGGGGATGTAATCGAGGTCCAAGGGCCCGCCGCCAGCGGAAAGACGCACTTTGTCTACCATATGCTGGTGACATGCCTTCTGCCTGCGAGCTACTCGGATGTGGAGCTGGGAGGTTGGGGAAAAGCTGCCGTTCTGTTTGACCTCGACGCCAAATTCAGCATTCGCAGACTCCACGAGCTGCTCGTCGCTCGCTTGCGTCGGTTTCTCGGAGAAGACGATCCCACCGAAAGCGAGGTGGCTTCTCTCGAGGATCTGGCCACGCAGTATTTACGAAACCTGCACGTCTTCAGGCCGACCTCCTCTGCCCAGCTCGCCGTCACGCTCCTGCACCTCCCCAACTATCACGTAACCGAACCTCGCCTGCAGGATATGGAAATCGGGCTGCTCGCGATTGACTCCATGAGTTCCTTTTACTGGAGGGACCGTTATACATTGGAGCAGCTCCGCGACGCCGCCGACAGCTCTTCGCGCAGCACGTTGCCCCCGAATCCCCTTCTGCACGTCCTGAAGGCGCTAGCGAAGTTCCGTATCTCCCATAGACCGGTCATCCTCATGACGAACTGGGGTTTGAACCCCCTCACGAAGTCCTCCCCAACCGGAGAGCCTGGCTCCCCCTTTTATCGCCAGCACCTCCACCCCTTCCCCGCGCCGTTCGAACCGCACGGTGCCGCCGACGCAATCTCCAGCATAGGAGCATCTCAGGCACCGGGCGGAGGCGTAACGACGCCTCGCAGCGACACATCTGGAGGGCTTCACCGTGCAGGGTCGATACTTCCGCTACACTACCACATCACCCTTCACCGGTCTCCCATCGACCCGTTTCCGGCTACGTTCTCGCTCGCGGATGCGTTGAAGCACGAAGACATGCGAGCCGTGCTCGTGAAGAAGGGCGAGATTAAGGGTCTGGTCAGGACGCCTGGCGGCGACGCTGTTGGAGAGTTCACGTTCCGTATAGGAGAGCGGGAGGTGTTGGTAGACCCTGACGAGGAACCTTGAGGCCACTCGTGCTACAATACCACAGGCTGTCATCCTTTCGGCACCAGGGTCAAGCGTGATTCGTTACAACCGAATGCGCAAGAGCTCGGAGTCCCGCCGCTAAGGTGATGTCTCGGTGTTTGTTTACTTCGTGCGAATGGTATCTTGACCCTCACTGATTTAGCTCATCGTTCCGTGCGCGGACAGTCTGCGGACGTTCCGATGCCTGTTGTAAGGGATCGGCATTGGCTCCCAGTATTCTTGCGTGAAGGTCATTGTCACGAGTAGTACATTTTGGGCGACAACACCATATTTTCAACGCAACTGTAGCATGAACCCATCCTACCACTGTAGGTGTGCGCTTCCGTTGTAGACTAGATGGTATAGCACCCAAACTATAGCGGCTTGAACGCATTTTTGAAGCAGCTGAGTCGCAGACCCACAAGAGTGGATATGGCAAGTTTAACCGCACATGACATTGAAACAGGTCCGGGAGGTAACGGAGACTACTCTACAACAATGACAGCCCCGATGCAAGTGTACAATGAAAAGACAGCACGACAATCGATAGTTACAAGACATGGACACCAGGCGCCTCTACGAGAAAGCGAAGAAATCAAAAAGCTGGAATGGCCACAACCAGACGGGCGACCTCAGAGCCGCGTCGACAATCCCTAGCAGCCATAGATCCGATCCAGCTCCTCCTTGAACTTCTCCTCTACCGCCCGACGACGAATGTTGCCTTTCGTCGCCGTACGCGGGAGTGTGCCGCTCGGTACGACGACCACGAACTCCGTAGACGCGATCCGTTCGTGCAGGTAGCGGCGCGAGTGGAAGTGGCGGGTGCGCCGCACGATGTCGCGCTTCAGCTGCTCCGGGTTCCCAGGGAATTTCGGCTCGACGAACACAGTCGGCGAGGGCCGCCCGTTCCCGACGACGACGCACTCGGCGACGAGCTCGGCGCAGGTCGCGCGCACGTTGTCCTCGATCGCCTTCGTGTCGCAGCGGAGCGAGTTCTCGGACTTGATCCAGTCGTCGTCTCGCCCCCGCGAGACGTACCGCCCGGGCGCGACTTCGAGGAAGAGGTCGCCCGTGTGGTAGTGCCCGTCGGCCTGCCGCAGCGAGGAATGTGGGCAGTCGCCTGAGTGCGAGAGGATGACGAGCTCGAGCAGCTTCTGATTCGCGTCATCGTAGCCGGTCTCGGACTCCGCATCACTGGTGGCGGCGATTGGGAAGAAGCCGTACGCGGTGCCCTCGATGGGCTGAAGGTACGGTGCGTCTTGGCCACGGCCGCCTACGGAGAGGAGCATCGCGCCGCACTCGGTGCTGCCGAATAGGTTCTTCAGGAGAATGCCGTGCGCGTACGCCCAGGCCTCCTCCTCCGGTGCAAGTGGTAGGCCGGAGTAGAGGAGCTCATCGAGCTGTTGCAGCACGGCGAGGAGTGCGGGGTTCGTGCGGGAGTTGCGGAGGTGGGAGGCAAGGAAGGTCGCGAACTGGTTAAGACGGTTCAGGCGACAGCGGTAGACCATATCCATGAGTTCCTCCGACGAGAAAGCGATCTTAGTCGGCTGGATGGTGCACACGCCGTGCTGGAGGTAGCCCATCAGCATGAACGTCTGTCCGATGTGACACATGCTCCCCCTGCGGATGGGAGTCAGCGATGTGAGAGATTGGCCGGTCAGATCGCACTCACATCCAGACGGTAACATCCTGCCTGTTCCGGTTGTGGGGTCGGGTGACGTGCGCCGCTTTTGACACCGTGGCGTTAACCCAGGCGGCAGTGCACGGTACCAGCTTGGGGCTACCCGACGTCGACCCTGAAGTGTGGTAGATCATGACGATCTCATCGTCATGAGAGGGTGTCCAGAGAGGAGGGAGGGTTGTGTCGTCTACGTCAACATATCGGACGTCGAGGGCTATCTCGGCCGGGACGGGCGAGTTGGTCACAATGGACTCAAAGGAGGAGTCGAACACCAGTGCCCGGGCACCTGCGCGCTGGAGGAGCTCATAGACGACGTCCGGGTTGGGCATCCTGAGAGAGAATAGCTGCGGAATATATCCGGCCCTAGCTACCCCGTATATGTGTAGTGCGTCCAGGTATGTCATGCCGTTGAGCCTGCGGATATATTAGCCTCCGTAGCCGCAGTCTTCAGGAGTCAGTGCTTACCACATGCCAACGATAGAACGCGGAGGGACGTGGTGTGCAGACAGTGTACGATGCCAATACCTCGCGGACTGTTCGACATCCTGGAGGAACTGCTCATAAGTAATGGGGACCCATTCCTCGACTGCCTCGCCGTCGACCGATAAGCGGGGGACTTTGAAGGCTGCAGATAAAGAGTAGAGCGAAGCACTGCGCTCGAGGACGGTGAGGTGAGTCGAGTAGCTCATGTCTGTTGAGTCGATGAGTGGTGAGGTTGTTCTGGTCGGTCCCGGTCATGACCTAATGCTTTTATACGGATAACGGCGTCCATGGGACCAAGGAGGAGCTATGCGGGGCAGTATACGGTTGTCAGTCGAAACAGTCATAATGTCAAACTAGGCAACTAGGTGTCCCGCTCACCCAGTAAATTGGACAGGTCGCCCGACAGGGACGTCGAGCAGGAGTGATGACAGCGGCGGGGGAGCTCGAGGCTGGGCGGTGCAACGCTGGTGAGCCTGCCCCGGTGGTACAGTTGGAGACGGAGGTAGGCGAGACATCGCCGTCGCCTAAGGATGGTCTAAGCAGGATCAATACTGTGGTGGGTATGAGACGCCTGATAGCGGATGACATTAGCGTTCCGAACCGGAGGGACCAGGCAATTTACGGACCTGCAGGTGCTATCCATTCAGGTACAGCTTGGGTCTTTGCAGAAACCGCCAGATCCAATCCGGACAGATCAGCTTGGTACGTTTGACAGTGTCAGGATGAGCAGGGCACACAGCCCGCTGGTCCTTGAGGAATAGCGACTCTGGAATGAAATGACATATATTGTGCGCGGCGCAGCGATTTCTTCCAACAGAAAACGTTGCGATGCGTGTGTCCCCACGACTCCGACTCATCTGGACTCGAGCTCGCGACCGTCAGCGGTTGCGCGAAGGGAGAGGACAGGCAAGTGCCAGCGTTGAGAAGAAACGAGATGGCGAGATGTGGACGACTACAATCCCCGCCTGAGCAGAGTTGGGCGCCCGCTAGATCTGGATCGGATGAGCCACGAAATTGTCCTGCTCCTCCTCCTGTGCCGCTCTCTCAGCCTCTCTGCACCTCTCTCCGGAGTTGGCCCGGCGATCCACGCAGAGCAAGACAGAACCATTCCTCGCTTAGTGTGCAAATGCAGCTCGATGCAATTTGCACAGCGGAGGAATGCCGGGCGGGAGGATTCCTGTGCTACGTCGACGCCCGCGCCCCCGCCCCACGACCAACGACCGGAGGAAGTTGTTGACGCCTTCGCGCTCGACGCGTCTATGCCTCTCGCCATGCTTCACTCGACGGTAGCGAGCAAGAATGCAAACAAGTACTGGCCTCGCCGTCTTCGGTGGGTCGGAAGCGCTCGGGATACTCGGCGCACCGACGCCCGAGTCCTGCACCCAGCGCTGGCCTCAGCAAGTACTACTAGTCAGCCGCGAAGCGAACCACCGAGCTGCGATATACGCATGCCTAACTGCGTGTGGTATAAGTGATACTCTAGGTACCGGGAAGCTTCGCTCCCACATGACGCACCCTGCTAGCACGTATACAGGAGTAATGAGCTGCTGTAGCAACTTCCTGGCCCCAACGAGTCGAGGTGTGTCTCCCCCATGATGATGATGATGTTCTGTTCACCGTTTGATTAAATACCCAGCCAAGACACGTATGACTCCGTAAAGACATGATTGTCAACGCGTTCTGGCGGGTTTAGGCCTCATGACAGTGGACACGACTGACGCACTTGGCAACTATTGCTGCAACGCAGTCGCGTCGACCACTCTCCACCACCCCAACCAGTCGATTTACCTCTTGTCTCCCATCCGACCTCCATCTCTTCTCACCCATCGCAGCTCCAGCACACTGCGCCCATGGCTCGCTTTCTCTGCATCATTCACATCCGTGCCTCTCAACCTACTCCCGTACGGATGCCATCTCTCACTCGGCCCTACTACACGTCTCGGACCGCGAGACAGATTGCCCACCGCCGCCTCCTCCCTTCTGCTTCTCTGTCCTTCTCGTTCGAACCTGTCGATCCGTCATCCCTCGTCTGTGTCCCATGATGACCTAGGCGAGCCCCTGGCTGGCCGGCGGTATCACCGGCCCCTCTGCTTCGTGCACTATATCACAGCTCGGCACTGACGTGCCAGGCTGCGCTCGCCCTGGGCGATCAGCCAGTGCAGCAGCCCCGCTCCGCAATAAACGTCTGTCTCTGCCAGGCGGGCACTGCGCGCGCGCGAATGTATCATGCGCGTGACGTCGCGCGGGTCGCGGCAGCTGCACCCATTCATTCATATGGTATGTCTTGGGCGAGCTCATTTTGCCAGCCAGCCACACACCGCCTCTGTCATTATGATGCGGGGCGCGTCAGCAAATACGCATATCACAGCCCACCGCAGAGGAGGGAGAGCGTGTGCGAGTCTTGCCCGAGAAGGTATCTCATATTGCGCGGAGGCGCTGCTTCCTTAGTGCACCCGCCCGCACATATAGGCTGACCTTACCCCTCTCCGTAGCACCCCCTCCAGCGATCTCGCCATCCGCGTACCTTCCCGTGCTGCCGTGCCTGTTCGTGGGAGGTGATCATCCCATCCCGTCCAAGCTGAAGCGGGATGCGACTCTGAAGCGCTGTCGAGGCTCGTTCATCAGAGATCCCTCATCCGTGATAGGTCGCAACAGCAGAAAGGTGAGAGGCACGCGATGATGTACATAGCAGAAGAACTCTACTGAAAGATGCGTATGGTTACAGGGAGATGCAGTATAGAAGATCGTATAATGATAGGGCCGAAGGTCCGTGCCTCCGATTGACCGAGTTCCAAGGGTATCATGACTCGACGGCTCGAGCCTCCACGCGCTGTTCCCTGCCCGTTCCCGTATAAGATAAGAAGCCCCCGGTTGGAAGACCCAAAGAAAGATGATGAAGCCCCTCGCACTTCTACACCCCGTCCTCTACGCCTCGCCCGCAGCACGGACATGCTCCTGGCCAGGCGCCGGCTTCTCCGGGGCGACATCGGCCGACTCCTTCGCAGGCGCAGAGTCCGTGGTCGTCGAGGCGCCTTGGAGGCGCAGATCGCGGCAGTACTCCTGCAGGCGCCGGACGGCGTCCGCGCCTTCGCCGGAGAGAGCATCCGGAGCGCGCTTCTGCGTGCCCACGCCAATGTCGAGCGCGTCGTTCAAGTCGCTGACCGTGGTTACGTTGATCTCGCTCAGGTGCTGGTAAAACCCCTTCTCCCCACGCTCAGCGCGCAGGTTGAGGAAGCGTTCGAGGGCCGAGCACATGTCCACCACGTCGTCCTCGTGGCATTGCACGGAGAGGCTCTTCACGGGCGAGTCAGAAAGCGTCGTGAGCGTGTCGACGACGTTCTCTACGGGGAAGAGAGGCGTGAGGTGGACCTTGCGCAGCTTCTTGAGCGGCTTCTCCGTGTGCTTTGCGTGTGCGAACGTCTGCGACGTGAGGGCTGTATTAAGCGCACACTCGTCCACGGTGTGGCCGATGTTGCCCATGATGCGCTCGGTGCATATGCGGTTGTAGTCGTTCGACTCGTGGTAGCAGCTCCCGAGATCAAGAACCTCGAGAGAGCAGTAGACGGGCATGGATTCCCACTGAGGGTCGCCGAGGTGGGTATCGCGGATGCGGAGCTTTTTGAGGGTGGGGAGGCGGAGGAGGGAGGGCAGACGGAGCTCGCGTCCGAGGGTGGCGTGGTCGGGGATGTCCTCATCGCCTTTCACAACGGGAACAAAGGGGCGCGCGCCAAGGAGGTCGGGGGCATGTATCGCCGAGCGGGTAATGCGGTCGAGCGAGAGCTGGCGAAGGCGCGGGACGGACGCCGCGATAGACACGACCAATCGCTCGCTCCTGCGGGGGTGTGTGAGCGGGTGGCGTCAAACAAGGAATGACAGGAAGGACGTACAGAGGCGACCGAGCCTCATCGCCGCAGTGATCGATACGCAGGGATTCGAGCGAGTGCAGATGTTCGAAGCATGGAATCACCGCCTTTGCCAAAGATGCTGCCAGACTGAGCGTCAACTCCTCCACCTGCGTGCAATGGGGCAGGATGTCGATGAGGGCGTCGGTTACGCGGGTAGGCTCTGAACCAGCTGAGGCCGGTGTGGACTGGCTGGTGCGTTTGGTGCAGATGGTGAGTCGGCGTATATGCCGATTGTAGGGCTTTGGGACGGAGGCGGCGTATTGGCGCAGTGCCTCGGCGCTTGCGATATTGACATTCTGGGGACGAAATCAGACATAGGAGCACAACGCACGAATCGAGGCAGACATACGCGAAAGAGAGAAGGGATAGAGAGGTTGTAGGACTCGCGGTTGACCTTTGCGAACGTCCGGACGTCGTCGAGATCGAGGAGGTCGACAATGGCGAGTTTCATTTCGACCGGGAGGCTGCTCCAGGCAGGAGTGCGGCGTGCGTGGGAGAGCATCGCGGAAGCAGATACGATGGAATGGTGGCTTGGAGGAGAGGAGGGCGACGGTGATGGTGGACTGCTGCAGAGGGAGGGCTTTTAAGGATTGAGGAGGACCGAGGTGGTCGGGCCAACGGTGGCTGTTTGGCGAGCAGACGCTTCTCCGGGATCACGGACCTCGCGCGTTCCAGCGATCTTGCCGCCGGCGTCCATCCGCTCGGGGCGTCTGGTGAGAGCGACGGAGGGCTGACAGTCCCCGCCCTGCTTAGTTTCTCTCCGATGTGCGCTCGTCCTCTTTGACATCCCATCACCACCCGCTGCCCCCATTCGTCCCACTCAGCCTAATCTGCCCCCTCGCAATCGTCGTCCGTGTCTCTCACGTCCACCTGCACGCCACAGATGCTCGCCCAATTTCCAAACAGCCGTCTCGCAGACAAAACGTCCAGCATGCGCGACCCTGGCCATCGGTAGCCCTGCCAGACGGACAGCGAGTCCAGATTTGTGACGCCGTATACGCGTGCTAGGGCATATGTGGCCGTGATCGACTGCGACTACGGATGCACATCTCCTTGCTCTCCGGAACAACACATCCCTATCAAAGTATATCTCCGTCTGCAGGTCTTCCGCGGTGCGCGAAGCTGGACGCCATATCGGTGCGCACTGGTATGTCGTCAGCGCTGCGCCAGAGTGCTGCTTCCCTCCTTGTTCCGGAACACGGTCGTTGCTCTCGTGCATCGCTCCTAGCCACCATCCGCATGCACGTTGGATCTTGTCGTCCTCTTCGCATCAGCTTCTGCTGCACCATTGACAGATGGCTACTATGATATCTGCCCCCGTGGGTACCGGCCGTCGTCTCCACCAGAGCGCCGACTCTCAGTTCACCGGGACCGTACCACTCACCACGCCGCATCTCCATACTCTATGTGCTCTTGTCGATCTCCTACTTGTTGATGCCGTAGACACCGGCGTTATGCAAGACAAATTGCGGCAGCGCTTGCACGCGTGCTTCAGCTGAACATCCGCACCCGTTCGAGGTAGTACATCGTTTCCGTCCTCTGACGTATTGCAGCCTTGACACTTGGCAGGCTCCTGACGGCTTTCTCGGACGCGTGGTGGCCAGGAAGCTCCCAAAGCCTTCTGCTACCACATGGAAGCACAGATACTATCCATTGCTTCCTCCCCGTGCACGTCGATCTACAACTTCTCACCCTTGTCCCAGTAATACAGTGAAGCTCCCGTTCGACCCGGCCCTCCTGCAGTAGTAAATGCTCCACTTCCCCGAAGCTCATGCTCGATGACTATTCATCTGTCAACCTTTCATGCTCCAGGGCGTGCCACGGGTGCGCAACGTCGCAGGTATGACACTATACCCCTCTCTTGTGGCCTACTGGCAATTTCCGCAGTCGGGCCTGAATTCTCTGGCTTCTAACACGCAACGGCCGGACATTTGGACGTTCTCGGGCTCCGTTCATGGTAGTAGTGCGGGCCGCCGCGTAGTTTTGACACGCCAGCGCCTTCCATCGGCCCCTTGCAAGCAGCCCGCTCGGGCTGCGCAGGTGGCGGCGCTCCGGTGCGCGACGTCCTAGTCCGAGTCGAGCAGCGCCGCCCCGAAACGGACTTCGAGGATCATCCGTTGTGTTGCGTTGCGTTGGCAGCGCTGCTCGACCGCGCGCAACTCTCTGCATCCGGAGCAGAGGCGCGTCGCTGCGACGTCCGGTGCGTATCGGATGGGCCAGGGTCGGCCCGCGCGGGAGTCTCGACAAATTTCTCTCGCGTTCTGGGCATCGGAGATTACTGCGCACGGAACCACTTGCCAGGCCCGTATGCCTGCGCTGGCCGGGTGCAGCGACCCATGGTAGTGCGATCCTTGACACATGCGCCTCCTCCGTAAAGCCCGTTCGCTGCCGTTCGGGACCGTTATGCCTCCGTCATAGGTCCGGACGTGGTTCCGCTACCAATCTGCGCCCGCTTCCCTATCCTCGCTTGTATTCGGATGTCTACCTGACATGTCCGCATCATATCTCTCCAGGTCCTCTGCGAGGTCTTTGCGCATATCGAGCTGCCGCCTCCGACGTCGGATCGGCGCCTGCGCTGGGCTGTGTACATAGGGCGCAGATTTCGGTATGTGGACGAAGTCTGCGGACCTGCAGCAACACATGGGACCATTGCGCAATGGGTGGGCTCGCTCAGGAGAGTCGCTGAGAGCGACCCCGCCGCGGTGGACTCGCGGTGGTCGACGACAGTTCCACGACGGATCACAAAACCAATCCCGAGGACGTTCGATGGAAGGTTACGAGCGCGAAAACATATCTGCCGCCGTGATGGCGCATCAAACTGCACAGCCCCATCGGCACTTGACGATCCACATCCCTCGACATCACGGCAAACGCCCCGGGCCGCTGGGCGCGCTTCGGAAGCATGGTCTGTGGGGAAGCACCGTGACCGGGGAAGCACCAGCCTCGGAGGCGGAGCGCACTGAGACTGCACTCACGGAAGGCCCATGTGCGCCGCTACCTGCGGCCTCGACGAGTCCTACGCCGAACGAAGCGTACGCTCTCGAGTGTTCCCTTGTGGGCGTCCGCGCCTTCTGTCAATCTACAGCACCCGACGCGGGCCAAGACTGCCCGACGCTGCGCATGCGCTGTGTTTGACGTGCATGCTCGATCTCCGAGTCCCGTCGCTCCTGAGTAAATAAAGGTCGAGACTCCCAGTCAGTGTCGTTTCCTGGCCAGTGACCAAGGATGCACGCATCAGGGCTTCAGCTCTGGCGGACGTAGCACCGCCGCCCTTGTACGTCTGGTAACCGCGTTTCGCAAGAACTGATGCGATCTCATATATGCCGCTAATCTACTACCAGCTTTGGTATCTGAAAGCTCTCCCGCCCCCCATGCCGCGTGCACACAAGAATCACTCACCCATCGTGACTGGAAGTCGGTCATCAATCAAGACCCGTCGGATCATGCGCATCGAGAGTTGGAGTCTTGGCTCGGTCCGAAGCGTCGAAGCGCCTTTAAGAAACCCGACGGCAACGTTTACATGCAGTGTAACTTATATCGTAGCTCTATACACGCGGTCACCAGGGTGAAGATGATGATGTTGATACATTCGTACAGCTGCTCGACGAGGCGATCGTGGAACGAATCAACGTAAGTAAGCCGAAACGGAAACTGGGACCCGATTGCGAAGAGACCCATGCGTTGAACGGGAGAAACGTAGCAAGACTTGTCCTTCGTATGTACCAGGACCTGAGAAGACCAGTCGAAGAGTAGCTTGTATCGTTTGTACGGATAGGAGGTGGTGTGTGTATCGCCGGAGTGATTGATAATGATAGGGAGGGAGGGGCGGGGGTTGACTGAGCATCTAGAATATTTCCAGCTGCACATGGACGTATGCATGCATTACGCGGTAAGCACGGAGGTAGGGTGGTATTTCACCTTCTCGAAGATGCGGAAGAGGGATATGAAGAGATTGAAGCAATACATCATCAGACCCACGCCCACCAAGCAGATGAGCGCGACTTGGTCGTCACATAACGTATCGCCCACGCCGCCCTCGAACCCATTGATGCCGTTGGGCAAGGACGGACGCGGGAGCTGGCTGTACCAAGAGATGCTGGATGCGGAAGCGCAGGGGATCAGGGAAGTGAAGAAGTTGTCAAAGGAGAGTGCGAGTGCCGCCGACCAAGTGCAGATGAAGACGACCTCGAAGAGTGTGTAGGCGAGTTTCCAGGAGGTGTGCCAGAGACCCAGCGGTCGGCCAAAATATTCGAGCTGCGTCCGTCATCAGATTCGTGCAGTGATATGGGCGGTGTAATCACATACGTATATAGCTATCATGACATGTACCAACGTCATGCTGGCAAATATGATGACCAACGTCCTGTAGGCAGTCTCCGTGAGTCGTAGGCCAGCGCAAGTGCATAGAAACATACGGAGAAGACCCAAGCGCCCCCATGACGCCATTGCGCGCCTCTATAATCCGGATTCGGATAGCAATTGCGAGGGCAGCAGTGGTAAGGACAATATTACACAGACGAAATAGCTGCAATGAAAGTCTGAGATGCGGCTTCCTAGGCTGGTCGATCGACTTACCAGAGGAACATAGATGTTGTACATCATATATGCTCTGAACCGCTTTCGTCGCCTCTGCCATGGAGTCAGCTTCTCATCGTCGTGATGAGAGCCTGTTTCCTGCCCATGAGGATCGTAATTGGTCTCCATTCCGCCCGGGTGCGAGGACGTCCATGGCGTGTCCCACCCGGGGGTGCGACTGTGCGAGAGGGTGAAGGGGGCATTCGTGGGAGGCATCTCGATGCGTAGACGGCTCCGGGGATTCGCCTGTGGCGTGCCCGAGCCAGATCCCTCGCCGTCGGACTCGCGGAGAGTGGTCGGGCTGTCATCATCCTGTTCTTGCGAGCGGCGGAGGTACGATGTGGTGAACCAGGGTATCGACATCGCTCGTGAGCCATCACGCAGACGCCTGGCCTGTCTTTCTTGCGAGCCGGGGGAGAGAGGCATGGACCCCGAGTCCATCGGCCTGTGCCTTGCAAACGACCACCATCGTGACGGGCCCGGGTCCTCTGGGGCCGAAGACTGGAAAGAGCCGACGTCTGAGGGGCGGCGAGCGTCTGGGAAGTGCTTTGCGCCCTCCTGCGGTTCATTGTCGCCGGGCGAGGGAGGCTCGTCGCGGGCCCATGCTGGAGGTAGAGATCGTCAGTCGGCTGAGCTGAAGGAAGAGCATATAGCCCGAGGCTTGGGGGAGTACGGACGTGGAGCGGTATTGATGTAAGTCTTTACTGTGGAGGGTGCCGCGCGGGAGCTGCGGACGCTGTGGGACTTTGAGAAGGTCGAAGCTGAGGCTGAGGGCGGTTGACCGTCGTTGCTCATCGGGGCCTCGAGGGCGCAGGCCGTTGCGGAGAGGGAGGAGGGCGCAGAGGACGGGCTCGAGCTAGCCTGCGCGCAGTCCGGCGCTGTCAGAGTGGGGGGAGGTCAACCAGCATGTGTCACAGCGTCGGCCGTGCCTCAAATCAAGTGTCCTTCAGCCACTTCCCCCATTAGCTCCCGCGCTCCGTCCCTCTCTCGACCCACACTCTCCTGCATTGCTATTCGCCCGTCCACGCCTACGCCCGGTCTCACTGGTAGTCGCCGTGATACAGCATGGACGACGCCATTCCGTCTATCTCCACCGCCGGAGTCGGCTCGCGCTTCGTCTCCCAGTCCGAGCTAGAGACCGCCAAGGCAAAACGCGACGAGCAGTGGAAGGCCGCCTACGCAAGGTAGCTATGACATCCCATTCAGTCACGTCCGGATCTCTCACAGCGTGAAGGTTGGGCCAAGAGCCTCCGCCGCAGCCCGCAGACGATGTCTTTGACGGCAGGAGCCTAGCGGAGGTGCGCATGCAGCCCCCACATCGTTCATAGGCCGGACCATAACACCTTCACCTTCTCCAGAAATTGGCCGCAAACAAAGTAAGCAGTCGCACAGGTGCGTGCAGCATGGGGCTTACGCATTTCAGGCAGCCAAACAAGAAGAATGGGAGGAGCGTAATAAACTAGGTATGGCTGTCCCCGCCTTCCGTTCCCGCAGCGCGATCTCCGCCAACCCCGAGGCTTGACAGGCAACCAGTTCCGTGCACTGGAAGAGGATGAAGTGCTCTTCCTAGACTCCGTCCTTGAAAAGCAAAGAGAGGAGGAGCGCCTCCGGAAACAGATGGACGGTGAAGAGCTCAAAAACTTCCGGGAGTAAGCCCGCTCCCGCCGGATACCTGTTACACCCGGTACTCATAGGACACAGAGCGGTCGCCGCTCGAGAAAGCGCCGCGAATAAGCCTCGTCCCATAGTTGCGGCCGCAGCACTGGTCAGTCCACCACCCGCTGCGAAGCCGAGCGCTGCTCCGGTAAAGAAGGATGCCAAGAAGGCTTTGAAGGGCGTCCTCGTCAAGAAGAAATCAAAACCTGCTGCGTCCAGTGCAACACCTGCTGCGCAGGACCAACGAGCTAAGGAGGACAAGGACAAGGTTGGAGATAAGGTTGAGGGAGACGAGCGAGAAACCAAGCGGCGGAAAGTAGCTGAGAGCTAACCGGCGACCGCTCAGAGGCCCCTCTCATAGGCATCCTATGGCATCGCTGCTACCCAGACGTTTCTGGGTTTGTATCATTAATTCCTTTGCAGCTCTTAGCCATTGCTATGCTAGCTGTGTCCGATAAGAATACAGTACATCAGTCCACCTACGCAGACATGGGGTAAACCTTGTTCTACGCGGATCATCCTCTCCTCGTAACTGGACTCGGCGTTGGCGTCCACCTAACCTTCTGCAGGTCCCTCTCCTTTGACCTGTCAGCACCTCCCTCCCATCCAGACAACCGTCCCATCGCATCAGCTCGCCTCGCGGCTGCAGTACCCATGGTCGTTCTATCCAGCAATCGCCTAGCAGCAGGCGTCAAGGAGCCTGGTGCCTCGGACTTTCGAGGTGTCCATGACGGCGGAGGCATGGAACCTCTCCTGGCACTGCTGCTCCCCGACGATCGCGACAGACCCGGGATGCCTCCAAGCAGACCGGCCTTGGCGCGCAGGCTCTTCGCCGCGTCGTTCGACAGCTTATGCGAAAGCCGCTCTCTCGACGTGGGCTCGGCGATACGGAAGGGCGTCGCCGGTGTAGGTATGTCGGCAGGATCATCCGATTGTGACAGGACGCGAGGGGTCGCGTTGAGTGTGCCCCACGTCATCAATTGCTTCACGGCAGCCGGGCCTAGCTCTGACGGCGTGGGCGAGGGCACAGAAGGGACTAGAGAGTGGGTGTCGGTCGTGGGAGACCGCGGTCGATCTGTAGAGCATCTGTCAGTATCTCTCCTGACACAGGCAGTGACGTTCTTCCTTACACGGAGTGCCTGCGATGGCGGCATCAATACGGCTGCGTGTTGGGCTGGGAGGGGCGGATATCGAATGGTCCGGCTTATCGTCTTGCTCGGGCAGTCGGGTATTTGTATACTTGATGACCTTCGGAGGTCCTTTGGCGTCCTCCAATCCTTTTGAGACAGGAGGATGATAGGGAGATACGTCCGAGTCTGGAGGAAACATGAGCGCGTTCCGAGCCTATTGTCAACGAAGCGTTAGCATATGCATTCAATCACCAGCCCATTGAGTCCTACCTTGAACTTCCACGCATCAACGCCCGCAGGACGGGTATCCTTCTTCGGAGCCATGACATCGACGGCCTGCTCTTCGTCCTTCTTCGGAGCCTTCACAAGTGCGGATTGCATCTTCTCTTTCACCTTGTCCGCGGGTGTCGGGTCTTTGTGCATGCCATCCAAGAGGTCCTCCACCTCGTCCTCCTCCTTCTCATAGGCCACCTCAGGTTCTGCAGGGGCCGCTTCGATTAGCCCTGCCGGGGCCGGGGCCTCGACCCTCAACTTCTCCCTAATGCCCGCCCCCAGAGCCGGCTCGATAAGCAGCCTCTCCCTGCCTTCAATCATCCGATTTCTCTGCTCCTCCACCTTCCGCTGCGCCTCCCACGCCCACCCGTACTTCTCCTTCCGCCGCCTGTTCTCCTCATCCAGGATCTGCGTAAAGCTCGAGTTGTCCTCGGACGTGTAGCGCGCCTGGAAGGCGTCCAGGCTCATGTCGGTGTCGTAGCGCGCCCGCTTCGCAGGGGCCTCGCCGTCGCCGCGCGGCGTGCGGAGAGGAGTCTCTGAGGGGCCCGCTGCATAGGGGGTCGCAGAAGGCGTTTGCCACGGGCGGCCGGGGCGCGAGACGGGGGTCTGGAGGTCCTCTAGACGGCGTACGGATGCCTGGATGAGGGTCGGGTCTTGTGAGCGAAGGGCGTCGAGATAGTTGTTCGTGGCGTCGAGGTGGACTAGAGAGGGGAAGAAATCCCGCTTGATGATGTGCGAGAGTGCTTCGGTGTACTCGTCTTCATCGAGCACGACCTGCCGGTTCAGGGACCGTGTAGGGTGTGAACTGGAGGATGCTGCTGGTGTCAAAGACATGGAAAGAAAGCTAGTACGTCTGAAGATTCCCAGCCAGCTTCCAGTGAGAAATGGTCAAGGAGCGGGTGACGGTATAGTGACGGTGGTAGAGAGTTGGGCTCGGTCAAGGAGCCGGTGGCTACAGCTTGGGTAGGCGCCCATGGTGATCCTTCGCCCAATTCGGAAAGCGAGAAGAAACGGCAGATGCGTTCACCGGGTGCATCACTATATACTGCGCATCATCCAGGTATCAGAGGTGCATTCCCTCTGTATTGCATACCGGCATGCATAGGCAAGGATGCAAATAAAAGACTGATTTGCAGGTTGCAGGAGTCTAACGTACACAACTGACACTGTCCGTCGCTCCAGCGTGGCTGCCACGCCCCTCGGACAGACTGAAGGTACAATACTCCGGCTCACAGTCAGTCTATCAGAAGTACTTAGTGAGGATATCATCATATACGTCATGGATATAGGAGACATGATGTGCAGTCATCAGCACAACCCGACCACGGGCGTGCCACTGCAACTAGTGCTGTATCGTCAGTTCGTCATCGCGGAAAGGAGGGAGGGAGGATTATGTATGTACGGCTGTGGTGGAATAGAGGCTGCGTAATAACCTCAAGTAAGAAAACAGAGGGCAAGCACAGGCAGGGGGTTGGGGAAGGCAAGTCGCACGAAACAAGAGTACAGTCGTGGAAGAGCAAGAACGAGCAGAACAAAGGCATCACCGAGTGCAGAGCGAAGGAGAAAGCAACAACTCGAAGTAACTCAGCTCCCGTTCCTTCCATAGAGCAACGTGGCGCTGCCCGACCGCGGTCGTGTCTTCGCGCCGGGGAGCCCGTCCGGATCGCTTCCGCCTCCGCTCCGCCTTCCTCCTACCGAAGGCTTGCCGATGCGGCTCTGGGCGAGGGAAGCGGGGACAGGAATCTTCGGAGCTCTGACGGTGACATTGGAGTGGGTGCTTAGCGTTGGAGAGTCAAGGCCTGGTGAATACGTTGTACTGGCCCCTAGGGATGAGCGCTTGGGCTGGCTGTATGCGCCCGACCCGGGGCCTGTCGACCGCTTCAGTCCTCCGCCTCCATAGATGCTCGCCGAGGGCACAGGGAGGAATGTCGGTGTCGAAGGTCGCGACGAAGGGGTGGGAATGGAACTCGTGGTGCTTGTGGTCGCGTTGGTGCTGACGCTACTCCGTCCTTCCGTCGATACCGAAAGACGTGACTGCGGACGTCGTATCCCTGTGGGCATGACACTTTGAGATAGAGCGCTTGGCGCCCGGCTGTTACTCCCCGTCGATGAGGGCGAATCGATCGAGCTAGACGAGACTGGGCGGAAGGAAGAGGGTGCAGAAGGGCTTGAGGGTCGTCGCCGTTCCTTCTCCTTGTCCTTCACTGGCGAAGGCGAGTCCTCCATGATAAGTACCCATCCCGATGTGTCCGCCCCTGGCGTTCGCTTGGAGTCCCCATCCGAATCAATGCTTTCTCTCCGCGACTTTGCCACTACTGGTCTGAGACGGTCTTCGTGTGATGCGGATCGGGAGGACGATGCTACGGATGGCGCTGGGGAGGATGAGGACGAGGCCTTCGCCGGTACTGGAGGAGGAGGCATAGCATTTGCGGCGGTTCGGTTTGTAACGCTTCCCATGCGCAACCGGGGTACGCGGGTATGGATCTTCTGCTCCAGCACCCTCACGCGTGCCCTCATCTCCGAAACCATCTGGACACCCCTGCTCTTGGACGCTGTCGTAGGAACACCGCCTGCGGTGCTCGTGGTGCTCGAATTTATAGAGCTACCTGCACGGCTAACAGCAGGTCGAGGAACAGGCGTGCGAGGAGGGGGCAAACGGGAGGGGCTGGCGGCAAGACCTGGATGAGTCGCCGATCGCGCAAGGGATGAGATGCCGCCTGAAGGCGTCGAGAGGTTGGAGCGCGGAGGGTGGAAGCCTGCGCGCTGAAGCACGGAAGTCGGGGTAGAAGGGTTGGCGTTCTTGGTCGGGCGAGGGGAGACAATAGAGATTGGAGTGGGAGGGAAATCCTTTGCAGGGGTCTCGGGAGGTGGAGTGAGATCGGCAAGGCACAGATCTGGAGGAGTCGGTACACTGAGAAGGTCCTCGTCTGATAGCGACGGGGTGGCGTTGGGTAGCGATGACGGCGCGGAGGAGTCCACCGACGTGGTTGAGATACTGTTTGCACGGAGTTGCGCGGCAGCCAATTGGTCCTTCAAGATTGCGATTTCCTCGTTGGCATCTAGGCGAGAGACAGGGAATGAGAGGACCGGCGCCATTCCGATCTGGCCAAGACGTACCTCTCAGCTCGTCCCTGATTCGTTGAGCCTCCTCCTCTACGTTGGCCTTGTCAAGCAGTTCGTGTTCCAACAGGATCTTCTCCTCCAGGACCCGCGCATATTTCTGTTCCATATCGGCCAGACTGGACGATATTGCCCGCTCGCTCCGCTCCAAATCGTCATTGCCCATCTCTAGCTCTCGTAATTGAACCTTGATCTTCTGGTAATCTTGTCGTAGCTTGTCGAGTTCCCGTTGAAGAGAGGTCGTCGTAGTGTTATGCGTGGTTTGAAGGGACATAAACTTGGCCTGTGCTTGCGTCAAGGAGGACGCTCTCCCTCATGAAGTCGGAGGTACACACCTTCCAGTCGTCTCTTTCCTGCTCAGCCCTGGCTACCTTCACCTTCAGCTCCTGCTGAGCCTTCTCGGTCCGTTCTAGTTCGCGTTCGAGCTCCTCCTCGAGCTCCTTGCTGGAATGGTGGAAGTCGTCTAGTTCGGCGCGAGTTTCGGCCAGCATATCCGCCACCTCCATGTACTTCGCTTTCCAGTCCGTCCCCGAGGAGGAGAAACTGCGAAACGAGACGTGTCAGCGCGAGCGGAGGCGCACACGAAGGGCGCAGCAAGTACTTGATAGCATTGTCGTCCATGGCAGCCATGCCTCTGTCCTTTCGCAGAATGTCTGTCGCTTGGAGGACAGCGGTCATAACGTAAGACAGCTATGTACAGGCCAGAACGGAAGGAGCGACAGCGTCGGGCGGAACCTAGAGAGGGGGAGCCAGGGGAGAGCGGAGGACGAGGACTGTGCTTGCGGTGAGTGAACAACCCCCGTCAGCCCCGAATAGTGAACTTGTCGCCCAGCGGCCACGCGAGCCACCTGCCTATTGTGGGGCAGCACGTGGTCGGCACGTATCACGTGCTGCGCTTCGACGCGTCTCATCAATTGACCGCGTCCTGCCTTCCTGCCTGAATACTTGGGTTCGAGTTGAGGCACCCGAGCTCGACGGGGGCTGCAGAAGGACGATGTACGTATGAGGAATAGAGTGGTTGGCAAAGGCCACTCATAGTGTATTGGCACTTATAGCAGAATCTAGAGGGGCCGAATGACTACTATCGACCACGTCATTCTTACCGCAGTACGGTGCAAGGGCAGATGCTTTTAGGCACCTGGCGAGTGCAATCGCGATCCTCAATATCAGCGCAATCACCCCTTATGACTTCTGAAAGTAACATGGAGGTCGAATAATGCGCTAGCAATACATACGGTACACAGCGGTGCAATGGGACATGGTCGGCAGAGGCTACAGGCCTTCTGGTTTCGCACATTTACGCTTCTCGATCTTTCCCGTCTTAGGACAGCGCATCTCCTGCCAAGAGACCGGCTCCATTGTAGCGCCTGGAATGCATGTCAGAGCGGATAGAACGGAGGAACGAAGGGCGGCCTTACCAGCTTCACTAGTGGCGAAGATGACCCCGAGGTCATTTCGGGCCGTCGTAACATAGTAACTTCGGGCATCCCCCAGAGAAAGCTAGTACATTTGTAAGCGACGACTGAGACACATTCAATGAGAGAGACGTACCACAAGGCCACGGACAACATCTCCACCGCGAAAGCAGTCCGCTATTTTGACTTTATCCTTCTCAGTGGCGCGGACGTCCTGCACCCGAATGACACCCGTAAACTCCTCGCCCGCCGGCAAGGGTACACCATCTACGACAGTGATCGATAATACAGCCTGCAGGGGCGATAGCCTGGTCACAGATCCAAGTACGACAGAGTTCGGAGCAGGCGGGCGAGGACGCGTGCGCTTGATCTCCAGAGTCTGTCGGCGTGGCAGATATACAGCAAGCGCACAAGACAAGGATGTTCAGAGCTGTCCAGGAGAAAAGTGGCGGGAAAGACCAACAGATCCTGAGTACTGGGGAACGCCGACGAGACTGGCCCTGACGATGCCGTCGCGAGCGTAGATGCCGCCGCCGAGCTGAGGGACGGGTCCGCGGGGGAGAGGGATTGGCTGGCCTGGCAAGACGACGTCGGACGACATGGCGAGTGAAACGAGATGGGGAGAGCGAGAGGAGACGCGGTGGGCGGTGCGGTCGCCTCCGAGCCTGCCCGAGCAGAGACGCGCTGCCTAAATTTGTGCGTGTTTACGCTCCCCAACGACGTATCGCGTACCACTTTTCTGCGTCCTGCCAGCTGAGCCCAGCACATCCCCCTCCGTCCCGTCTCCGTCTCGCCCTCGTCCCCGTCCTCGCAATGGCCTCCGCACTCGCCCGCACCATCTTCGTCAGGCGTACGTACAGTTCCGTTCAATTCCCGGCGGTCACTTGCTCAACACCACACCCCTCCGTTAGGCTTCCACGTCTCTGCCTCTCGCCATGCGCTCTCCAAGTTCGCCATGCCGGCGATGAGCCCTACCATGACGGAGGGCGGCATCGCGTCATGGAAGAAGAAGGAGGGCGAGTCCTTCGCTGCCGGTGATGTCCTGCTCGAGATCGTAAGTCGTCAGTGCGCTCCGAGCAATCCCGGCACGGCCCATGACCTCGCGCGTCACAGGAAACCGACAAGGCCACCATCGACGTTGAGGCGCAGGATGATGGCATTCTGGCGAAGATCATTGTACGTGAATCAACACTGTCAGTGCTGGGCAAGGCCTGACGCGCATGCCTACGCAGGCCCAAGATGGTGCGAAGAACATCGCCGTAGGCTCGCCCATCGCCATCATTGGTGAGGAGGGCGACGACATCTCTGGCGCTGAGCAGCTGGCTGCTGAGGCAGCTTCTGAGAAGCCCAAGGCTCCCGCCAAGGAGGAGAAGGCCCCCGAGGCCCCCAAGCCCGAACCCACCTCCGAGAAGAAGGCGGAGCCTCCCAAGCAGGAGAAGCAGGAGAGCAAGTCCGAGCTCCCGGAGGGCGACCGCATCTTTGCTACGCCCATTGCGAAGAAGATTGCTCTCGAACGCGGCATTCCTCTCTCGAAGGTCAAGGGCTCTGGTCCCAACGGTCGCATCCTCCGGGAGGACGTTGAGAACTACCAGGCTCCTGCTGCTGGCGCATCCGCCACTCCATCCACCGCAGTTCCTTCTCCCTCTGCTTCTCTTCCCGAGTACACCGACATCCCCGTCTCGAACATGCGCCGGACGATCGGCTCGCGCCTCACCCAATCGAAGCAGGAGCTGCCCCACTACTATCTCACGCTGGATATCAACATGGACAAGGTGCTCAAGCTCCGTGAGGTGTTCAACACGACTCTCGGCGAAAAGGACAAATCGGCGAAGCTCTCCGTCAACGACTTCGTGCTGAAGGCTGTAGCGTGTGCCCTCGCCGATGTTCCCGAGGCCAACTCAGCGTGGCTGGGCGAGGTCATCCGGCAGTGCGTATATGAGACTTATTGAGACATGCTTTAACGTTACTGAGTGAACCATAGGTACAAGAAGGCTGACATTTCGGTCGCCGTCGCGACCCCTACGGGTCTCATCACGCCTATCATCAAGGACGTCGGCTCGAAGGGCCTCGCGTCAATATCCGCCGAGGGCAAGGCGCTCGCCAAGAAGGCTCGTGACGGCAAGCTCCAGCCCCAGGAGTACCAGGTACGTTCCCTCGAGTATAAGCTATGCAATTGGCACAGCTGACTGTCGTCGTCCAGGGTGGAACCTTCACTGTTTCCAACCTCGGCATGTTCGGTATCAACCACTTTACCGCCATCATCAACCCCCCGCAATCATGTATTCTTGCCGTTGGCGCGACCCAGGCGACACTGGTGCCCGCGCCCGAGGAGGAGCGCGGCTTCAAGGTCGCACAAATCATGAAGGTCACGCTCAGCGCGGACCACCGGACGGTCGACGGCGCGGTCGGCGCGCGCTGGCTGTCAGCGTTCAAGGGCTACCTCGAGAACCCCTTGACGTTCATGCTCTGATTTGCTTCGGGTTGTGGGGTTCCGGGTGCTGGTGAGGTGTGGGTCGGGGCTGGGGCTGCAAAATCGTCCGTCGTCGACATGCATAGACTTCTTTACTACCTTGCTAGTACGCTTTCGCCTATAGTTACTCACGATACCGTCGGGATGCTGGAATAACTAGCAACTTGTAATCTCCTGTGCGGATGTCGTGGCCTCCTGACGGACCTCAAGCGCCAATGTCGAGTCGTCACCGTGCACGGTGATGTGACACTGACATTGGCGCCGATTTACAGCGCCGACGCGTCGCGACGCGGTCGACCCTGACGCGTCTTGCCTTTCGCCGTCGACGCGTCGTCCTGGTTCAACTTCCAAGACCGCAGACCGCGCTTCTTCCATAACTTTCGTCCCGCAAACTGTGGGCCATGGAGCCAGATTTTGTGCGTGAGCAGGTGAAGAATATCTGGCGAGTTGTCGCGTCGAACGCGAAGCTGATCTCGGAGAGGAAACTCTCGGTACTAGAGGTATGCCTGTTTTTTTGCGCGTCGCACTGGAGGGTTCCGAACGCGACTGGCAGGGCGCGTTTGTCGATACGGCCTTTGTGGTGAATCAGGTTTGTTCGCTACATGATGCTGTCAGCGACAGCGTGAACATGCACGCTGCGCACGGGCGTGATCGCCAGGTAATGCTCATCAATACTGTCTCCAGAGACATCTTCCGTATCTGACTATATTCGCCCTCTAGTTTGTCATCATGAAGCCCGAGTTCTTGAACCAGCAGGGCAGAGCGCTGCAAGCCGTCATAGAGGATAGCGCACGACTGCAGGATCAAAGCAGGACCGCATTTCCCGGAGTAGGTCGCGAGCTGATATCTATGGGTCCTACGGAGATCCGCTCATCTTCCTCCAGCTCAGAAGCCTCAGTGATGGATTCGTGCTGGAGCTGGTCGAGAACTTGCGCGACGTCGTGCGTGACAACGCTACCATAGCCCTAGAACGCCAGCTCCAGCCCAACGCGGTACGGTTATATGGCATCTCGGATATGACATTGCGTCTGACGGCCGCCTGCAGCTGTCCATGTGCAGGCCAGATTCCGTGTTCCGCCTGGTAGCATCGTTTCAGTGCGCGCTGGTTGGGTACTTTCAGCAAGCCAGAAGCGCAGCGGCTCTGCAGGAACACGTGAGCACCACCCCGCTGCTGGACAATGCATTCCTACGCCTGGCGTGGACTGACCATATTGACTAGAGACTTGCAGCAGAACGGGCTTGCGCGGACTCCGAGGCACGGGCGGACGCGATGTCCGCCGAGAAGGCTGCGGCCGAAGCCAAAATCGCCGAGTTACAAGCGTCCCTGGCTGCCTTGCAGAGTGAAGTCGACCAGCTGAAAGCGGATGCGAAAGAAGCAGAAGATGCTACACAAGTTCGCATATTCAAGCTTGAGGAGGAATTAGCGTCAATATCTTCCGCGCGTCTCAGCTGCGATCCCATGGTGAGTCATGGTTCAGGGTATTGGACCACGGCGGGCGTGTACTCCCGTAACGTGTTGCAGTCATCAAAACTCGAGGCCGAGTTGACCAGCCTGCGGGAAGAACATAAGAACATCATCAAGACGTGCGAGGAGCAGCGCGATGCTGCTGCCTTGGCCGTTCGACAAGTCTTGGTCGTGGTGAATGAGAAGCAGCAGCTTCAGACTGAGCGCGACAGACTTGCTACCGAGATATCCGACCTCCACCAGGCTCACCAGGCCTTTAGCCTCGCCCGTGCCCGGGAGCACGAGAAAATGATCGAGGAGGTCTGTATGCGGTCATCAAAAATGCTTAGCAGCCCTGCTGACTCTTTCCTCGTAGACTGCTCGTCTGCAGGGTTCGCTGCGCGAACACGAGGCAGCCGCGAACTCAAAATGCGAAGAAAACAAGATGCTCAAGGCGGCTCTGGACAGCGTGAAGGCGGACCTTCATGCCACCAATAACCAAGTTAGTCATCACCCGCCACCTGCTATCATATTGACCAAACCGAACTGCTCGCTAGCTAACAGCTACCGTGATCCAATGCGACAGCTGGAAGGCCATGCTAGACGACGTCACGTCGCGCCATGCAACCGAACTGGATGCAGTTCGACAAGCCGCCGCTCGGCGTCAGGAGATCGCGGATAACCTGGTATGCCGTCCAGAATGGTTGCAAGTCGGCAGTCCTTGATGACCACCACACATGCAGTTGAGTGGTGCGGTGAAGAAAATCGAAGAACTAGAGAACCAGCTTCGCCGTAAGAATGAACAGGTACGCAGTCCTGTGACGACCGAGGAATGCACCGTATAAACGCATGAGTAGATCTCGGCCCTGCCTGAAATTGCCGCACGCATAGCTCAACAAGCGGCTGCTGTCCCAATACCTAAGGCCCCGGCCTCGCCACCACCTTCGTCGAGGAAGAGGACGTCCGCGGGCGCGCAGAGGCCCGTAACTGCCGCGTCTTCATCCAGCGGAGGTGTCTGGGCAGGCGACCTAAGTACACATGGTTCTCCCATGCCTGCAGACCGCGTCAAAGAGCTTGCAGCGTTTCCAGAGGTCGCAGTGGGTTTTGGTTCTGGGCAAAGCACTCCTGTTGTCTTCACTCGCCAATCGCTCAGTAATATACTCGGAGGTTCGATCCAGGGGCTCATTGTTCGGTAACCGATCCTGAAAGGTGCTTCGTCACTTGTCGCTGACGTGTTCTCATCCGCGTAGCTGTACTCAAAGTGCGACCACGCTAGCGCGCAAGCACGAGATCCAGGAGTATCTCTGCCCCAACATGGACCACAACGCCTGGTCGCCCGCGGGACCGGGGAAGCATGGCTACATGCAAGTGGGCTTGGGCAGGGACCGCAAGTTCTTCAACGAGGGCGACTACCGGCACGTCTTCGTCGGGGCCGGGAAGCACTTCCTCTACTGCGGCTGGTACCATGTCATCCGCGTCGACCCGCTCTCCAAGGAGGAGTGGGCTACGCTCCCGCCGAAGGTACGTGCCTCAGTATCCTTCTCGCTCGGAACAGCTGCCCACCGGCTGCCCACACAGGTCCAGAGTACCTATTCGGAGACGACGGTGAACAAGGAAAAGAACAAGGACCTCAAATCCGCACAGCAGGTCCTCTCGATGTACAACTCGGGGGAGCTGCGTGCGCCGTGCGTGCGCTTGCAGTGCGTCAAGTTCGACGCCGCGTTTTACCAGGAGCTCGTCCGCGCCAATGACCAGTTCTTCGAGCACAAGCCTCGACCGATGCCGCCTTCTTCGGCAGGTGGCAGCTCCGCCAAGAGACGCCGGATCGCGGAAGTCGAAGAGAAGACCAAAGACGAGGGGAGCGAGGACCAAGTCAGCCTCGCCTTGGCAGTAGGATTGGCTCGCTCTGCAGCCTCCGCGCCCTCGGCTGCTTCTGCTTCTTCCTCCATGTCCCTCCCTGACAAGCGCCACGTTGGCCAGCACCCCAAGCGTCGCGACGACTGCCTCACCATTTCCCCATCCATCTGCTGACGACACCGTGGCGCCTCGGATGAGCTCGACAACTAGACAGACCAGATCTGCGACAGGTAGTCAAGGGGCTCAGTCTGTGTCTCTCAAATTGCGCATCCTTGGTGGAAAAGCCATGGATCGCTCCCAGGCGAACCAATCGCAGCCACTGTCAGACCCGGATGAAGCAGACGAGTCGGAGTTGTCCTCGGCCTCGGACGACGACGATATGTATGCGGACTACTAGGATGCTGACCCTGCTCTCGAACTGCTGAAAACCTTGCTATCGTTGCCTTATTGCTCATGTATATGCTTTGTGCCCGTAGTGTTGACCCCCGTACTCTCCGTGTAATTCCACCGTGTGCTGTAGAATACATCTTGCATTGTTCCATACTGTTCGTATAATGTACATACTGCCTCAGGTAGGGTTGACCTGCGACATTCTGCTATTTCTGCTATTGAAATGCTGCACAGCATCCAGCTTCCCATTCTCGAATCTCTCAAGGCTGTCTGCTGCGGCGCCCACGGCCACCTGCGGGTCGCCTCGGATGAGGCCCTGCATGGTGTGCTTGGTGAACTCGTCGAGAGGCATCCACGCTTTCGACAGCGAGGGCGTCGTGCCTTGGTCTGATGATGCAGCGTCAGCTGAGGCCCCTCGCAACAGACTGAGAGCACTCACGGTCATGCAACTCGGATTCGACCAACCTAAGTGAGGGTAATGATCAACTACTCGGGCTGCGCTGAGGAGAGCTGACTGCCACTCACGGTGGAAGAATCTCTATGACCTTGACCTTTGTGTTTGACAGTTGGTAGCGCAAGGACATGTCAAGACTGTGCAGCGCGGCTTTGGTAGCACAGTAGTTCGGAACCCTGGCGTACGGCATGATAGACAGGCCGGAGGTGATGGGGATAATGAACGACGGTCGCCCCTCGTCCTAACAGGATGAAGGCCGATGCGGCACAAGGTCAATGCGGCACGACGCTGCAGTGGCTCAAATGCTTACGCTGAGCTTGAGGAAGTGAGGCAAGAACAGCACGATCAGCTTGAAGATGGAGATGTAGTTGGTCGTTATCTCGTCCTGGAATTCTGAAGGGTGCTCGGTTGAGTCAAGCGTTTATACGACACCACGATGGGGTGAACAACGACATACTGCTGATGTCAATCGTCTCTGGCTTAGTGAAATCAAAGATGTGCTGAATGCCAGATGAGAATATGACCGCATCGAGCTGCATGCGAGTGAGCACGTAAATAGTCCGGATCACAACTGAGTGCACCGTACGTCTGGGTACTTGGAGAGTGTATCGTTGACAAACTCTCTGAGTTTCTCCTCACTCGCGGTGATATCCACGCGAGCAGTTCTGATCCTCTCGCCTTGCTTGCTCAGTTCATCGAGCCGTTCCTGGCGGCGTCCGGAGACGATGACGGTCGGCTTGGACTCGAGGCCGTGGATGGCAAGGGCAAGGGCGCGTCCTATGCCGGATGTAGCACCGAGGACGAGCACGCATTTCGCGTCTTTAATGCCTGGCATGGTGAGGTGGAGAGCAGGAAGAGACGTTGGTGCAGAGCGCATACCCCATGGCTCACGCCGTATATATAGTGGTTGGCAAAGAGAAGAAGTCCTGGAAGAATATATCTACAGCCTGAGCGTGTGTCCGATGCGACGATGGACGCATCCTATGACGGCATCCGTCCTTGCCTCTCGATATAGCAGGCGCTTACCGGAGCACACACACCTGACCCACTCCCATTTCCGACCCGTACAGGTGCATACGCATACTACTAACTGCACTCAAGTGCTACGTCCTATATACCGGCAATGGCCAGTGGCAACACGGAGCAGCCCTTGGAACACGGGGTGGACACGTCTGCATCATCCACAGCGTCTGAGAACCTGACCAGCGTGGATACTACTGAACATATCAAGGTATGCCGACTACCGTGGACGCATAGTCACGTTGATCATTGACCGGTTCCGACCGACCCAGAAATGTCTGAGTGATGCCGATGACCTGAAGCAAGAGGGGAACGAGCACTTCCGCGCAAAGCGGTGGGACGAGGCACTTGCTTCGTACCGGGCTGCCCTCGGACGCCTTCCCAAACGCCGCAGCTCTCCCCAAGCTGCAGCAAAGGGCAAGGCACGAGCCACAGACGAAGTGGAAGGCGATGCATCGGAAGACGACACAGATGTGGACGCGCATGTGGCCGAGGAAGAGGCAGACCATGAGACGATCACCACCAATTCCGAGCTCGACGCAGAATGCACGAAGGCGAGAGCCGTCCTCAACGCCAACATAGCTGCATGTTTCATGAAGCTGGTGAGACTTTCTCCGCGCTGTTTTACTTGGGGTAGCTTAGTATGCCAACCTAGACCGAGTACAAGGAGGTCGTTTTGGCATGCACAGAAGGTTAGTAGCATCCATATGCGAAATGCTGCTTGCCTGGAATTCATGGTACGCTGCTCAGCTCTCAAGGATGATCCACGCTACGTAAAAGCTCTACAACGAAGAGCATCCGCCAACGAGCAGATTGGCTCGTGGTCATCTCTATCGAGTGCACAGGAAGGTGAGCCATCGCGTTCCGCCCTTGAATGCCTGATTGCACAACTCAAAGAACCCGCTTGTCAGACTACAAGCTGCTCGTTGAGATCCTACCGCCCACATCTCCAGACTTGGTCAGCATACGTCGGTCATTGGCAGCCCTGCCGCCTCGTATCGAGGCGGCTCAGAAGCGCGAGACCGCGGAAATGCTCGACAAACTGAAGGGTCTTGGTAATAGCATATTAGGTAAGACGCGATCGTCTCTGGGCCTGCATATCCTACATCTCTCGTCGGCAGGAAACTTCGGGTTATCGACGGACAACTTCCAGTTCGTGCCCAATGGACAAGGGGGCTACTCTATGAATTTCGTTCGTTGATCGCCAATCATAATAAGTAGGGTATACCAAGTGCTTTAGATACCGTCAAGCTCCGTACTGTCCACCTTCCTTGACGTAAGGCCTCGAATACACCATGATAGATGAAGATTCCCAGCGTTCTGTAGCAGCATCATTACACCAGCTTGAGACTGAAATAAGACTCGCTGCTCAGCTGGAGACTGGAGTGTGTCCTTCCGGATAGACGGGCCGCCAATGCCGATGGACTCACCTTCAGGCGCTTGTGCGCGAGAGGGTGCGCGAGATTCACCACCAAGGGTCCTGAACACCACCACTTCTCGTCAACCATAAAAATGTGCCCGCGATCGTCTCTTACCCTAGCAACGCTTGGAGAGCAACCCCCACCATCCCTCTCTCGAGCGTTCTTATAGTCTGGGACTCAGTCCACACGCGTGCGTCGTCTCCGGTAGACCACTCCATGACCACTCTGCTCTTGCTGACCCTGCACCGTGAACGCACGCATCTGCAGTGATTCAAGTATGCCGACAGCAACCCTCAATGCGGATATAATTTCCCTGATTGCCTCCTTTGCGCCGCGTTGTGCCATCCCGACGATGATGCAGGCGAGTCGCATCTTCTACCACGAAGGTCCAAAGGCACTATTGCGCGACGGTGCGGTACTCGAGACCGACGAGGATATTGTCAAGTTTGTCCGGTTCATACGCGCAGAGGATGGCAGCCGCTCTCGATACCTCACACGCCTGAACCTCGCATTCACGCCCGGAGAAGTCGTGGGCGAAGACTCTGCCAGGCTCCTCGCTCGGTGTCTCCAGTCGTCGTCCTTCGACAACCTTCGTATTCTATCCATTACCGCGGCAGAAGAGACCTTCGGGATCCATGCTTGCTTACTCGTCGCTCTGAAGACCCTCTCAACCGTCCAAGACCTCGCTATAGACGAGTGTGGAGTCCTCACATGTACCCTCGTCAGGGACCTGGGGTCGAGCATGCGTTCTGTTATGCTGGCCTATGACAACGATCTACCAACAGATGCGGCGCCCATCGAGCAGGCCCACCCTCTCGCCTTGCTTCAGAACTCGTGCGATAACCTGGAATCCCTCGACATCACGTTCATGAGCAGGCCTCTCCCTAGGTCTCTCTATCCCCCGTCGTATCCCAAAGTGCACGCGTTCTCGCTCGGCTGGTGTTGGCACCCCGACCTCTCTCCCTACGTCCACGCCTTCCCGAACCTGCGATCGCTCACGTTCGACACTATGTACGACGATTTGAACCTGGACAGCCTCGAGCCTCTCGCACGGTTCCGACTCCCAAATCGCATGGCGCAGCTTCAGCACGGTTCGTGGAGGGCCCTCGACAGGGTTCACGGCACCCTCGGCGACGTCTATGTGAGCGGCCTCACGTGTCCCGTCCGAGACCTCGAGCTGCTCATGAAGGAAGAGACCTACGAGATGCTCTGCGACGTCTTGAACGATACGCGTCCTTCCAGCCTATCGCTCAGCTCCGGCAGGGCGGGCGCACTGGAAGCAACAACGGGCCTCCTGGCTGTACTCGAGACGACGGGTGCCAGGAACATGAAGGCGCTCAAGTTGGACCTCAACATTCCTCCTGAAGACAAGGACATGGATGTTTCTGCCGGGCTGGTCAGTACATGGCTGATCGCATCTATTGAAACTGTTATACTGACACTCTGTGTATAGGAGGCACTCCTCGCATCGCTCAAGGACACGCCGCTTCAGACACTCGAATTGGCGTTCACCTGCTACGAGTTGCCGGAGAGAATGACGGGAGAGCGATTTGGCATGGAGTCTGCCCTTCCGCTGTGTCCCGTGGAGCGCTACTTGGAAGACATGGACCTGGACGCGGTCGGTCGTCAATGCCTCTCGAAAGTGCCTACTCTGGAGGTGGCCAAAGTGATGGTCACAGGGCATCGTACATGCAGACGCGGCGCGTCAGTCGTTCGAAGAGCGGATGTGAGGCAGGATCAACGCTGAGTGAGTTGGAGGTGCAACTCTTCAGTCTGTTCGTGGCTGACATACGACCAAAGATTGAGCACTGTGACCGTGCCACTTGCGAGACCACTGCAGTGCGGCACTCCTTGTCGGATCGCCTGAATCCACGAATGGATGTTCGCGAGGAGCGCGGGCGAAAACGCCCCTTATATACCAAACGTTCGTTCTACTCGTAAACATCGTTTTGGATGTAATAATGCAATTTTCTCTGCTGCACTCACTGCTGGAGAGCTGAAGGATACGAACATTCCTACCCAAAACTTCACCGCTCCCGCCTCACTACATAGACTACTTACTTTGTGCTAGGGCTCCGCATCGTACGGATACGCTGACGGCGTAATTCGCACGGTACGATACGCCCCGGACGGAGAACAGAGAACAGATCGATTAGAACCGACTACGTTACATATTGCAACTCAGGTAGTAGGATAAGAATCCGCCACCTGGACGGCTCAGAGGCCGGGCGGATGGGCGTCAAATTGTACGCCGAACCGCCGTAGTCGTATTACGGCCGTAAATTACGCGTACGGGCGTCGTATCCGGGACTGGGGCAGACGCCAATGGAGAACCAGCAGTAGACCGCTGTAGTAGAG
>MU277671.1:711572-1108752 GCA_022385805.1 Pilatotrama ljubarskyi
CGCAAGTTGGAAGTGTACAAGCCAGGAGTGTATAACTCGTGTGGGGCGGTTTAAACCGCTTGCAAATACACTCTAATGTCAGAATCAACTGAACCCAGTAACCCGCCAGGGGTCACATCCCATTTCACTTGAGTAGGGACCATCAGCAACTAGCCGTGCCGATGTGTAATATTGTAGCACACAAACCACCCAAAAAGTCAGGACAATACATGCATCATGGAACTTATAGCAACAATCCTTGCAGATTGGAGCCGAAGTACAGAGTATTGAATTTGATACAGACCTTCAGTTTCCGTCACAGTGGAAGTACTAGTAGGGGGCTTCAAGCTCCAGAGTTAGGCGCCCGCAGCGCGCCCATCTGGCAGCAGCTTCAACGGCTCGCAAACAGTTCGTGAGTGCCCGATCATGTCATGGTATATCATTCAATGATCATCCCAATCCGTTGAATCGAAAAAAGTGCATTCATTACAGACTGGATTTGGTGAAGATGGGTACACGGAACCGGCGTACGTGCGGCTATACGGCGTATAGATACGGTTACGCTCACAGCCCGGCCGGAGGGATCCGAGACTTCGCGGGGGCGCGGGAACCGTAAATACGGAGCCGCCGTAACCCAATACGTCCGCGTTACGCCGTAAATTCCGCTACGATGCGGAGCCCTACTTTGTGCCTGCACCTCCACACGATCACGTTCGAGCAAATGAGGCATTATGCAAGGGACTGATCGACGTATACGTATACGTACATGTCATGTTCTACAAAGGAAGTGTCTTAGATCGTGACTTGCGCCTGCTTTGTTGAGGGACATATATACAGTATGTGATAAACCCGAAGTCTCGTCCCCTCTTCCTCGTCCACTTGCCCAAACCCGCAGAGCAGACCCTCGACAGTACTCGTCTGAGAGGCGCGTCTTGGTAGAGTGCCGATGTTTAGCATTGGAGCTGGAGTGGTCTGGCTTATGGCCCCGCTTCGACAGATCCCGGATCCTCGTCCTCAACTCGGACCATGGATCAGAGCCCCCTGCTCAGCTACGATGTCCTTCTCGAGGTCGGGCAATTTGCCTCGCGCTCGACGCTGTCTGCTCTCATGAAGACATGCCGATTCCTCTATCACGAATGCGGGAAGACCATGGTCAGACGACGGGTGGTGATTGAGACTATCCCTGACCTCGCGTCCTTCCTGGCGTGCTTGAACGCCGAGAACGGTAGTCGTTGCCGATACCTCGAGCATCTTGTTCTTGACGTCGAGCTAGCTGGACTGTTCTTGCCCAGGTCCATAGCGCGCACTCTTTCCGATATCCTCACTCAGCAAACATTCCCATCCCTGACTACCCTCCGTCTGCATAACGCGGAAGAGATTCTACGCTCGCAACCCTCACTCCCCTCAGACTTTGCTTCGCTCAGCGCCCTCACCTCTCTCACTGTCAGCTCTGCCGGCTCGAAGACCATCTCGTTCCTGAAAGGCTTGCAGTCTCAGGACCTCCAGACTGTGGTGCTGAAGTACAAACCTGGCTTCGACCAACGACCTAACACACTGGAATCCTCCCACCCTCTCATGGCTCTCGAGAACTTCCGCTCCTCGCTAGAGACCGTCGAGGTCCACGGCTACGAGGCAGAGCTTCGTCGCGCACGGTTCCCCGAGCGGTATCCCCGCGTGCAAGAGCTGATTCTCAACAGCCCGGACTGTCCCCTCATCGCGCCTTACATCCATGCCTTTCCTGACCTGCGAAATCTGTCCATAACGACCGTCTTTGCTGATAGGCTCACCCCGGACAATCTGCCGAACGAGCTGGTCCTCATTGACGCGTTTCGTCGCGCCAATGTGGATGAGCAGGTCGGCTTCGGTTCATGGACGAAGCTGGAGACGGTGACGGGCACCGCGCCTGACATCTACCTGGCGGGCCTCCGCTGTGCGATCGAAGTCCTCTACTTGAACGTCTGCACGTGGGATCCCTTCACGATGGTGTCCTCCATCCTCCGCGATGCGTCGGTCACTCGGTTGCACCTCTTTGTCCACATGATCGAAGCTCTCGACGAGGACGGCCTTCCTATGGTATTCCGTCAGCTGTCCGACTCGTCTCTTGAAGCCATCTCCCTACACGTGAAGCTCTGTTCCCAAGTAGAATGGGAAGAAGACTTACGGACGGTCGTAGATCACGCTGCACTGGTAAGCCTCCCGTTTGTTCCGCCCGACAGACATTGCTAACTGCCCTCGCCAGGACTACCTCGTGGAGTCGCTTGCCTCCCTGCCCGTCCGGAAGTTGCACTTCGCGCTGCGCTGCGAAGACTCCGGATACACCGGAGAACCGCATAGTCCCCGGCCCTCGACCTCCTCGAAGGTATGCGGCGCCCAAAAGCTTCAAGACTTCGACTGCAACGCGTTTGCTCAGCGTCTTCTGTCAACGGTAGCCGCTGTGGAGCATGTCGATGTCAGATTCATGTGCAGTCGCAAAGAAAGGGCCGTTGCGCGTAGGAACGGGAATGAAGCAATCCAGTAGATACCCGGCTCATTAGCTGATTCCAAGTCTGCATCTGTCGCCGGATGTCTATAAGCTCACCGGCTATACCTTTGTCTGCTGCATCGCATAATATTGTAGACGAACCCGACGGTCCTACCGCAAGACCGGCAGTGCAAAGGATAGAACCAGTACTTCAGACGGCAAGCGTTGTCTCGAGGATGAGTCCAGCATGAAGTGAAGCGCCCTTACCCGCTGTAATATATGTAGTACTAGATACCAGTAGAGCGTAGGGCAGTATCATATATGCACAATGCCCTAGTCGATGAACTCGAAGGTGCTGCGAAAGATAGTGGCGTCTCGCCAAGGCCATATCTGTGGGGCGCTCAGAAAATACTTCTCGTCGAACAGAGGCAAGCCTACCCTTGCGTATAGCTTGCCCTTGACAAGGCCCAGTGGTACGGGGCCGTACATGCGAGAATCTCTTGACCAAGGGAGATTGTCTCCTGTGACCCATATGTGGTTGCGAGGAATGACGACGTGCTCGGTGGAAGGGGCATATTCGCCTGTTGGGTCCACGCATACGATGTCCCCGGGGAGACCAGTGATACGTTTGCAGACTATGCGGGACGGATCGAGGGGGGAGATGTAGGTGACCAGCTCGCCCCGCTGTAGGCGTCGGGGATCAATCCACTTCAGCTCAAGTACAGCCTCTCCCGTCATGCTCATGGTGGGGAACATGGATGGTCCCTCGACCTGTCAGATAACATACCATCAGCTCTGTGCATGCCTGCATGTGAGACTGGCATTTGTACCACGGAGATAGTCAAGACATGTTCTCCCACTAAATGTAATGCACACCCAAAGTTTGCTAGCTGTTTCTCCGGTTTGCTTCTTCGCTATCCAACAGAGGAAGAGAATGCACATACGTGGAGGGCCCAATAGCCTGTTCTCCAGGCTACTCGGCGCGGGTCGGAACGACATGTCCTCCAGGCGTCGGTGGCCCACCCTCTCAAACTCGTCAAAGCAACGCGTCCAAGTCTCCCGAAGTTCATAGCTGAGTACCGCGGTAGAGGCCTGGTCAAGCAAGATACGCGCCGCAGGTCAGCAAGGTGGTCATGGTGGACGTCTTGCACTACGCTGGGCCCGGCGTCTCCACTCTCGCGCAACGCGCGCGGGCCTCCACACCCCGCCGCGCGAGGTCGCGATCGCTTGGTTTAACACCATCTCACCGTCCTGATCCCCGCCCTGCCCAACCAATCCGATGTCGGCCTTCAAACGACGGACGACGGCGAAGCAGCCACCGCTACCAGCAGGCACGCGCACCTCACCCGGCTCGACCTCAACGATCATCACGTCGACTGGAATTCCATCTCTGGATGATATCCTCGGCGGCGGCCTACCCCTCTCGTGCTCGCTTCTGGTCCTCGCGCCGGATGCGCATTCGGCGTACGGAGAGCTTGTCATCAAGTACTTTGCTGCGCAAGGACTTGCGTGCGGTCAGCGCGTGTGCGTCGTCGATCCGCGCGCGGAGTCGTTCTTGGCCGAGTGTATGTGGATTCCGGGCAGTAGTACGCCGGCGCAGCCCCAGACGTCCGCCGCGTCCGCGCAATCCATCGCGGCAGATGATGAGGAGGATGAGAGGGCCTCTGAGCACGACACCAAAATCAAAATCGCGTGGCGGTACGAGCAGATGAAGCAGTTCCAGACAACAGTGTCCTCTTCGAGCCAGTGAGCCGCATTCTATGCATAAAGCACATTCGTGTTGCTAAATATCGCAGGTCGGCTGATGACTACTGTCGCACGTTCGACCTTACATGCCGGATGCCAGAGGCGGCGATTAGTCGTGCGCGCGACGACGGAAGATTCGTAGGCCTCAGTCCTACAGTAGGCATTTCTGCGAAGGACGGGAGATCATCTTGCAGAGCAATTATTCAACGCCTCTCCGAAATTCTCTCCAAGGCCGACTCGGAGACTCCGTATCTGGCAACAAGAATCTGCATACCTGCGCTCGGGTCATACGAGTGGGGTGACCTGTCTCCCCAGGTGAATCCCATCGCACATCATACGCCGGGCTCTACATTAAACCCAGCACGCTCCAGGATGTATCTTACTTTCTGCATTCCCTGAGGTCTCTCCTTCGCCGACACCCGCGCATGTGCGCCTCTATATGCATGGCCCCGCATCTTTGTCATGAAGCCTATGGTGGTCCAGGGTGGGTACAAAAGCTCGGATGGCTTACCGACGCCAGTATCACGCTAGCAGCCTTCAGCTGTAAGCCGCCCATCTTCGCTCTATATCAGAGACTGATCGCGCATATTCCCAGCGAATCCTTCGCTCACCGCCATGTTTTCGTCGCATCACGGCCTGGTGCATATAAACGCCCTCCCCGCACCGCACACCCTGCTCCCTCCCAGCGATAAGTTCTCCACTCTCCGCGGACTGAGCTCGTCCGGCGAGAACAACCTCGCGTTCAAGTGCATGCGCAAGCGCCTGATCTTCGAGACCCTTCACCTGGACGTCGAGGGCGGAGTCAGCGAGCGACGCACTACGCCGTCTAATGCTGCAATTGTTATGGAACCGGGCGCCGCACACGACCATAATCACGAACAATCAAACGCGCAAGCAGCCGGCAGCGCGTCAGTCGCAGCGGTACAAGTACAACTGGAGCAGGACCAGACTGCAACGCCGCCCCAGCCAGTTGACGTCGCAGCACACGCTGAAAAGCGGGACGGAGGCCTGAAGAAAGCGAAAATCAAGAAGAAGGTTGCTTTCACGTCGGAGAGGCCTGATCTGTACGATTTCTAGGCTGTCTCTCGCATACGACGTAGGTTCGTCACTGTAGCCCTAAATTACAGATAGAAAGTCGTGTATCTCTAGTCGGAAACAACAATGGTGCTAGGCTAGACGTGATTGGCTGTCCAGCGAGCGCAGTCAGTGGGTCGGACACTAGAAGAGCAATGCGTCAGTTTGTGCATATAGCGGTCGCGGCATGATCCTTCGCAGAAGTCGACGTGCCTCCAAGTTAGTCAGAAGGTATCATCCAGCGGGATAGCCTCCCGCGGCCGCGTATTCGTGCTTTGATTATGATACAAATGCGAGTCGGGATTCTCGTGAAACGGTACGGAAAGCGCGAGAGCAACGGGATAACACGGGACAACTTTGCATGGATGGCGTCACAATCCTCTTTCGTTGTCGTGGTAGGTCATGAGTGCGGAGCGTGGGGTACAGAGGCACGGCAGAACGGCCATTGTGGAGTGGTGTCGGTCGGTCAGGGGGTTGGGAGCTGTACTGTAGATGGTGACATGGAGTGAGAAGGTAGTGACGAGGACATAGCTGGGAGCGAGATTACCCACTATGGCTATGATAATCGAGAGGTTCCAGCGTATATCATCCGGAGCGCTGGAGGGGTGACGTCCATCTCGCGCTGCGCATTCATCTTCTTGCACTCCATGAGCAGCTCCCTCAGCGAAGAGAGCGGGGGCTCTCCCTCCTCCACTACGCTTTCTGTCTCATCGTCTTCTGGGTCCATCGGCAGGGTCCCTAGGGTCTCGCCTGTACAGTCCTCCAGCCGGACGCCTTCCTTCCCACATTGCCTCCACCACCGCTCCCAGCGCTCGTAGCACTGCTGGCTGGGGCCGTTGTTCGCTTCGAGGTCGGAGAGCAAGGTGGTGTTCAAGACGCGTATCCGCTCAAGACGAGGGAAGTTCCGCTTGTTGAGCGCAGCGAAGTTCACATCGTTGCGCCGGCGGATCATCTGCGTAGCGAACGGGTCGACTCTGTCGTAGGTCGCTGCGTATCCGACACCGAAGGCGTAGAGAAGATGGTGCAAGCCGATCGTCGTGATGTTGGCGTGCGGGCGACGGACGATGGAGCTCTCGAGGAAAGGATGGTGTTCCCAACCCGGGATGCGCCAATCAGGGTTGAAGGTGAAGGTAGTCAATAGCGGACAGAGGTCGAGTATGGTGGGGACGTCCAGGGTGGGGATGATGTTCAGATCGAGAAAGGTCAGTTCTGCACCGTGTACCCTGAGGAATTCGAGGAGGTCGGGGAAGTCGTCTCGATGGTTGACGAAGTCGAGGCTTAACGCCCTCAGCGAGGGCATATTCCAGCCGATTGCCTCCTCGAGGAAGTCCTGGAATGGCCCCCGTAACGACAGACGTTGGAGGGAGGGCAGTGTGAGCGCGAGGTCCGCTGCAGCGCCAAGGTGTATTTGCTCGGGGGGTGTGCCGTCGAACTCTATGTGCGCAGTGACCAACTCTGGGAGGCACTGCAGCATGAAGATGAGCTTAGCGAGGGACGTCGTGGGGATGTTGATGTGCAGGACGCGCAGGCTGCGCGAGCAAAAGGTACATAGGGCATCACCGATGGCCTGGAGCGTGTTGGACAAAGGCCAGTTGACCACGAAGATCTGCAGGTTCGGACAGTGTCGGATGATTGACACCAGCGAGTTCTGAGTCGTCTCCATCGTCGTTCCTCCTCCAGCAAAGTAGCGCGTGATATGCAGCCTCTTCGTCCACCGGCCAAGATCCTGGTCGTGGTCCATCAGGGCGCAGACACGCTGGATGTTGCGAGGATTGCTGAAGAACAAGAACCGGTAGAGGAACTCGTAGCCCAATCGACGCCATGTCCTGCAGGTCGACATTATGGCCTGTAACGTCCTGTCGGATGCAGCGACATCCAAGAGCACGGAGTGTACGGACCTTCTTCGTGCCATAGCTGCGTCGTTGCGCGTTGTTCACGCCTTCCTGGGCCGTACGCAAGGACCAATCTCCATACAACGTCTTGAACCAGGTGGCCTCGGAAAAGGCTGTCGGCAAAGTATGGTCGAGTAGGTCAGCATCCTCGACTGCTAGATCGAAAATGTCTAGCCAGAGCTCATCGGGCAGATTCAAGACCATATCTCAGCCTTCGGCACGCTGAGAACGAAGACCTGAGCGAAGCGAGTTGGTTGAGGAGGTGAGAGGGGAATCTTGACAAAAGTCACATGTGTATAGTAAAGCCGGAGGAGAGGAGGCAAGTCGAGAGCAAGGAACGAAAGCGCCCATCTACGGCGACTTGGTCCCACACCTCCGTGGCGCCCGCACGATGTTGAGTCCAGCCAGGAAACGCAGATCGGCGAATTTACTCGTTGCGCAAACACTTGAGACGTACACACTACGTGGACGATACTAGTCAGGGTACGCCAGCGCCCTCCCAAATGTATTGCGGCTCCTGATGAGAGGCGAGTCAGCGTCAGTGGTCCTTCGCCTTCCCTTCCGGTATCCTCGTCTTGAACAGCCCTCGTTCTTGAACCTTGCGGATGATCTCTTCAGCCCTCGCCCTCGACTGGGCTAACTCTCCATCGCTGTCTGCCGTCCGCTTCCTCCCTGTACAGCGCTCATTCAGCCACAGCTTCGTCCACGGAGCCAGTTGAATAGAGCCCACGTACCCACAATGGCCCAGTTTCTGGTACTCGGTATGCGTAGATTTTCACACTCGACCTTCCATCCGCAGTACAAACTCAGAGACGCCAGCCAGATGCGGTACCTGGAGTACGAGCTGGTATTGCTGCCGTCACCGCCGAGGTTCAAGCCCTCCACGAAGTTGTTGGTGGGCACAGGGTAGTCCGGGACTCTCGATCGTTCGTACTTCTCGTCGAAGGCCCACGCGCAGCACGGTATTGACAAGTAGCCCGAGGCTGAGAAGAGGGTCGCCAGTACGGGCGTCCAAGGCGTGAGCTCATCTGCATGATTCGCGATAATGAACACCCCTTCGTGGAGATATGGGATATCATGCATTCGAGGCGCCGAGTCGACAAGGATTGTCGGGTCCAGAGCCTCCGCATGCAATTGGCTTCGAGTAGTCTCGGGGTAGTGCGACCAGGAGGTACGTGCCCTGACGTCAATACCGTGGCCGGTATATCCTTCTGCGGACAAGATATGGGTGAGAAGACCGTTGCCGCACCTAGTTTTCCCTGCAAGTCAAGGCTTGGTTCGATCGGAGTGACGTATAAACCAAATCATACCCTAAGTCGAGGAAGCCGCCTGGAGGACGGGGCCAGTTCTTCCAGGGTGCTGCGTCCAGACTCTCGACGTCTTCACGGAGAGATTCTACATACTGAGGACCGTAGGTCTCCTTCCACAACAGCATTAGGAATGTCGCAATTCCAATATCCTAATCGGTCCATGATGTCAATAGTTTCTCCACACAAATGCACCAAACGCACCTCGAAGACGTGCTTCAGAGGATCGGTGACCTCTTGCCAATCGTTCACTAGATGCTTATGTCGCTCTCGCATTATCAGATACAGATCCTGGTATGCTTCCCTTGCGACGATGCAATCATGGACTACTCGTTTCTTGTAGTTTGTCACGGCGCCCCAACCGTACCTGTGCAGGGTGTCCAGAAGGGCGAGACATGTTCGGTAGAGTCGAGAGTTGAGATCCATAGGCGTGGATGGTAGCGGGACGGCCTCTATGCGTAGAAGTGGGGTCTCCGCCAAGATGTAGCGGAATGCGAGGCGGTAGACAGCCGGGTGATAGTACGGGAGAGCAACGCCAGGTTCTCGGATGGGTGTCAAAACGAGTACCACGGGTTCGTCACTTCCATGGTCGTCGGCTGCATATAACGTGCAGTGCTGTTCCAAGCCTGCATCCCTGCCAGGCCGACGGGGCAACAATCGTCTGTGGATGCTACGGACTGGCCGAAGACCCTGTAGAGATGGACTTTCTATCGGGAAGTCGGCGGTGGAGTCTGAGACGATCTCTGAACGTAGGATCAGAGTCGAGTTGTACTCTGGATGGTGAATTAGCTGTGACACCGCGGTCTCGAACTGTAGAGAATCTGGTTCCATTCATCCGTTGCTACAGGAAATGAGATGAGTGAAGATAATGCATACCACTTCCAAGGGGAAATCCGCAGAACACTGGATGACCGGGGCCCATCGCTGTTCCCCGGTGCTTGAGACAAGCGTATCACTTCTGCGGTCCTCCAGACATGGCGATGGCGAAAATCGAGGACGGCTTGCTGTGGAGTTAGACATCGACGACGTCTTTGACTGGCCGTAGAACGAAGTTGCACACTCCAAGGATTTGGTAGGAGGAGACAAAATAATAAATATTGAGACCCGTAGGTCTACCACTCCGGGAAAGCGTGTCATCCTTGTGCAGGGGCCATGCTAATCTTCTCTGTATCGTTCCAATTTTTTCGTATGTCACCCCGAAGGGGACAACGACAGGTCACGGTGACATGGTGATCAGACGGAGGTTACGCATTTTGCTCATTCCGCGGGCGAGTTCTGAGTGGAGCCTCGCACGTGGCAGTATAAGTCGGGTGCTTAGTGAGTTACTTGAACTGCTGGTTCGCTACTCGTTTGGTTTCCGTTAAGTACTTGTAGTTGTTGTCGCAGCAACTGAGCAGGAACAGAGTTCTCTCTGACATAGAAGTAGATGGCATGATATACAAGACGACAACATTCACGATGACTCAGCTAGAGATACAAGTACAGTCCTTGAAAGGCTTCCATTGAACGAAGCTGACACGAACCCAGTGAGCCCATCGCTCATCCATTCGACGGCCTCAACCTCAGCGCTCAGCATCAGAACTCCTGGTAGGGCGGCAACTCCCCGTCATCGGAAGGAGGCTGCTTCGCGTCTAGGTTCGGGTGGAGATTGGAGGAACCGCCAGCAGCGAGGAGACGTTCTCTCTCCTCCCTCTCAAGTCGCTTCTTCTCCTCTTCCGCAGTTTCGTACCTGGGCTGTTCCGCAGAGGACGGCTGTGCGCTACCACCCTCACGGAGGAGTCGCTCCCTCTCCTCCCGCTCAAGGCGCCTCTTCTCGTCCGCTGCGCTCTCTGGCTGCGTGGTTCCTCCAGCTCCGTAGCCGGGGATAGCCTCGGGGATAGGTGCGGAACCCGGTGCAACAGCGCTGGGTGGAGCAGGCGCAGGCTGTTTGAGGTCGTGCAAAGAGCCGCTGGCTGGTCCCGGGCCATCCGGACCAGCAGACTTCGGCATACCTGTCTCCGCAACAGTCGGCGTGACCGTCGGAACCTTCAAGGAGGGCTCAGAAGGGTCAGGAGCGACGACGGCACTTGGCGACCCAAGCTTCATCGGAATGGGTGCTGGAGCTTGGTTGAGCGTCGCCGGATTCAGGGGCGGCGAGACTGTGCCCTGGGGAGGCGGGGTGGCCTTAGGGACGTCAACTGGCGCAGTGGCTTTGGCGGGGAATGACGGAGATGAGGTAATGTTGGAGGTGTGCGAAGGAGCTTGAGGAGGGACGTCGTGTGCTGTGGCGGGCGGCGTGATAGGGATGTTGGACTTTCCTTGAGGGTCAGTGGCGCCGATACGGGCAAGCTCGTTGGCGTGTGTTATTCCGAAGCTACGCGTATCCGACCTGTGCAGATCCGCGGCAGACGGCTCGCGCAAACGCAAAGTCGAGTCCCCAGTCCGATAGTTGTCCAGCGCCTGCTGTAACGTCGTACGAACGGACGCAGTAAGCTGCGCGCCTGCGTACGGCTGCGCCTTTGAAGGAGGGATGTCCGGGAGTGCTGGGAGTATTGCATTGACTGCTTGAGCGACCAAAGCGAGCTTCTCGCTATACTACATTGACAATGAGATGACGCGTTCGGACCCAAGTTGTGGCCTTAAACTCACCTCCCTGATCGCCTCCCACTTCAGCCGTTCGCTCTCTCGAACGGCCTTCCTCTTCAAGAGCTCCACTTCCTTCTCCAAAGGCTCGTCGTCTTCTTCTGCTTTGCGAAGCTGACGCTTAAGCTCAGCGAGCTTCTGCTCCATGCCGCGTTGCTGGTCATGCTCGATGCGCGCGATCTGGTTCTGGAAGCCGGCGCGGATATTCCGCCTTCCGCTCAGATTGTTCTCAGCATCGCGCAGTGCCTTGAAAGGGGCGCGAGACGCATCGATTTGTTTCGCAAGTGTCGCTGCCAAGGAGCCCTGGATATAATTCATCCATGCTAGGCGATCGGTGACTGCGCCGCACCGCAGACGTCAGATATTGTGTCTCCAGCGATCAGGGAGGTACTCACCGTCCTTGATGTCCTCCTCTTCGTTCTGGCCCCACATGTAGAGCTCCTTGCTGTGTGAGTGCGCGTCGCGTCCGACATTATCGAGGTCAAGCGCGACTCCTTTCTGTGCGGTGATGATCTTCTGTACTGGCGTCACAGAGCTCCTGCAAGAGCCGACCGAATGAGATGGATCATCACTGTCGAATGCAATCCCACTTACGAGTACTGCTGCTGGAAAGTCCGCAGTTGGTGGTGGATGCTTTCAAACGCGTGCGATTTCAGGAAACCGCCGGATCCCGACGATTGCCCCGATCCTCCATCTGAACTCTGGCTAGAGCGGCCGAGAGGTGTTGCGTTGAGCGCAGACTGCGCCTTATCGGTGAGCGATGAGATGAATCCCTGCATGATGAGAGAGGGAAGGCAAAGATGGGCCTGCGCGCGGCATGTTGGGAGTTTATGTACCCTGCCCGTTGTGGCTGAGCGGTGGCACTGTAACTACGGCCCTACGTCATGGCGCTAAGCCAAGGTACCCGCACACCGCGCGCTGCTGCGCTTCGCAGTCAATTCGCAGTCGTAAAAACAAAGCACCGAAATAGCACAGCATGGTACACGCACTGCTAGACCCTAGTTCCACATTCGACATCATATAAGAGCAAATTAAGATATAGAACGTAATAACGGGCGACGAATACTCCAATCAGCAAAGCGTACAGCAGCTACACATCGTTTCCGACGAACGGAAGACGTTGCCCGCGGCATGGGCTTTACACGATGATCTTCTTCGCCTGCTTCCCCTTCTTCTCCGAGTCCTTGTGCGACAAGAACTCGACCTCAGTCGCCAGCGCACCAGCAAGCTTCTGCGACTCCGGGTAACCCAAGACGTTCGTCTTGAAGTGTCGGCCAATCGCCTCAATCCGCTCGCGGAGCTTGTCGTCCTCGCCCGGAACTGATGAGGGCGCAGCCCGCGTCCAGATCGAGATACGGTAGAATTGGGGCCTCGTCGACACGATTACACCCGTGATGAGTGACTGGGGTGTCTCGCCGCCCTCGCTCGTCAGGAGCGGATCGAACGTCTCGCCGATCGCAGCAAGCATCTGCAAGGATGATCAGAAAAATTGGGGCCGTGCTATTTGTACCAGTGGACCTACGGTATAGAGCCACATCTTGTCGACAACAGCCCGGTTCTTGTCCCTAGGGAGCTGTATGCTCCACTTGCCGCCGTTCTTGTTCGCCTCGTCTTCCCAAGCAGGGATTATACCCTCCTATTTATGCAGTGAGTACTATGCTGCATACACGATGTTACGATCTAAGCGCACCTTGAAGAGGTAGTAGTTGGCCTTTTGCGGAAGCTGTGACGGAGGTACGATGTTGTTGTACAGCCTAGTGGGATTTCTTCAGTCACAAGCTTGGGAAAGAGACACGAGGACCCAGGAACGTACCCCCAGAATTCTTCCACGCTGTCGAAGGTGATCACCCGCTTGATATCCTCCATCCACCCCTGTGCAGCGATGCCGCCGGGTGTTTGAGGTAAGGGGGTTTGAGGGAAGGAGGACATAGGTGTCTGAGGGAGGTTACGACCCTTGGTCGCGGGGGAGTCGAACCAGAGTGTCCATGGAGAGTAAAGTGGATGCTACAAAGATGCGCGGGATTGGTCAACGGTGAAACGTAGCGGCGAGGCATCACGGAAACAGCGATACTCACCTTGACATTAAAGTTGGTTGGGTCACTGAAGACAGTCCGGATAGCATCGGCCTGCGCCTGCATATCCACTTCCTGGATCTCTCCAGGCTCCAGGTTCTCCTCCCCGTCCGTCTTCTTCTCATTCTCCTTCGCTTGGTTCTCCGCGAGAGCAGCCGAAAGCGCAGCTTTCGAAGCCTGCAGAGCAGGACCGGGCAAGCTTGATACAGAAGCCATGTTGTTCGATTTGAGGGATTCCTTTATGGACTCGACGGTATTCAGATCGATGATACCGGTGCTATGGGAATGCGAGAAAGGATCCGCCTATTTTCGGTTTGAGGAACGAGTCGTCAACTGAAAAGAGTGAGTTAAGCCCAGTAGGTTTGCCTGATGAGTTGCACAAGAGAGATTAGGTGCGGCAGACTGAGAAGAGGTGGTAGTAATAACGATGCTTTGTGAGATACTCCGCTTGATCAGTACTACAAACTTCGGGGCCGCGGACCCACCACGGAGCCCGGGGACCGCCGAGTGGGCCGGCCGGCCGGCCGAGTTACATACACAGCTGTGCCCGCCTCCGAATTCGTGACCACCTTCCTCGAGACTTAGACTAGACTCAGTGTGCTCCTCCTCTCCCCACCGAGAGATAGTTAGGCTATGCACGTTGACAAGCCTTGCGCACTCAAGCATTGGACTTAGCGATACTCGTATACCCCTGGTACGTGTATGCTGAGAATGTTCTTGCTTGATAAGTGTCCTCTGACCGGCGCTGCCGAATAGGTAGTACATCCTGCGCGTGAGCCTCCGGGGGGTGCACATGAAAACCATCGACAAGGAATGACGGCTTTTAGCGCTTCCAATATTGATCTGCGTACGGTATTTCTTGGCGACCGAGAGCACTGGGGTTCTGCAATCACCGCACGAGCTACGTATGCGCGGCCAGCCATCATGCATCAGCGCGCGAGCCAGGCCAAGAGCTCAATGCGGGGCAGCAACTACCCTTCGTTCTATGCGTGCCGCTCTGCCGCTTTACTCAGTGCGAGAAGCTATCTCACGATTTTTGAAGTTACGCCGGATCGTACTGTGGCGGCCTGCGGTTCAACGTAACACGGCTCCATGAAGGCCCGGGCTGCTTGCGGGCCTACCGCTCGTTGTCGACGAGCATCTGGCCAGGGAAAAGGTCTCATGTATGCATTGCTCGCTCTACGATCGCGTTGCCGCGTATGCATAGCGGCCATCGTTCGTCCGTAACTTTACATGGGAGCCTACCCGCCAAGTAAGTCGTTATGTGTGCTATGTCGGACTCGCCTCTACCTATCTGACGGCATCTACCGACGTGGTCCGGTATTTCATTGGAGTGGACCAGGAGAACCGTCATCATCAGCCCACTCTCACAGATGCCTGCATCTGATCATGTGCGGTTTAGCGCTCCTAGTCAATCTCAAGGCAGGAACCTCAATTACTCTTAGACCTCAGGTAGAAGTGCGTTTGGCCAACTCCAACCCGCCTTATCACGGGAAGCCTCATGGCCATTGGCCTGCTCCTCAGAGAAAAGCCAGAGTGTTTATGCTGAGGTAGCTCTTCCCGCTCGTCTGCGCCAAATCCAAGTACCGAGACCCGGTCTCACGTCCAGAAGGTCTTTCTTCGTCGTGTGCCTGTGGTTCAACCGGGTGCACCAGCGAGACTGTAGATGCGCTACTCTCCGGCAAGGAGCGGTCATCAGAGCGAAACCCGCTACAAAATTGTGGACAGACATGCGACGAGGGCGTTGACGAGGATACGCGAGTGTAGGATCTTGGCTTGTTCGACGCCTCCACGGACAAGCGGACGAGTAACTGCGTGCGTCATCTCCAAAATTTTATTCATGCCGGGTCATCATGGATTGTTTCTGCGCTGTATTAGCAGAAGTATTCACTGTGATTCAACCGTAAGTTTGGACGTCCGAAGACGGAGGCCGTGGCCAATTGTGCTGCTTTTCCCTTCCCATCCCGACTTCCATGACTCTCAAGCTCTACGCCCGAACGACGAGAGCAAGTACGTCTATACGCCAAAGTCTCTTCCGAAGTACGTCAGCGGTCCCAGGACAGCGGCCAATCGCGGCCAAGTATTTCTTGACCACCTAGACCTACTACCCCAGGCAGGGGTACGCAAAATGAGCAAAGCAGTATAAAACAGTGATTCCTCATGTAGGACAAGGCAGATAAACTTGTGTATTTTTTGTAGTGTAGTGACCACTCGATTCTCGACTCTTGCAGACTTAGAGGGCGAAAGAACGAGGCGTTGGCCCATAAGACTTAGTTGAACAGCGGGGCATGCCACAAAGTGCAATGTTTCAGCGTGCTGATAGGCAGATCCCTCCTCGACAGGACAAGTACAGAAGTTATGCTTAAAGATGACATGTCCTGAAGCACAAACTGTGCTGTTCATGAGACCCGATTGGTGTGAAAGGGGTCTGGTGTGTTGTGCGCCGGATTCCCCATGTTTACACCGTGACGGATGTCGGCGCCACAGCTCTCGGATGCCTGCCAAAAGCGGGCGCTTCGAGTGACAGGCGTTATGCCGAGATTTTGCATTACCCTGCCCTCTGGTAGTCGTCCTCTCGGCAGTCCTCCGACACTTACCAAGGGCCCTCAAGAAATACCAAAAAATACTGGAAAGATGGGCCAGACGACATTACATCCACTGGCCAGTTTTCGTCCTGCAGGGAGACTGGCAGAGACCTCAGCAAACCGTCGACTGCATTCCTTTGCGTACCCCTGCCTGGGGTAGTACAGTAGGCCTATTGCCGACACGAACGATTCAGAGTTCGAATGGGCCTCTGCGCAACATCCGTCATTGACCACGTTGAGGCGGCGTTGAGTCCGTTGAACTCTAGTTCACGCAGACGTGACCAAATCCTCGATCGTCCGCCTTAGCCTGGCTGCAGTCCTACTTCCTTGCCCGTTCTATGTCAGTACTTCCCAAGCGAGCGCGACCGCGTCGGAGGGACTAAACGTTGCGCCCTTGATGTGCAAAATTTTCGGACGCCCAACGGAGTGATGTCCCTCGCTTCGACTTTCTAACCGAATGCAGCCCGGCCTCTTGGACTCGGGCTTGCCTTGTGGGGCGTGTGCCTCCGATGTATGTACATATAATTTTGAGGACGCGCCATGATGCAGCAGCACCGAGGACTATGCCGCGGTCGTCGGGAGCTGACGTTCCATCGGGCTCCTGACAATGTGGTTCATGTACGTACTGTTGTTCAGGGACGGGTGAACATACGTTTCGATCGGAGGTCCTGTTGCGCGTAGAACACTCCTCACACTCGGAGACCCCTTGGCTGCGTGCGGCTGCGTGTCATATGGTATTGGAACAGACAAGGAGTAATTTGAGAAATGCAGAATGCCTGATTCGTAGGCAGGCAAGAACTGCGACGACGGCAAGAATATGGATCACTGTGGTCAGTGTAAACGAAAGATGAAGACATATATGTGGCGGACGATGCAGACACCCAGGACATTGCATGATAAGGCGCCACGGCAAGCAGCCAAACCATCTCACGAGCGCGGGCAAGCGCGGGCTTGAAGATCATCTCACTAACGTGTCTCCTGCAAGTAGTTTGGTACCACGTTGGGCACGGGACCCATGTCGACCGAAGGCCTCTTGTCCTGGAGAGACACTTGGCGCATTAGAACAGCATTCTGCAGATCCATGAACTATGATACAAGAGCAGAGGCGTCAGGGCCGGGTCAACAGACAGGCGCGGATATGCAGTACGGACCTTGCGCTCCTCTTCCTGCTTACGCTGGTTGAGCTTGCTGATGTCCTCCTGTTTGCGCACGAGCATGGTCTATGGGATGTCACAGTGAGCACGTGGATACTGACCAGTCGAGGTACGCGAGAAAAATAACTCACGCGAATGGAGCGGCTCTTGAGGCCGCGGTAAGACGAAACGCGCTCGAGCGGGAGCGGCTCGTGACCAACCAGCCGCAACTGCTCATGCATCCACTGGACGTACTCTTCGAGACACTCGAGGTAGCACCGCTTCTTGTCGTGAGACGTGATAGTGTCCCTGTACGTCGCCGGATGCCCGTCAGCGAAATATGAAGCCGCCGATGACGAGCGACCGTGATCTTACGGGTCAGTGATAGAGAATCCGACGTTGTCGGACACGGAGCGAAAGTACGCCTTGCGCTGATTGAGATTTTCCGGCTCGTCGACCTCGGCCTTTGATCGAGCGGCAGAGGAGCGGTTGGCAGGTTTAGCAGAAGGCTGGCCGGAAGACTCGCCATCGCTCCGCGCCCCGCGCTCGCGAGTGTTGAGATCGGTGAGAAGCTCGGAAGGGGTAGGGAAGAGGATCTGCGGGGCGTCTAGGTAGACGTCGAGGGGGTTTACTTGCCCGTCGATAAAAGGCTTCGACTCCTCAGGTGCGGCCATGCACTCCTGAGACGGGAAGGGCAAGTCGGCCCCATCCCCGAGACCAGACGTCAGGAGCGCAGAGTATCCTGAGACGGGGACGGGAGCGTGTAGCGGAATGCCGCCCTCTGCTGGCAGCCCCGCCGCGTGTTGGTAAGGAACGTACTCGTGGTCGGTGTACGGGTAGTTCAGGGACCATGGTGCGGTACCATAGGCGAATGGCATTGTGTAGGTGTTCGCTGGCGGCGGGTCGGCGGCATAGGGAGCCTGATGGTATTCGGTCTGGGGTGAGGGTCAGCGAGCGAAGACACCAGTCTGGGTGAGAGCGAACCTCGAAGGGCGGCGCGGATGCTTCGTACGGCTGCATGGTGTGAAAGCGGCGGGGAAAGCGACTGGAGTAGCCGCCTGGGTGTAGCGTGGAGACATATATAGATGGGGAGCTCGGGGTGTGGACGATCGACGGCGGAGGGGTCGGAGAAGGACGGCGGAGGGTCACTGGCACTGGGAAGAGAAAGAGTGAGATCTGCCGGGCATCTGAGATGTGGCGTTAAGGTTGTTCGAGCGAAGCTGCGATTGGAGATTCGGGGTGCCCGTCAGGCCGGAGTGCCCGTCTGGCCGTCTTCGGTTACGCTCGGCCGCACTCCGCTGCGGAGGGCTTCCCTGCACAGAACGACCTCATCACTTACGCCGCTTTCGTCGTACTCTCGCCGCCCTGTACCGAGGGTGCCGCATGCCAGGAGCCGCGCTCTTTATCCTCCCGCCGGGCACGCCACGCTTACGTGTGTCAGGGCATCGTGGTGAGCCGAAGGCAGCCGCTCTGCTGCACTGTACTCGGAGAGTAGCCCACCGCGGCGACTGCGCAGACATCAGGGAGGATGTCAGGACGGCACATGCGCGTGTTCCAGATTCAACCGGGCCACCTTTCAAACCCGTCCGAGCCTGTGTTACATGAATCATCAGGTGAAGACCATGGCACCCCGTATGCGTCTGCAGCACTTGCCTGCAGAGAGAATACCAGCTCAATACTCCTTCATTCGTAGACCTATATTGCAGCGACGCTACACGATGCTGCATTAATCAAAATTCGCGCAGGTCATTGAAGAGCAGCCGCAAGAATGCGACCGAACTCGGCGTTTCCGTCTCCCAAAGCGCAGTATGGTGTGCTTCGAGTCCGAGGGGAGCGTGCGACAATGGTATTCATTGGGCAGCATTCAGCTAAGTGAGCCGCTTTGGGGAGTTCACGACCGTGCTGGAGCAGAGGGCAGCCGAGGTGAGCATCGAGCTCCGAACTGCCGAATCGTCCGAATATGTGCAGGGCATACGACTATAGAGAAAGTGCATGTGGACGATGACCGGAAGAACATGGCAGGACGCGCCGCGGAGATGACGGAGCGAACGCCAAATTGATCTCAGCCATCTGTCTGAGTAGTCTGTTTCCCACTCCGACTGAACCGCGTCTCCCTCGATACTAATTGCCCCGATTGACATTAGCCAGTGTTTTGGCCGGATGCAGAGCACCCAGAGCCACCCACAAACGTCCGCGTCAAGGTTGGCAGCCCATCGCTATCCAAGCATGTGCGGGACTTGCAATACGCATGGTCGTCGACACGGGGCTCGGGACGTCGCAGGCCGGGACTGTTCTCGTAACCGAGAGGTACGTGTCTGAGAGAGGAAATGGAGTAGCCGCACGGGCTCTGGATAGGATTATGGAGGTATGTCAAGCTGTCGACCGCACGGCATTGTGCGGACGACAATGTACGGCGAGGGGCGAAGCCTGTTTCCCGAACAGAATGGTGCGATCCGTGCGTTACCTGGGGGCACCGATCGTACGGGCCCGCACCACAGCGTTCCATCCAGAAGGTGAGTGTAGAGTTTGACAGCACAGATCGCCGCTCATTTCACGCAGAATCTGCTCCCTACGCATCCTCGGTCACTTTGATCTAATGGTGCCCGCGTCGGCGCACTTGTTATAAACGCCTCCATGCGTCTCCACCTCCGACATCCCGCTCCCCGCCGCTTGCTATTCATTCTCCATACCTCCTCTCGTCCCCAATGGCCACATACGCCGCACAGCCCCTCGAATATCCAGAGTACTACGCCCAGGATCGTCCCACCGAGGGCATGGACTCGCCTCTCGCCATGGACCCTCCCTTTGCGGGGCCGCTGCTTGCTTCTCGGCCGCCCCTGCAGGTTTCGACCGTTGACCATACTTCCGCCTATCAAGTCGCTGGCGAATATCTCGTACGGGACTTCTTCACGCCCTCTCCGACATCCAGCGCGACCTCCGATCGCACTTCGCCATCTCTGTCATTCAACCAGGAGACCGCGGTGCCTACCACACCGCTTCCCTCCACAGCTCCCTCTCGGAGAGAAGCCCGGCGACGCAGCATAGCGTCTTCGTCGGCCGACGAGGGCTTGGTCGTCAGAGGTTCCATCGCGCACCCGTACGCGCGGCTGTACAGCAAGAAGCACGGCGCTGGCAAACGCAGGAAGATGTGGAACCACGCCCTCGAGAAGATGCTCTTCACGCCGCAGGAGATGTAAGTCGCTTGGCCTCATTGCACCGCGCCCGCGTCTCACCTCAGCCATCCGCTCCCAGATCTACCATGGGCGCTCCCCATCGGCGGACGATATATACGGCTAGTCTAGAGGCTCACGTCGACCGCCTCCACGAGCAGCTATTGAGCCTCTCGTTATTTCCCGTCCCGTTCGATAAGCTGGAGCCCTACCGCGGTCTCAATTCAAAAACGGCGAAGGTCGGTATCTCTGTAGCCTTCCGTGAATGAATTCTCCTCACAATGTTTGCAGAGCATGGTCTCCGGACTGCACCACGACGCTTCGGAGCTCAAGCTCAAGATTCTCGAGCTAGAACGAGCGGTGAGCACCGGTCTCGTAATCGCCGTCGTCCCTGTGCTGACTCGTTCGACTTCCAGAACCGCAATCTTGAGGAAAGCCTCAACGTGCCCTCCATGTCATACAGATCATGTCTCTGACTCACTTTGCTCCGTGCCTTTTACCGCCCTGGCTTTGCTTCGTGATGCTGTCGTCTTTCTTTCGTTTCCTGCCCTGGTGGTTGCTCGGTGCCCTGCTCGTGTCATGGTACGGGTTTTCGACTGCCAAGCTTAGCCCCGATATACTATTTTGTTGTATAAGTACTCTCAAACTATATGCAGTTGAATAGTTCGTCCAGTATCTCAGTCGAATCATGCCAGAGCGACTCGGAAGTTCGCCTTGTGAGCGCCGGAAGCACGGGACGACGTCCGAAGCGCCCCCTAGACGCCTGTGGGCGTGTGGCGGCGTCGGGCGTCCTCACCCTGGACTCCGACTCTGACCCACACCTTGCGCGCCGTGCACAACGCCCATCTACCACTCAGACTTCTACCCTGCTTCATCTTTGCTGCCCTCCCTCACGCACCGGCCAGAGAACTCACTCGCCATGGACAAAACCGATCTGGAGACATACCAAGTGCAGCTCTCGCAAGTTGAACTCGCCCTCTCCGCCGATCCCGAGAACAACGAGCTCATCTCCCTCCGCTCAGAGCTCAAGGAGCTCATCGAGCTAACACAGGCTGCGATCGCCCAGCAGGAGACCGCCGCGTCCTCGTCCAAGGCTGAGGGGTCCAAGAAGTCCGCGGCTGCTACCGCGTCCTCGTCCCGCGTCTGGGCCGCGGGCGACGAGTGTCTCGCGAAGTACTCTGGGGACGGGCAGTGGTATCCTGCGCGCATCGCGTCCGTGGGCGGGTCGGCAGACAACCGCGTGTACAGCATCGTGTTCAAGGGCTACAACGACACGGAGCTCGCGAACTCGGCCCAGATCAAGCCGCTCCCTCCCAACTATCAGGGCCCCGCGCCGTCGGCGTCCAACAAGCGCAAGCTGTCCAAGGCGGAGGAGGAGGAGCGCGAGAAGAAAAAGAAGAAGAACGAGAAGAAGCTTGAGGCCAAGGCGGCGAAGGCGAAGGAGCAGCAGGAAAAGCAGCATTCGTGGCAGAAGTTTGCGAAGAAGTCAGAGAAGAAGGGCATCCACATAGCGGGCGTGACGGGGACGAGCATTTTCAAGACACCAGACAATCCTCTGGGCAAAGGTGCGCTGGCGTTCTCTCTTTTGCGGGTACAATCTAATCGTTACCGCCTATCGCTTTCGCAGTGGGCGTGACTGGGAGCGGAAAGGGCATGACGGGAGTAGCCCCTCGAACCAAACACAAGTTCGAGATCACCGACGACCCCAATGCTTGAAGACCTCACCTGTAAGTAGCCCTCGCCATGTCCGCTCGCATCTGTATTGAAGTTCCTCCTAGCTGCTTCGTATCCGTTGTTCTGTCTAATGCGCCACTGTTGTACAACTCTGATGACCTATTCTCTGCATATTGTGGGCGAAGCGCGGACCCGCTTGCGGAAGAATGCCAGAAGAGCAAAGCGAGAACGGCAGCATGGCTGCAAAATTCAAGTTATGGCCTACATCTTCGTCCGAAGTTCGTATCCCCCGAGTCTGACGACCATGCGCTTTGGCTCCCTAAGAACAGATGCGATCCCTTCCCCGCGTCTCGTGCGTCGGGCGATTGCGTCGTGTGGTGGCGCGGTCGTACGTACGAAGTGCTCTCGTATTCCGTCCCATTCTAATGCGAACGTCTATGCACAACGACGACCGCATAGTCGACGTCTACATGGGGATTCTAGCATCTGAGCAAGTAAGAATATGAGCTGATGCCCCTCGCTCACACTGAGTAGGCGCACTTCTATAGTCTGCGTGCACGATGCAGGCTTCTATCTGGCACGTCAATCCAAAGTCTCTTCTCTTCTGGACGCGTTCGGGGCCTCGCTCGTGCGCGCCCGGTACGTATTACGTGCAACCGCTCACAATTAATGAGATGCACAGCGCGGTATCGTGACATGGTATATCGACCTGCGGCGCCGCAGGAGCACGGGGAGTCCGCCACACGACCATGCCGACAAGCCGGCCGCGGAGATGCTGGAGTGGGAGCCCGTTGGTCCAACGATCGGATTCTGAACGTCGACTCTGGCCGACATGGTTCGATGGCTACCCAAGTCGGGCCATTTGACGCGTCGCCCTCGTCCGGCGACCTTCCATGCCTCCTTTGGGTTCCTGCCCGAGCAAGTAAGTCCCTTCCCGATTCCAGCGTAGGAAATGTTACCCCGCAGACCCGCTCGTTCGGTTGCCATTCATCGTCACCGACTTCCGGCTCGAGGGTGCAAGTCCGGCTTGCCCCGGTATCCTGGCAGATTCAGGAAATAGCAAGCAAGCTGCCTAGACTCCCGCGTATGCAGTAGCACGCGCAGCTCGACATATAGAACCAAGTGAGCCGTGTTGCGGGGTGGCGACGTACAATCTGCTCGGCCCGGTTTACTGTACCATTTCGACCCCATGTTCAGGTCACAGGTCACAAGGGGGTCTGAACTTGGGGTGTCACAGGTCACAAGAGCATCTGAACTTTCGCGTCCCGAGATGTCACAAATCGGTTTTCCGCTCTTTCCAGGGCGTTTCCGGCTCTGAAAATGCGATTTTTGCGCTCCTACAACCAATCTCCATCATTCCATGCACTCAGAACAAAATTTCATGAAGAATTGGCGCTATGGTGGATCACATCTAGCGGGTAGGTTAGACGCCCTGTCTTCGCCAAAGACGGCCGTGCCAGGCGGGTCTTTGTTGCCCCAAACATGTTCGGAGCATTCTCTCATAGCATTTGGCTTGATACCAGCCCTTAGTAGGCGATTAGAGAACTTCGACATGCCTTTGATGACAGAGTTTTCATCTCAGCCGGAGCGTGGGAGAGACCTGACCCTACATTAGGGTTACGAAACCGACGCATGTCCGTGAACTTCACGGTCAATCCGGTAGGTCACACACACTTGGGGCTGGCGCCCCGGCGGGAGCTGCGCGCCTACGGCGCGCTTAGGTGTCCCACTGAACATCCATGCGGTCACACCCACCCGTGAACAGATGTTCAGGCCTGGTCACAAGTCACAGGAGGGTCTGAACATCTGCGTCCGTAGTTCACCCATGTCACAGGTCACACCCGGTGAACATGTGGTCGAAATGGTACAGTACCATGGACCAACAGGTAGGTGGCGATCTCGGTCCCTTGGGAAAGCGCTGACGGATCTGAAGATCTTGTTCGGTTAGCCAGATTCCTTGAAGGGCTCTGAAATCTGCTGTGGCTGGCTCAATCTACCGACAGAAGATCAATATGCGACTCCAGTAAGGGACTCGGAGCTGGCTCTCGATCGGCGGTCGACATAACTGCGCCTATCGTCATGGCCTGGGCTCGTCCACGCCGGCTTCCCCGTGGCTGTCTCCAACCTGCCCTCCTCGTACTTTGGGGTGCTCGCGATCGTCCCAGGGATCTCTGGCTGGGCAGGCACGAAGATCGACCAGCTCTGTGCTCACTTCAGAGTCAAACCACCAGCTAGCATCGCCCGAATTCGAATTCTGCACAGAAATTCAATTCCAGCCTTCACCGTGCCTATTCGTATCTTCACCAGGATCGCCTTTGGAGCGTCACTCGATCGGCCCCGTGATTGACCACCGTTGATACCAGACAAGTAGACCACACCCACGACCTCCGGCGCATGCTCCCCCGACTGTCCTTCCCATGCCAGTACTCATGCCACGGCGCAACTCCGGTTCTCCGGAATGATGGCGTTTACGGAGATACTGCCGCGAGCCCTCCGACGGGAGAGGGGAACCCGCTCGCTGCTTGCACCGACTCATTTACCACTTCGTTGCCCCAACCAAGGCATCCGCGACCAGATTGGACGCGGGCATGCGCTCTCCCGGAGCGGTGACATTCGGTGACGCCTGCGAACCACCTCGTCACGGATATGATCATATTGACCCTCTGATTAGCAGGGCCATTTCCCTCACCGCGAGGCGCTCGGAGCGAGCCAATTGACGGTGTCCGGCGGACGCCGTACACTATGCTCGCTCTGGTCATTCTGTCATGTATCTTCCGTGTGGGAGATTCAATGTCCGTGCTGGTTGCGAACTTGCGTGTGGGTTCGGAAGCGACGTCCACGTCTCGCAGGCCACCGTGCACCATGCGTCCAGCTCCGTCCCAGCGGACTGACAGCTGCGGCGTCCTGGTCCTTCGAGAACTTATGTGGATGATGCTTTGGACAAGATGGTGCGCATGCTTCCCTGGAGATTCGTTCGTCACATCTGGGAGGCCGGAAGATCTTTGGGTCGAAAAGAAGGCATGGTTCGATCGCGAACACTGCTCCCCGCGAATGGGAGTACAGGCATGGCTCTTGTGACCGGCTCTTCACATGGTCAAGCCACCGACGAGTGTGACGAGTATAGAAGATCCCGACAACTAGGCTACAACAGACATCGGACGCACGCGTAATGTACCAACAGATATCCGCGTACGTAGTGCCATCTAATCCCAGAACCCACCGCTGTCCACTTTGATCTTGGTGTCCTGCTTCCTTTTGCTGCCGCGCGGTCTCCCACCCATCCGTTGTGCGCCCTTTTTGGAGTGGTACTTGCGCTGCTGGCGCGCGCGCTGCTTGGACACCTCCGATTGAACCTTGTCCGAGATGTCCTTGGACGCCCCCGGCGGTGGGCGGTGCGAACGCGTGGTATGGAGGGACAGCGCAGCCGTGCCGTCGGCGAGGGATGAGGAGACCGACGGCGAGCGTGATCGCGTAGATCGCAGCGAATCTGGGCCGGAAGACACGTCGTCCCCGTCAGCAGAGCCTGCATCGTGCAGGTCACCTTCGCCTTGCCGGTCCCCGTCGCCCGCCAGTGCCGAGCCATGCGGCGTCGATTCTCCAGATTCATGAACGCGTTCGCGAGATTCATGAGCAGCGGCCGCATCGTCGCCCTCGCCGGGCGTGTCCGGTCCTTCCCCGCCCGCGCCCTCCTCGCCTTCGTCGACGGCAACCGTCCCTTCCTCATCGTGTTCGCTCAATTCCTCCTCTTCCTCCTCCTCGTCTTCGTCGTCTTCACCGCTGCCCTCGGACTCCTCTTCGTCGGATCCTGCATGATCCTCCTCCTGTAGCACGCTATCCATGTACTGCATAGCGAACACCACAGGTCAGCATGAGTGCCTGTCATAGGCGTAGCCGGTGTGTCAATGTGTGTCTTGCGTACCTCCTCCAGCACCTTCTGTTCGCCCTGGTTCCACCCGCTGGCGGCGACCACGAGGTCGAGATGCCAGTCTTCGGACCCATCGTCGCTCTTTTCTGATTTAATTGAGCGGAATCGGGGATAGATGTTGCTTTCGTAGCGGAATCTCCGCCTGAAAAATCGCCTTATGCATTCGACGTCGCGGTTGAAATACCTAAAACGGCCAGCCGACGTGACAGGTAGTGTAAGAATGGTGGACCTGCGATTTGGTCAGGCCGGACTTACCACTCCGCATTCTTGTGGGACGTGCTGACCATCTGCGGGAAGTCGATGACGACCGGCTGGCCGGTGTCTCGGCGGATGAGGATGTTGAACTCGTTGAAGTCTCCGTGGATCAGCCCCGCACGCGCGAAGCGCACGATGAGATCCATCAGCTCCGAGTAGAGTGCCCCAGGCGAGGGGATATCCGCTACTTGGCGGCTGATTCGCAATATTGTGGTCAGGGACGGCTCCGGCAGGCAGTGCGCATTTCTACTCACAGAGGGTATGCGTCAATGAATTCCATTAGTATACAATGCCGCGCCTGGTCAACAGGTCTGGGCACGGGGAAATCGTGTTCGTACAACACCTAGACACGATATGAGAGAAGCTGTGGATCGGGCTCGGCGGTTGTTTACCTTCATAAAGGCATATTCTTTCTCTGCGGCGAGGCGGGACATGTACATCCACGAGGCAGATTTTCTCTTTCCCATATAGTCTCGTTTGGATTTGATTGCGCGGAAAGATATCCGGCCGAGTCTGCAACCCGCCAGTCAGAGCGGTAAGGTAGGTATAGCGATGGGGTACGTACCGGTGAAGCTTCAAGACCAACTCCTGTCCCTCTTTATCCGCAACAATGTAGATGTCTGCAAGATTGGTGAGCACGCGCTGTCAACGGTCAACTCGGACTGCGACGCACCTGACTCCTTCCCCACACCGATCTGGTTCCCGACGGAATATACAGAATCGCGTTTAGACATGGCGCGCATAGCGAGGAAATCATATCCGCCGTAAGTGAGCCTGTATCCGTCGTCTGGGGATCGCAAGGGGGCCGTTCAGCGATTCTACGATGAAAGCACACAGCGGAAGCACGCACATCTGCTGTTCTGTACTCTTGACACAAGGTTCCGCTTGGCAAGCGACCCTAGCAGCTTGTTCACACCACCGTTCCGCAAGCCGGAAATCTTCACGATGAGCACGGTCGGCACAACCTCGTGGTTTTTGGACCCCATCTCAACCTGTGGCCCCTCTGTGAGATCCCCGACGGTCATCTTAAGAAAACGTATGACGCACCGCAGTCAAGACACGGAACTCGTCCGAGGTGACATAACGGAGGTCGGTCGCATCGAGCTTCATGGCTTAGGAAGTGCTCTAGGTGTTCCGAAGTGAAGGCGTAGTACACGGCAGCAGTCTGATGAAACGGTTCGCAGCGGTAGGCCAGAAGCACAGAGAGAAGATCCGCTACTTCCGTTGATATTTACGAGAACCAATGCGTACACCGCGAGGTTAGCGAGGACGGATGCCGACGGGCGATGGAGGATTGCTGGGAGGACTTCGCAGTCGGAGGCGGAAAAGCAGTAGGTTGTCATGTGATCGAAGGCTATTTCCCGATCATCTATGGGCGCTTCCGTAGGGGCCGCGCTAGTGGCGGTGGCTGCACTGAGGTGAACGAGAAACGCGTTCCAGTCCACCGCCACCGTCATATGTAGACCAAAGGCTCATAGATGGTCACCTCGAAGGCAGTCAGAATAGCCAACCAGGTGTGTTGATTCGTCTACAGACGCATGCAGGAGATATTGACCTTGCTTCTGCACTAGGCCACCGCTGAGGAGATCGCTGCCTCCGCGAACATCCCCAATACGCAAACCTTCAAAAACAAATCGTGATACGTTTCTCTCGCGTTCTAGAGGATACTTGCTGAGGCGGATGGATGCCTAGGCTCTCTTTACGCGTCGTCCTCGCTCCCTCGCTCTCAGAGAGCGAACGAGAGTCTATCTGGAACCTATGGGAAGCGAACATGCGCGCTTTGTACGTAGCGCCTCCTGCACGAGCACGAGCGTTCCTTCAAATATGCCCACTCGGCGCAGGGTAGAACCATCATCGTTTGGCTGGAATCCCAAAGTCAAGAAGAAAGAACTATTCCATCGTAACGCTAGGTTCATCCTCGTTTCTGACCCGGAGAATGGGGAAGACCAGGCGCCAATAGCCGCGTTCTCTACGTTCAGGTTTGAGCGAGAACAGAGAGAAGACGTACTCTACTGGTAAGCGAGCACCGTGCTACACGTACAAGGCGCCGGGCTGCAACCTCTCGTCGTTATGCATTCGCAGCTACGAACTGCAGGTGTCGGAGCCGTTCAGGCGTTGCGGTCTGGGCCAGTCCCTCGTGGATAAGCTATCCAGCATCGGAAAGCACTGGGGTATGGTGAAGATTCTGTTGACAGTGCTCAAATGTACGTTTCGTCATCGTTCACCATGCAGACAACCTGACCGGAAAATCAGCCAATGTAGCCGCTCGCCGTTTTTACAGTAGAAACGGGTGGGTCCTGCCTTCGAATCTGAAGTGAACGCCGATGACTTACAGATCTCCCAGATTCAAAGTCGACCCCACTTCTCCTGAATATAATTCGGCATCCGGTGAAGATGACGAAGGTCACGTAGAGGAAGACACATACGACTATGAGATCCTATCCAAAACGCTACTGTGATCGTTCTGGGTGTATGTTGCCGGCTGCTGCTATCCAGAAACTGCGAATCACATGTATACACCACTCCGGGGAGATACATAGATTAGTATCTGCGTAGCAGTACGGATACTAGAATGGGGTTAAGATGCATCGGACGAGTCCGGCGCTGCGACCTCTTTGCCTTTCCCATTGGGTATATACGCGGGAGCGGGACTGGGAGCGAGCGGTGCAGGAGTAGGCGGGGATGAGACGCTCGAGGACGTGGGTCCACCCGCCAACTGCCATGCGGGTATCGAAGGCTTTCCTGGGAGGACGGGCGTCGTAGGCCCTGTAGATACTCCCGGTCCTCGGCTTAAGAGCAGTGCCTTCAGCGACTTCAGCTCTTGTTGAAGTTCTGCCAGGGACTGATTCTGGCTGTCTTTGTTCCTTTCAATCATCTGCAGCCCAGAATCAGTCGTGCTGCTATCATTGCTACCCCGAGGAGAACCGACCTTGGGCAACATCTCGCGAACAGTATTGACCTCTTCGCGTATCTCGCGCATTTCGTCCCTAGTCCGCGCTTCACCTTCTCGCATGTCCTTCACCGCGTTCTCCACCTCCTCGGTGACTTTGGAGACCTTCTCCTTCTGCTCCTCGACAGCACTCCGAACTGCGGCGGTCTCAGCCTGTATTTCCTTCAAAAGAGCTTCTGCGGCATCAAACTGAGCGGTCATAGCATCCTTGTCCTCCTCGTATGCAGTCGCAGAAGGAGGCTTGAGGTGGGGTGCAACATATTTCTGCGACATTACCCATGAACAGGCTGGATACCAACGTGCAGAGAATCCCGGACCCACCCTGAATAACGATGCTGCACCGTAGGCAATCGTCCCAGAGACGACGGCAGTAATCTAATGGAGCATCGCTCAGTTATAGCACTCTTGATGCGACTCACGACTCACGAAGTAGTCTCTCCAATCCCACTGGTACGGCGGAGGTTGTGCCTGCGAATATGGCATAGGGCCGTATACAGGACCATACGGACTTGGGGGATATGCCTGTACTGAAGCCCTCTGAGAGCTCTGGTTCATAGCTGCCTGCCGCATAGCTTCCTCAATCTCGGGGCCAGTGAGTCCCTTTGCCTCCAAGAACTGCACGCGTTGCGCGAGGGGCGAGGCCTGCGTCTGCATAGCATCATTCACAGCACGCAGCAGTGAGTGTGGCATGACTGTGACCCACCTTCGGGTCTACTAGGAATGCGACGGCGTTGCGCACAAGTTCTTGCCTGTCTGGTGCCGCCATGTCTGAGCAGAGAGAAGTGGGAGAGGGTCCTGCAGAGATGCGTTTCCCCGCAATTACCGGACTGCAGAGCTCGGCCCTCCGGAATCACGGCGACCTACCCCGGCGCCTGTCTGTGCGACCAAGCGGGCGCCCGGCGAAAGGCCGGAGGAAGCCGTGCCGCTCCCCCGATCGCGGCGCTTAAGAATTTTGAGTGCGCAACTGGCTCACGCAGAGGTGTGCCATCGTCTACCTGTTGCCGCCATGTTCAAGGCTCAGCTCCCCGCTACCAGGGTCATTGCCCGCCGTCTCTACAGCTCGCGTGGTTCGTGTTTTGCGTCTTTGCTCTAATGAGCCACGAACGTGCACAGAATACTGAGATTCGCTGCCAGCGACGCAAGCTCTGTACAGCTGTACTCGGAGCTCGGTCAGGTACCCCACCACTTCGCACTCGACACCCTGCAGGATAGTTGGTCGTAACTTGGGTAAGTCGTGCTGTGTTATGGCACAAGAAAAGGACACGGTGCTAGCGTCATGACTGCTGCAGTCTTCTCAAGAGGGTATGCTGAGCCTGCCTCTTCCAAGTTCTCCCGTGCCAAGCCTCACCTGAACATCGGCACCATTGGTATGTCGTGCCTCGTCTCCTGATATCCAATGCCGTTCATTACTGAGACGATCGTGGATAGGTCACGTCGACCACGGTAAGACCACCCTGACGGCTGCCATTACCAAGGTCCTTGCGGAGAAGGGCGCTGCCCAATTCACCGACTACTCTCAAATCGACAAGGCCCCTGAGGAGAAGGCCCGTGGTATCACAATCAACTCGGCCCATGTCGAGTATGAGAGTGACACTCGCCACTATGGCCACATCGACTGTCCTGGTCACGCAGATTGTAAGCAGCTGCCTCCCGCTTTGGATGCGCAGGTCCTCACATGCGCGCAGACATCAAGAACATGATTACTGGCGCGGCTCAAATGGATGGTGCTATCATCGTCGTCTCTGCGACCGATGGTCAGATGCCCCAGACTCGCGAGCACTTGCTTCTTGCCCGTCAAGTCGGTATTAAGAAGCTCGTCGTCTTCATCAACAAGGTAGACATGATTGCGGACAAGGAGATGCTCGACCTCGTCGACATGGAGATGCGCGACCTCCTCTCGACGTACAACTTCGATGGCGAGAACACCCCTATCATCATGGGCTCTGCTCTTGCCGCCCTCGAGGGCCGCGACCCGGAGATCGGTGCGAACAAGATCCAGGAGCTCATCAAGGCTTGCGATGAGTGGCTCGAGATTCCTCCTCGTAAGTTCACGGCTGGGTTTACGGACTCTATACCTACGAAGCCGGATATAGCTCACATTCATACTAGGCGACCTTGACAAGCCCTTCCTCCTCCCCATCGAGGACGTGTTCTCGATATCCGGTCGTGGTACCGTCGCTACTGGCCGTGTAAGTACCTCGAGGATGCTGTGGCGATTTGCGAGCGTCACTGACTCGTGTGCAGGTGGAGCGTGGCGTCTGCAACAAGGGTGATGAAGTCGAGATCCTCGGCTTCGGCACGAAGCTCAAGTCGGTTCTCACCGGCATTGGTGAGTGGCGCCCGAGTGTGATACTTCTGATGCACTCGCTCATTGTACCGTACAGAGGCCTTCCACAAGGAGCTCGACCGCGGTGAAGCCGGTGACAACATGGGTGCCTTGCTCCGTGGTGTCAAGCGTGAGCAGATCAAGCGTGGTCAGGTCATCATCGCTCCGGGTTCCATGAAGGCTGTCAAGAAGTTCCAGGCGCAGATCTATGTATGTCCTCTGCATGGTACTGGATCAGGAGTCCCCGATCTAAACATATCCTCCCAGGTTCTCACGAAGGATGAGGGCGGTCGTTACACTCCCTTCATGGCCAACTACACTCCTCAGCTCTTCATCCGCACCGCTGACATCAGCACGCGGTTGTCATGGCCCGAGGGCACCGCAGATGCGGAGGAGAAGATGGTCATGCCCGGTGACAACGTCGAGATGGTCTGCACGCTCCACCACGATGTTGCAGGTGAGGTCGGCTCTCGGTAAGTACCAGATTGAAGTTTCGCGCGAGCCACGTCTAATTGGAGGAATGTCCAGCTTCACGCTCCGTGAAGGTGGTAAGACCATCGGCACGGGTATCATCACCAAGGTCCTCGAGTACGCATGAGCGGGAGAGGATAGCATGCGCTTGCATCATTGTTACATAGACACGTTCTAATGCTTTGTGCTTGTATATCCTACTCCCCACTCACTCTGCAAAAGGAGACCTCGAGCTTGCACACTCGACACTCGCCATATCCGCTGTATGATATTCCCGCATGTCTGCATGTCGCTAGATAGATGCTATTCAATCCATGCACTTTGAGTGGACTAATCGTATGATCTGCGCGCTCATGTGGAGGAGTTGAGGGATCTGCGCGACGTACGTAACGGCTACAACCATAAGAGGGAAAGGCGAGCTTGGTGTGGTCCGAGAGTTTCGAGCGCGGGCTTCCGTCCCTTCGTCCTCGCCGCCTCCCTCCGTCTCCTTCACTGTGCCAAACGGTGTCTATCCAGAACTTTACTTGTTAAGATGCTCGCCGCTCTTCGTACTGTGTCCCGTTCTGGCTCAGTGGCTCTCCGCGCGGCGCACCGTGCTGGCCCCTCTGCGCGCGTCTTCCGCCCTACGCCTTTCGTGCGGACCCTCGTCAGTGAGTCGCAAATTTCTCTAAGTCACTGTTGCCGGAGCTGAGAACGGTTGTATCTGTAGCCAAGAGGTACACGGAGGACCATGAGGCGGTCCTTTTCGACGACCAGACGCAGATTGGCACGGTGTCTATCACGGACTATGCTCAGTCGAGCCTCGGAGACGTAGTCTATGTCGAGCTGCCCCAGACAGGCACCGCGGTCGAGAAGGGCGGTGCGTAGACTTAGCAAAGTGACGAAGACCTCGGTGTGAGCTGACGCGAAACATTCCGTAGACCAGATCGGTGCGGTGGAAAGCGTGAAGGCTGCCTCGGATATCGTGTGTGCTCTCATAGCTCTATTCTGGAACAGTATGATGAACGATATGTTCTTCTGCAGTTCGCTCCCGTCTCAGGCACCGTGGAAGAAATCAACGAGAGCCTGAACGACCAGCCTAGTCTGCTCAACAAGTCCCCAGAGGAGAAGGGTGAGTCTACTTGCGCTCTCTCTGACGATGAAATATTGACAACGTGTTGTCCGATAGGATGGTTGTGCAAGATCAAGGTCAGCAATCCGTCTGAGGTACGTTCTCGTCCTACGTCACCAGCCGAATACGACTGATATGACCGGCACTCTTCAGCTTGAGGAGCTCATGACCGAGGAGGAATACAAGAAGCACTGCGAGTCGGATCATTGAAATATGTCGGTCGAATCTGTCCTCCATGGCCACGGCATCAACTGCCAGACGCTGGGGAGGTAGCACGGGGGTTGACGGCTTGGTTGAAGGTTTAGATAATCTTAGCAAAGTGCTCCTAATGCAGCACGTAATGAAAGTGTCTCAACATCCAGCGCTGCTGAGCATTATAATACGATGGCTTGAGACCGGATTGGGGAGGGATGCCACAACGTCGGATAGTGTTTGGATTGATACTACAGGGGAATGAGTCAAGGCTTCTCGCCTCGCGCCTCCATCCGGGCCTTGGCCTCCTCCAAAGCCCAGCTCTTGATACTGAGGACTAGAGCTTAGTTACGAGCCAGGGACCGCAGAAAGGCGGACGTACCTCGTGTCGGGCTTGTAGTAGAGCAAGACCGCTGCCAAACCCATGGTACCGTACATTCCGACATACCATACGTTCTCCCAGGCTTCTTTCTTGCGCTTCTGACCCGGAGGAAGGGGCTAAAACCGTCGCATGTGTCGATAATGAGCGGCAGTCCTGAAGGGTGAGGAGATGCTTCGTACCTTCTCGCCGAAGAGGTATCCAGTGGGCTCGTTATAGTGAGGGCCTGAGCCATGGGAAGCATACCGCCGGCAGCTGGGCGAGCTGCGAACGGCGCAAGCCCGTCGCTGCAAAGTTCGTAGCGAAGACAGCGACGGCATGAGTGTAAGGTGGAGAGCTGTACTGTGCGGTCCGTGAGCAGGGCCTCGGTGGGCGAATCCGGACAGCGGGTCTCCCTTGGGTTAGGGTTCCCTTGTATGGCCGCCGGCGACTTCAGCAGGCGAACGCTTGCAGTGCTCTCTGCTGCACGTTCTTCTCTACATCCTCTTCCTTCTTTGTCTCTGGTTCGACGATAGCGCTGCTGAAGCCCATCAATGTTTAGCCAGTGGCGACAGGCTGTCGAAAGCATCGCGCAGGTACCCAGGACCGCAGGCTCGCCAGACGGCGGCGCGTCCGGGTCGGAGGAGGCACCCACGCGGTCGTCATTGGACTCGCTAGGCATTCGCACCTCACTGTCGTCCTCAAGCCAGCTCGCGGAGACCGCACTGAGCAGTCTTAGGAAGACACTGGTAACAGCGCGGCCTGCAAGTCCTGCGAATAACGCACAAGCCGTCCATACTGGTGCCTCACCGGAGTCCGTAGCTACGCCCGCGCCTAAGCCGCGTCCTTCCACACGGACAACGCTGGAGGATAGACTTCGCGCAAAGTTCGCCATAGGAGATGCGTCGAATGCTTCTACTCCCGCGACGTCCTCCAGGGCTTCGCCTGCTCCGGTGCCAGTCGCGGACCACCCTCTTGCAGGACCCTCGAGCCGTAGCTCTACTCCAGACATGCCTGTGGTCAAGGGCCCGCCTAATCCTCTTTCCCCCGCATCCACACCTCTTCCTGACTCTCCCTTGGTCTCCCCGTTACTCGAGCCTCCATTGTCTTTGACTGCTTCTGCTGTCGGTATCTCTGACACATCCTCGCCGGAACCCAATAGCTCTATCCCCCCGCTTTCTGAAGTTGAACGGGATACGCCCAAACCTCCTGAATCCGAACCTCCAGATACAACACCTCCAGCCGCGAACACAGACTCGACCCAGGATAAGTCAGACGGTGCGTCTCATATGGAGGAGCCGTCAAACGCATCGGCTGTTGCTGCGCAGACACAAGTCGAAGAGCCGACGTCCACACCCTTGGATGACAGTCATGCCGAAGCCACAGAACAGAAGGAACCTTCTGAGAAGCGCGACGCTGTAGAGGCTGCGGAGAGGCCACCGGCATCGGACACGCCTGAAATGCCGATAACCTCGCCGGAGAGTAACGCTGAAGAACAGCAGCCTGAAGTTCCGGTACCAAGCACTCTACCCGAAGCTGCCCCTCCTGCGGAGGCAGCTTCAGAAGATCAAAGTGCTGTCCCTGAGACTGCTACGGCTAGCACTGATTCATCACTTCCGGACGCATCTGCTCCCAAGGCACACGCGCAGGCCGACGCAGCTGTCTTGCGAGGCTCTCTCGATATACCTTCTCGCGCCGCTACTCCGGACGCGAAGGCTTCCGACAGAGCTGATATCGAGGCGTTGCAGAAGCGCCTGAAGCTCGTAGAACAGCGGTTCGCTGGCAAGCCCAAATCTACTTCACGTCTCGTGGTCGGTATTCATAGATCCAGCAGATGTTTCAACGTCCTTCAAGCGTCTCCAGGCTGAGAAATTGGCCGCGGACCGTGTGTTGCGCGAGCTGACTTCGGTCGAGAGTGTTACCGAAGTGGACGCTCTGAGGGATTTTCTACAGAACATGGTCCTAAAGAACGAGGTGAGCGGTAAATTGCTCCGAATACGCGAGGCCATGTATTCACAGAGCCCTAGATGGCCCAGGACGAGATCAAGAGGCTCAATGGCAAGCTGACCCGTGCGTATATGTCTTATTCGTCTTGCAGCAATATGATCAATCTTGCTTTACAGGCCAAGACGAGCGCATCGAAGAGCTGCGGGACATTCACCGTCTCGAGTCGAAGTCTCAGTCGGATCAAATAGACAGGCTCAAGGCGCAGGTCGAAGAGGCAGAGAAGCTCCTGAAGGCGGCACAAGGCGCCACCTCGCTGGTCGAACAAGAGTCCGCTAAACGGAAGGCGGAGATAGACCGGTTACAGAAGGAGCTCGACCGCGCTACCAACTCTGCCAAGGACGAGGAGGAAAAGCGGACGAAGGCCATCGCTTTGTTGAAGACAGTGCGCCAGAAACTGGTCAAGGCCGAGAAGGAGCGGGACGATGCCGTGAAGGAGGTCAGCACGCTGAAGGAGGCGGAGAAGTCGGAGCGAGAGAAGGAGAAGGCAGAGAGAGCGAGGTTGCAGGGCGAGATCGACAAGGTGAACGCGGAGCGGGAGACGGCGGTGCAGGGTTTGAGGGCGCAGTTTGACAAGGAGGTCGCTGCACTCAAGGACAAGCATGAGAAAGAGCTCGCCGCGCTCCGGGGACAATTCGAGCTCGAGGCGATCACGACCAAGGTTGTCTCTTTACTTTCCTATTCATCTATTGTACTAACAGCTGGGATAAGACTACCCATATCCGGGAGCTGGAGAACAAGAAGGCACGTATCTCTGACCTGGAGGGTACGGTTAAGACTTTTTCGAGGGAGAAGGACGAGCTCTTCGACCAGCTGCAACTCCGTCAAGCCGAGCTCGAGTCTTCGCAGTCCGCGCTGGAGTCGCTCCGAGGCCAAAACACAGAGTTGCAATTTCAGCTGCGCGAGGCGAATGACCGCATCGCCCTCCTTCAAGAGGAGTACTCCGACGTCCGCCGCGAACACGAGATCAAGGTCCAGTCTCCGGGGCCTTCTGCCGAAGAAGTGACCCGTTTGCTCGCCGCTGCGGAGTCCAAGTACGAAGCGAAGCTCAGCGACTTGCGGAGAAGACTGGCCGAGACGGAGCGCGAGCGCGACGAGGGCGAGGCGCACTGGAGCAGAAAGCTTGCTGAGCGCGTGAAGGAGGTTGAAGAGCTCAAAGTGATCATCAGCTCTTCGCAGAAGAGCAAAGAGGAGGAGGTCGAAGGCGTGCAGGCGCTAAAGACGGAGATCGAGATTCTGCAAGCAGAGATACGGTCGTACCAGAAGCAAATTGCCGACCTCCACGCTCAGTTGGAGAAGGCGGCCGAAGTTGAGGTGCGTAATATACACCTGACCTGAGCAGTACAGCCTGTCTGATAACGCTTGCAGGTGGCTGCCAAGGCACAGCTCGCCGACATCAGCTCCAAAGCTGCTGACCTCCAACACCTCATCGACGAGGGCAAGAACCGTGAAGCACAACTTCGCTCTCAGAACAAGGTATGCCTTCGTGGTCTCACCTTGTGTCGGCGAGCTGAACATCTCCAGACTCTGCGGGACGAACTCCGGAAAGTTCAATCCTCAGTAGCACTTCTCGAAAAGCAACGCAATCCGGGTGTCGGCTACTGGGCGTCGCGCAACGAGAGCACGTCGGAGATCCGTTCGCCAAGATCTTCCGTCTCCGATCTCGCTCGGGAGTCACCTTCAAGACCGTCGACTCCATCTACTGTGAAGTCAGATGAGGAGGTCAACTTTGAGTACCTCCGCAACGTCATCTTGCAATTCCTAGAACACAAGGAGATGAGAGTGAGTACTTCGACGCTTGATTTACCCGTCCCGGCTGACGTATATTCAGCCTCATCTGATTCGCATCCTGTCGACTATCCTGCACTTCACCCCTCAGGAGACTCGGAGGCTCATCGCAAAAGTCTGACCAGCGGGATCTTCTCTGCATATTGCATACCTCACGTAGCATACCATAGCATACCACATCATTTTCTGGGCTTATAGGAGAACTAATGCATATTTTCTTGAGTATGAACCTTCTACAGCACATTCACCTTTTCGTGGGCATCGTATTACTACCGTATGCTGCGACGTGTGGGCGCCGAAGGATCACCGGTGGGACGGTTTGATCCACGATGCACCAAAGCTTTCCCGCATGCACGTCCCTGAGATCCAGTATTGAATATTGAGTAAGAGCCTGCCAGCTGTTCACGTTCAGGCTGCGCGGTTGTGGGTGATATGCAAGCGCCCGGGCTGTACTGGTTCGTTCCAGCAACGACTCGGACAACTTCAACTTCAACAAGTAAGCCTGACGGAACCCCGGCAGCGAAGGGCATGTCACTGAGTGAGCTGACGAGGAACGCGTTTCAAAGCGGAATAACGGCGCGCAAAGTAAGCAAAGTAAGACTCTCCCTAGGAGCCTGGCTGATTTATATGTCCGCGTAGTGGATCGGATTGTGCAAGCTGTTCATCTCCAAGAACCTGGCTCACAGTGGTGCCCATAATATCGAAATCGACATCAGCAGTTGAGCCGTACTATACTTGACTGCCGATGCAGGCGGTTGACTGTTACACTGAATCACAGATTCCGTCCTGGTTCTCTTCCGTGACTACCCCGGAGACCCCGCACTCCAGGCCTACCTGCGACAAGCCATACAAGATGGCGTCTTGTCCTTACCTATCTTCTTGACGACATTTCTAGCTGCAGCACAGTCTCCGGAGTTGCACAACCCTGCGACACTGGACATGCTCTGCAGAGTAATTTTGGACCACCACTACGCATCAGGAATGCCTACCATAGGTTCGCTCGTCACCTACGGCGAGCCCACGACCAGGCTTCTCAACACCATACAAAACGCGATGGCACTGCTGCGTACCGCATACAACCTGCCCATATCTCACTTTCATCAGCTCACGACATCCGCGTCTGAGCTGCTCATTTTGCTGCTCTCGTGCGTGGCCGACATGTCTCAAATATCCACTACGCAGGCCATGGTACATTTTGCCGATGCGAGCGAATTGCTGCAGAACGTGCGCCTCTCCCCAGGTGTGCGGCAAGTGCTGGAAGCGTTCGCCTTCTCGCTGAGCCTGCTCTTGGGCGACGATGCCAAAGTCGCGAGGGAAGCTCAGTTCATGCATACTTCCCAACTAACATCCGGGAAAGGTGACACCATCCTCGGTGCGAGCTCTGAGACAGATATTGTGACCTGCTCCCTAGTGCTGAATCACTTGGTATGTCTATCCGAGTTCTTCTCTATAGTCGGAGAAAGCTGACTGTGCGCTGTGGAGATCTTTAACAGAGCCGGTGATTTCGGCTCAGGGGATGGCCGCCATGTCGTGGCAGTCCTGGTCGCTCTTCTCCGATGGTCTTCGTGGACGCCCGCAACGTTCTACTCTCAACTCATCATCTCTGCCTTGACATGTCTCGCACAGAGCATCATTCCCACCGGGCCCACGCGTGCTTCCTCCATTTGGAGGGCGTTCACAATTGGTCGAGTAAGTTCCTGTCTGCCGGTAACTTTTCTGGGTGTCGAGCGAATGGATATTGAATCAAGGGCTAGTTACCGCATTTGCTGGCTTTGTTCCAGGAAACTGCGCAATCTGAGGGTATGGCTGAGGCGGACTGGGTAAGATTGTCGACCGCATGTCCTCCTACATTACTCAAGGTCCCCAGCATACAGCTTTGCAATTTGCACTGCCGGCCATTTTGCGACGCACCGACCTCTTGGAAAAGGTGGACAGTGTCGGGCAAGCCGGGGGATCTGACGCCGCCAGCGAGAAGTCCATGATGTGCGTGGTATCTGGCAGTTCTTAGAGGACTGCGAACTCATTGCTTCCAGGCCACCGAACTTTACCTCAGAATTTCTCTATCAGTTACTCCACGTGGGCCTGGTCGAGCAAGCCATTGTCACAACGATCAACCCCAACCTTCCGAACGACTTCCATCCCCGGGTCGCGTCAGAAGCCAATGAGGCCGGCCTTGACCTTCCGGTAGGTGCCCAGACTATAAGCTAAGGGAATGGGGTCAGTGAAGTGACCATGCAATCAGGGCTATTTCGAAGTCAAACTCTCCCCAGACGCGAGCCCTGAAGACATCGAGGTTCTTCTGTATAGGACTTGGAGAGACCCATGCTGCCATGCAGCATTCGCAGAAGTCGTCGTGAAGGTAGGTCGCGTCCAAAATCCGAGCAAAAAAAGGCATTCACGTCTGAGAAATAGAGGTTCACGTCTTCCACAAAAACCGTGGATACCGAAACGCTCAGCCTCGTGTGCAAGATGCTGTGCACGCACGAGATGGCCCTTGACTTGCTATCTCTGCATACGAAAATCACCGATCTCGTCGCTCATGCGCTGGCATTTGTAGAGGACTACGATTGCGAGACTGTAGGTACGTCGTTCCACTAACAATGAAAGTCGGACAATCCTCAACGTCGCGACAGGTGACCCTCAGACGGCAGTTAGTCACCTTGGAGATGTTGTACTGTTTGCGGAAGCAACCATCGCCAGGTTCAATGTGAGCAAGTCTAGCGTTCTGCCATCGTCGTCCCCGCTTAACCTGGACGAACAAGCTTGCCAGATACTCCTTCACCATCGGTGACCGCAAATTGAACGCTGAATTTCTGCGAACGGCGGGGTTAAGGCATAGGGTGGACGAGTTAAAGGAGGAGGATCAGTCGGCCTTCAATGCGTGGAACAAGGCGCTCTTCGATCCTGGAAGCGAGGGAATCGAAGATACAATCCTCCGGTAAGTAAGCATGCCCTGTGGAATGGTCGTCGACGGTGTCTGACGCATAGCAGAGCCACCCGCCCCAAGGTCCTCCTCAGAATCGCCCCCACGCTGTTCTCGCACGCGATATCGCAGTGCATGGAGCGTAAGATGGACAAGGAGGTACTCAACAATGGAATATCGTACTTCTTGGGTCCTCTCCTCAACTGGACGCTTGCCGGAGTTATCAAGTTCTTGCTGTGCGAGATACAGCGACGCGGGTGCGTGCTCCAGTAGTAGCTATGGCTTGATCACTAAACGCACAAATGATGCTGTGCAGCTACAGTGCTCCAGTGCATCTGGAAGTGCTGAAGACGCTCCTCACTTCGCCATCATGTCCGCCGGCCGTGCTGGCCTTGTCTGCGCCGAACACATTGCGTACATTCCCAGATCCCATACCGCAACACAGCCAGCGGGGGCTCGGTACGTTTGATCTCAAACCAATTCGACAAGCAGCACGGCAGGCACTCGGTCTACCCGAGGAAGGTGAGAGTTAGCCACATCTCTATAATGCTGTCCTCCGCTCATTCCATCCGATCTTCGTCACAGAGCAACAGAACCAGCTCGTCATGCCGACGTCAAATGTCCATTGGTCCGATCAGGCCCACCAACTTGTGACGAGCACGCTCACAGCGGCGCGCGGCGGGCGAGCAGCGGCCCTCGACGTCGATCGTTGTCTTCTCCTTTCGCCTCCGACCAAGTTCCTGACGACCTTCTTCGCCGAGCTCTCCCTCGCCGCGACCATGGGCATGGAGATACCCCGCCGGCTAGCGACGTTCGTGCTGACGATGCCGCGCACGCCTCGCTCGCCACCGCTGCTCCCGATCTTCCTGCACCTCGTACTTCCGTCGCTCGTCGCATCGGCCGATGGTCTGCCGCCGACCGAGCAGACGATCAGGGTGGAGTTCCTCGTCGCTGTCATCTCGTCGTCCCTCACATCCGCCCTTCACCTGGAGTGGGCGATGCTGACGACGTGCGGGGAAGAGCGATATGTCTTGGGCCAGTCTGTGACATCCATGGCGCGACGACTCGCGGGAGACCTGAGGAGACGAGGGAGCGGCCCGAGCGCAGGGATGATCATGCAGCGGCTCACGGCGATTCAGCCCTTCGTAGCTAACTTCCCCACCTTCGCAGCTGAAGTGTAGACGTGCAGGGCATCGGTGCGCTGGAGTAGTCGAGCAGACGTGATTACTACTATATATGTCTGACACAGAATGTACAACTGGAGTGGAGGAGCCCTAGAGCGCACATAAAGACGGATAAGAGAACCAAGAACATGATGAGGAGAGAACAACTAGACGTCAGTCGGCGGGGGGGCTTCAAGAGGCGCGCATACACCACATTAGCGTCATGGAAGACCGGTCATCGACGTAATAGACTCACGACAGCAGGCATTTTCTGACGGGTTGCACTCCTGGTCAGGTGGGCAGAGGATCAGGCATGAAGACGCCGCCGACCTCTGCGATAGCGCGTCGAGCCCTTTAGTAATCTAGCACTCTGTATGCAAGCACGACAGCTGGCTCACCCTGATATCGTCCTCGGGCGGCGCGTTCCGCGGCGGGTGATACTCGGGTTGGATCGTGCTCGAGTGGATGCCCCGCTCGTGCAGTACCTTTCGGATTTGCGCCGCGACCGGCATGAAGTCGTGCTTCCGCGAAGCCATGACATGCACCGACGCGACGATCTTGTTCTCGGACAGCTGCCAGATGTGAAGCTCGTGGACGGAGAGAACTCCGTCCACGGACAGGATGGCGTCCCGTACGTCATCCAGAGAGATGGTCGCTGGCACGCCTTGCAACAGGATGAAAGCAGTGCTTCGGACTACAACGATATTGTCAATGAATGCTTGGGCAGGAGCGGAGACGGTGACATACCGAGAGGCAGCGCGGACGAGAAGATGATGACGGTGATGACCAAACTGATCATGGGATCGAAGTAGTACTTCCAGCTCCAGGTCGTGAGCCAAATGACGAGACCAGTTGCAATGACGCCGACGTTGCCCAAGGCATCTCCCAAGACGTGCAGAAGTAGAGCGCGCATGTTCATCGATCCGTGGGCGTGACCACCTCCGCCATGGCGACGTCCGCCATGGCCCGAGAGCGAATGCGGAACCGACTCCTCAGAGGCGCGATCGGGCAGCAGCGGGGTAGTCTCGTTCATCGTGCGCTGTTCGTCCGAAGACGAGTCGGCAGGACTTTCATCTCGAATCTCGTCCATGCTGGCGCGACCGCCACGAGACCTCGACCGACTGACGCGGGATCTCCGTGATGGCGACGCCGACCGCGCACGTGCGACTTCGTTCGCAGCCTGGACGATGGATGCTCGCGTGGCAGCAGGGTGACCATACAGGGAGGAATAGGACTCCGACCGTTCGCGAGACTTGGGCCGAGGGGAAGGCGAGGCTGCGTTGGGCCTGGGCGTCACCTGTCCCTCTTCGACCGAATGTACGCTGGGAGGCTTAGAGGCGCTAGGACTCCCCTTGCCATGGTCGTGGCCATGGTCATGGCTATGCTCTGCTCATAGCCGTGAGCATATGGCAAAAGAGAAAGAAGCGAACGCTACTTGCCATGGAACAGGAAGAGGCCTACAATGTTCGAAGCAAGGCCAAGCGAACCGACCAGTACCACGAGCTTGGGGTTTGAGACCTCTGTCAAAATATGTCTGAGCAACGATGGCAGCAATCTGGAAGAGCAGTCGCCGTACCCGGCGTACTGAAGAACCGCTCTATCGCCTCCAAGAATATCGAGAAGCACAGAGCGAGCAAGAAGACGCCGTTGACAAGAGCGGCAAGGATTTCGGCGCGATGCCAGCCGTACGAGTAGCGCGAGTCGATGTGCGTTTGGTTGGTGAGCTGTTCATAGTTGGTATGGTGAGCCACAAAGGTCGGAAGTGGCACGTAAAAGGCACGATACCTTGATCGCATATAGTGCCACTATGAGGCTCAGCACATCGCTGCGGCGCCACCGTTAGTTAATCCTACACCTCACACAGCATGCATTGTAGAAGTGCTCACTTTAACATATGAAAACTGTCCGCGACGAGGGCTAGTGACCCCACTGCATAGCCTGAAAGTAACCTTTTCAGCCCGGTACCACAATCGGTTCTGAGAGTCGTGTTACGCACCGACTATGAGCTCGGTGAAGAAGAAGAGAACGTCGATAACAAGCAGCAGTATTATGCGCGTCGTGCGCGACATTGTGAGGGCATGCATGGCGCGGCAGTGGGGATGGGAGAAGGGAGAACGGTCGAGGCAAGGGGAAAGTTAATGTTCAGGCCGCTTGCCATGGCCATTAAGTCATGCGCCGGCAAAGCCCGTTGGGGCCCGAAACAGCGAGATAAGATAAGATAACGTTCTGGATAATCTAAGCGAGCGGCGCGATTGATGAGATCGCAGCGCTGGGAACGCGAGCCTGCGCACTTGCCACTCTCTTCCTCACCATCCGCCAGCTCTGGGCTTTCCTTTCTTACAGTTGTGGAACCACGCTCTGCTTCTCTGACACCTAGAAGGACCAGTCTATCGGGCGACTGTATGGCTGGATGATACTGCTCCAAGTCCTTCCTCAGCACGCCTTGGAAATCAACGTCACTCTGTCAACATGGGACCGCCGACATGACCGGAAGCCGGTCAGCCAGATTCTGGGCCCTCCGCTTCAGGATATGAGGTGCCTTCATTGCTCGAAGATTTTATCTATAGATATACCCCAACCTACCATTGAAACGGGTCAGGGGGTGTGTGCGGGACGTGGTCGTGTGCTCATTGCGTGCTTGCTCAGAGGATCATTTGCATGGAGTACGTCAGGTGAGTAGGACACTATATAGACGTCACAAACGCAGATTAGGAGCTTCAGGATAACTTCATGCGTAGCGCATTCGTCGTCCCTGCCTCCTAAGTTACCAGTATTGTTATTCATCATTCCGAAGTATGAGAGTCACCCTGGGGGCTTGGACTACTGAAGCATTTGGCGTGTAAAGAGGACGAGCAACATATGGCATCCTATGGCTTCTATAGATCTCCATGAGCGAGCATACTGTAGAAGGTTACTAAGGGCGTGTGGTGGTGTGGCCGCGAAGATATGGAGGGACCAGTGCATAGAATCTGCCATAGATTAGCCGCAACGCATCTGGGAAGTCGGGATCACGTGATTGGGAGGAGTTTTGGCGTGTTTGGCAAGAGCCTCTGCGTGAAGCTCGTCTTTTCGTCGGTGAACAGGTAGGTACTCTGCTACACATCTCGGCTTTTGGTCTCGCTTGCTGCTCGGCCTCAAAACTATCTGTGCGCACTACACTCAGAGTGCCCATCCATCTCAATATGGCGACCTCTATGGCAGCGGCCCTTGCCGCGTCCTTGCCCGCACCCCAGGCTGCACCTACGCCGAGCGCACCCACCTATGAAGCCATCCCTGCGTCCATGGCGCAGGTGATCGATATCGAGGCGGAGATCCCTATTACGAGCGTGCAACTGGACGCCATGGTGAGTAGTCCGTCTGCTGCAGGATGAACGGTCATGAGCCTCTGCGCCTGGCGAGCGCGGCTCGAGCAAATTGCCACCGGCGGGCGTCCCAGGCTCGAGGGCACATGTCCGTACACGCCCTTGGTTGACTTCCGCGCACGGCCGTGCGCTCCGGGGATTTTGCCTGCCTGGCTGCATCTTTTGGGGTCGGGGTTACGACCGCGCGGCGAGGCTCTGAATGTTGTGCTGACGGAGTCTGTTCGCGTTTGCTTCTCGGGCGTCGTCTCCGCTGCATCGGTCGGGCACGTCAGGTCGTTTCGAAGATTATCAAGCACGCGAAGGAGGCCCCGGGCTCTTCTGCGCACGGGCTCCTCCTGGGTCTGGACCTGGACGGCACCTTGGAGGTGTCGAATTCCTTCCCGCTCCCTCACCATTCGAATGATGAAGACGACAAATCCGTGAAGGGCGTCGGTGAGCACCCTTTTGTTGCGGGCGTAATATGTCGTATTAATGCGGGACGGACGGCGACCAGCACGGTACCAGGCCGCGATGCTCCGCTCGCTGAAGGAGGTGCAGGCGGACGACAGCGTGATCGGCTTCTACCAGGGCATGACGCTCGGCTCGTTTTTCAATCAAACCCTAGTCGACACACAGGCCATCCACCAAGAAAAACTGCGACACGGCGGTATTGTCATCGTGCACGGTGCGTCTAGGGACCCCCTTGAACGTGCTCCGTGGGCGTTGCTAAGACACATCGATTTCTACAACTAGACATCTCACAGACCGCACGAGGGAACGCGTCTTTCCGGGCGTTCCGTCTCACGAGGGCGTTCCTAGACGCGTACAAGAGGAACAACTTCAGCGCCACGAGGTGATTAACTTTCGTTTATGTCCGTCCGATGGGAACGCCGCTGAAGGGAGGCTTTTCGCAGTCTAATTGACCACCGGCTGACGTTCTCGAGCATCCTGGAGGAAGTGCCGCTGAAAATTCGCACGAACGCGCTCGTGAGCTCGTTCCTGGGCACGCTGTCCGAGACGTCCGTCCCGCCAGCGGCGCAGACGAACCCGGCGCTGGCGACGGCGTCAGCGGCGATACCTCCGTCTTACTCGCGGCTGAACTTGGGAATCGCGAACACGCCGCGGAATCTGGAGCTCATCGTGGAGGCGCTGGACAACTACAAGACGGAGGAGGGCAACCTCGCGTATCTGCACCGGCAGATCGCCCGGGAGAAGGCGAAGGCGGATGCGTATGTAGCGAAGCGGAAAGAGGAGAACGCGTCGCGGGTGGCGGCGGGCATGGCACCGCTACCGGAGGAGGACGTGAGCAGGCTGTTCAAGATCCCTCCGGAGCCGAGCCGGCTGGAGAGCATGCTGCTGCTGGGGCGGATCGATGCGTACGGGAAGAGCCTGGAGGAGACGGCGAGCACTGGGCTGGTGAAGATGTACGCAGCGAAGGGGAACGCAGGCAACTGAGGCGGTGTAGGGTAGGACTGGTATTACATGTTGTATTACTCGCTGCGCGGCCAGTCGAGATTGATGAGGACGACATGCATGATGCAGCGGGCGTCGAGCGACGAGCGTCGCGGACACGCGGGGAAGGCGTGAGAAACGCGAAGACGTACGCAGGCCTGTCATCGCGCGCGGGGACTTCGAGGTGATGAACTTGAGTCCGGAGTCGATTTTTTGTGGAGACGCAGTGGCAGCTGCGCCGAGGTGGATCAATAGACGCCGTGAGCGGCCGATGGAGGCCTGGGCGGCCGGCGGAAAGGCTGAATGGGGAGCTGGCCAGGGCAGACCGGCGATTGGCTGGGGCGTCTTGTGCGGGAGAACTGATGCGGGGCCCGGGGGACGGCGGAGGGCCGGGGCCGGTGGTGCGCAGCGACGGAGAAACGGCATATGCGTGGGAAAGACCCCAAATACAAGAAAATAATCTGCGGTGTGCGCTGTCTGCGCTGCCTGTTCCTCCTCCCCACCCTCGTCCTCGCCTCCGCCAGAGCCTCGCCTCGCATCCACCGACGCGTCTGCTCTCCATTCCCCCCGCCCCTCGCTTTTTTTGCGATATATAAGCACGCTCCCGCCCTCCTTCGAGCAGGCCCCCTCAGTCCTTCCCCCACCCTCCCTTACATCCCCTCGGTCGCTTCCTCGTCGCCATGTTCTTCTCCAAGACCCTCGTCGTTCTCTCCGTCGCTCTCTCCGCCCTCGCCAGCCCACACATGGCTCGCGGCGTCCACCACCGTGACGTCGCTCACCGCGCTGCCATGCCCGCCGCGCAGCCCGAGCCCGTCCTCGCCGCGCCCCTGCGCAGGCGTAGCGACTCCAAGCGCTGCAAGGTTCGCTCCAGCTCCGCCGCCCCCTCCTCGACGGCTGCCGCTTCCTCGTCCCTTGTTGCGCCCTTGAACGTCGCGAGCGACCCCGCCACCTCCGCCGCCCCCACCACCCAGGCCGCCCCCACCACCAAGGCGGAGCCCACTACCAAGGCGGAGCCCACTACCCAAGCGGCCCCCACCACCAAGGCCGCAACAACTCAGGCACCCACGACCCACCACACCTCGGCGGCTCCTGCGCAGACGTCGCAGGCTAGCTCTGGCGGTAACCAGCCCAGCTTCCTCGTTGGCACCCAGACCGGTCAAGGTATGTTGATGCTCGCACTCGTACAAAAATGGACATCATGCTGATCGCGTCTGTCTCACAGGCACTTACTACTCTACTGGCCTTGGTTCGTGCGGTATCACCAACACCGACACGGACTACATTGCTGCGGTCTCGCACCTGCTCTACGACGCGTTCCCGTAAGTACTAGGAGCATACCCGACAGTTTGAGTATGTCCACTGACAGGTGCTCTGCAGCGGCTACAACGGTGCGAACCCCAACAACAACCCTGTCTGCGGCCGTAAGGTCAAGGCCAACTGTAAGCTCTCGTCCATCTACTTTGACGGCGGATCGATTACTCACATCCACGTTTTCTTCTCATCAGACCAGGGCAAGTCCGTCACCGTCACCATCACCGACCGCTGCACGGGTTGCGCCATCACCGACCTCGACTTCTCCCCGTCCGCCTTCAACCAGCTCGCGGACTTCTCCGTCGGTCGCATCAGCGGCATGACCTGGGACTGGCTCTAAACCCAGCCTTCTCCCGGTGTCGCCAAGCTGTCCGCGCCTCGGTCGCGTCCTCCCGATACCACGCAACCTCGCTCTTCCCCTTCCCGTGAAGTTGCTCTTTGGCTCTGTTTATTGCGTTTTATATTGGTCTGCCCGTTCTCGCCCTTCTACCTCCCTCGCCTGCGGCGTCGAGCTCCGTTCCGGCCCCTGCTTGCGGAGGGCGGGACGGCCATGGGAGGGTATCATCTGCACCGTGTTGTTGTATTGCATGCACATGGCACGTTGATCGGATTTGTTTTGGCATCATCGCCGCTTACTCTCGCACACCTCGCACACACTGGATGGGGTCGCGCCAAGCGCGGCCGGCGGTCGTCGTTCTGGAACTGCGGTCGCGTGTTACGTTGTGGATCACAGCAATGTCTATACATACGTTACGATGTGAATAGAAAGAAACATATTCTACTACATATAGCGGGAGGCTGTTCGTCGCCGTGTGCTGTGCGCCGGAGTGTTCGCTGAGTGCGGCTACGTGATGCTGAATTGCAGTCGCATGGCGACCGGTCGACATCGGTCGGACAAGCCCGTCAACGGTCAAAACACTGGGCACTGGTAGTCTCCCCTAGGCAGTCGTCGCGAAGTGCAAGCACAACGGACGGGCACTGGGCAGGGCGACGGCGCGGCACTGGGACTGGGACTGGCACCGGCACTGGCGCGAACATAGGCTGGAGCACAGTCTCCCTTGCCGTGGGTCGTCGGTGCTTCTCGTGAGCATTCGTGCGTGCCGGGACTTGGGAAATGTCAAGATGTCTACATGAAGCAGGAAAGCATATTCGTGTTCCCGCGGTGTCTTGAAGTTGACGATGAAAGCCGACGGTGGTCGAACCCACTGATGAAAGGTCTGGCAGGCCAAGCCATCGAGACGCCGCGCATTGCAACCGGCAACGAATTCGAAGAGGATTTTGGGCGAGCATAGGTAGTCATCCTTGAGCGCGACGGTGGTTCTGATCTCAAGCAAGCCAAGCCATGTGGCTGAGGATGGCTACATGTTACTACGATCTTTGGGGATCCAGAGAGCACTGAAGGCTTAGCGCAACTACGGAGGCCTCAAAGTTGCACCATTGATACAATACGGCGCGGTTCCGTTACGATCCCAGTACGGACGCCTTGAGTCCAGCCCAGTACGCTTCCTCGGACGTTCCGCGAACGGCTTCTTCGACGCCTGGTATGAGATCGCCCTCGCCGAGATTTGTCTGGCGGGTGCTCTGGCTGACGAGAGTCGCTACGAGGTCGAGGACGAGGCGGCGTAACGGCGAGTTGGCGGGGAGCTTGGCGAAGGGGCCCGGGAGCTTGCCTCGTGTTGGGTGTGTGATGGTGAAGTAGGGGATGAGGCGCGAACGGAGGGCGGCGTAAACCTATTCAGCACAGTGTCAGATATCGAGCGAAATGGCAGGCGGACAGGAAGGGCGGAGGCGCTTCATGATAGAGTGCCGCTCACCTCTGCATGGAACAACGGCGACCTCCGCTGGGAAAGCCGCAGGAGAAGTCGGACGATCGTCTGGAGAAGGGGTCCTTAGCAGCGGATGGGGACAAGAGGGCTTGTTTCGCGTCATACCTCTGTAGTAGCTGGATGGTTCGCACCCAGTTCCCAGAGCGTCTTGGGCAGCTGCAAGATCCACTCTTTGAGCTTGGCGTCTTGCTCTTGGCTACGGCCGCTCCTGAACGAGCCCACGTACTCAGGCTCGCGGTCCAACTGTACAGCAGCAATTAGAGGGAGTCGCATGTGTGGTCTAAGAATGACGTACGAGAACGAGCCTGCCGATGAAGTCAATCGTGTGCTTCTTCACCGCAGATGCAGAGGAAGCCTTCGTGGCATGCTCCACCGCGGCCGAGAACAGAGTCGTTGAGGCGTCAGCAACTTCTGACTGTCGACCATTGAGCAGGGACCAGACGGTCGGCAGGAGAGACACATAGGCTTGCGGCGCGATCGAGCGCGGTATTGAGGACGGTACGCCAGACGCCGGGATCTCTCCTCGGAGCAACTGCACAATGTACTCGCTGACGCGCTCGATCTGCCGAGCGCTGACGACGGGCGCAGATGCAGAGGACTGTAAAGAGCGGGGCCCGGCGCGCGAAGAGCGAGCCTTGGGCCTGTGCGTGGTGGGCAGATGCTTGTCGGTCCCTTGCGAGGTCAAGACGAGGAAGGAGGACAGTTCGCAGAAGATGAGGTTGAGGTCTTGGAAGGCCTGTTCCACTTTGATGTCTCGCCGCGTTGTAGACGGGCCGCTGATGGTGAAAGGGAAGTACGGCGACAGGTATGATAGGATGGCCTGTAGGTCAGACTCTGCTGTCTCGACCGAGCGACCTGACTGTCATGAATGTCAGCATGCGCAACGGCGGTGATTGAGTTCGAATGAACCCACCTCGGCGGCATTCTGAAGTATCCTGCCGTATAAGCTACGGCATATTCGGCACACGACAAGCACCATCTGCAACTCCGCCTCTGGCGGGGTCGAGCTAGGTGAGAATACTGCAGGTGCGCAATCGAGGAAAGTCGCTACGAGTGTTGACTGCAATGCGCGAGCCACATGCTATGCTAGACGTATGAGAACCAGTTCCCAGGAGCCCGAAAGCAGGGCACTCACCATGGCTGAAGTGACTTTCGGGTCAAGACCGTTCGAAGCTTGCCCCTCTCCAGTCGTCGCAGAAACAGCACCCTCGATGCCGTTCAGTTCCTGAACGGTCAGGGTGGACACGCCTGACGTGGCAAGGCTAAAATGGCCCACGAAGTCCTCTTCTCCTTCATCGGAAACCTCGGGTACCCACTCTCTGGTGACGGTTAGATGCGCGCGGCGCGAGTCTGCCTGCGGAGACGGGGTTGATATCGGGCGAATAAGAGCATCGAAGGCGTTGAACGCCGAGGTGGAGGCGAAGGATGACGAGAAGTACCATGTTGGTGTCGTGAGGGTTCCGGTGTTCGCTTCCGGAATTACGTCCGTTCCAGTGCTGTTCGCTGTAACAGCATGGGCCAGGAAGGACGCGAGAGACTTGAGGACTACCAGCTTGGACTGCATAATCGCTATGTCAGTAAGTTTTACTCCTGAGCATCCAAACGCCCATACTGAGGGTGATAGAACTACGCTCGCCGTAGACGTTGCTTGGACAGGACCTGTGTCTAAGCAGCCCGTCAACCAACCGTTTACTTGCTGGGTCACCATCAGAGAACGTACCACCTCCCTCCCCGAAGCTGGTTCCGGCATTGAGGATTCCAAGGTATCCCTCGAGGACCCTTCTTCCATGGCTGCCGCTTCCTTCTGTGGTCCAACCTTCCGTGACGACATCCGGGATGTAGTCAAGGAAGATGTCAAGGAAGCGCACAGCGTCTATCCGAATTTCGGGGAATATATGGGTCTGAGCAGAGGTAGTGAAGAGCAATAGAACCGGAGAATGCGGTAGCAGATCATCCTGCAGAAGTTATCGGTATCGCCTCTGTACTCCGCAGAGGTACCACGTACTTGAGGTACTTGTCTGAGAAGCCAAGCGAAGAATGACAGCAAAGTCTTGCGTACACTCGCATCCTAATGGATTGTGAGGGTATTTTCCATGATTTTGAGGTTCTATCCCCTACCTCATCACCGATAATGCGGACACAGCTATTAACCAGTGTGGTCAAGTGTGTACCGATGAGTTCGGGGTGCGCTTCCAGGAGCTCACGAAGACCAAGGATGGCATCTAACCAAAGCATTAATTCATTTTTTTATCGATGAAGTAGTGCAATACCTCTCCGTGTGCTGGCGTTATAATGCTTGAGGTGTAGGATGAGGGCGTCGAAGGTTAACCTCCTCTTAGTAGTAGGGGCATCCCCGTCCTTGTCGGTCGCAATACTCTGCGTGGGCAGCGCGATCGCTTAAATGTTCCGTCAGAATCATTTGTAGTATTTCGAAAGGATTGTACCTACATCTGGCTTTGAAGGAGGTGTCGACCACATTGCTGGCTACTTGCTTGCCCTTGCCGAGCTTCAGCTTGGCTTTCTATGAATGGCGTTCGTTAGCACTGTTCTTCACCATGTTGAAGTTTTGCCTACCGAGAAGTCAGCGGCCTTGTCCTTCTTCTTCTTGCTACTCTTTGGCATCCTTGATTTCTGGCAGCCCGTGTAAAGGCTACAGTCACGGTCAAGCGGACGAACTTTAGACTTGAACTTACTTCCAAGCGGGCGCTAAAACCAAACCAAGAAAATGCCTCGCTCCCCGAAAAGGCAGGAGGACGAAACTACCGTGGCGGATTAGGCGCTGGTCGCAGCTCACTCTGCAACTGACCGTCATCCCTTTACTTATGTATTCCCTCCGCTGCGCCTTTCTCTGAAAGCTGTTTTGCGGCTGAGTATCCATGAAAGATCACAGGATATACAGCTTGAAGGGTTTGTGACCACTGAACAGCATAGTCGCCAACTTGTTTGAAGTCACCTGGGATCAGCAGCCTCTTGGTACAGGCCCGAGAAAGCCGTGGCCGCATTCCGGTAACCCGTCATGCAACTACTACTGATTGCTTTTTCCATCCCATTCTACCACCCTTGGCCGCTGCATGACGGCTGAGATGCGTCGTGGCAGCATCACGCGCCTCGCGGACCGACGAAGCAGACTGACATCTGACCCTAGACCGATGTTCTTCCGGTCTGTTCACCGCGTCGCGCGAGCTGCCGTGGACGTGTCGTACACCTCGGGGGCATTAGATGTATCAAGTAATAAGTAGCACGAGGGAGAGGTTGGTCAGGGTTGACCATCCCGTCAAGCCTATGATGCGACCCTTCTTCGCGGCTTGCGTGCTCTCTCTTTGGGCTCTCCTGGTCTGCACCTCTGGAGCCACTACGGTACCGCGTAGAAACCCAAAGGTACCTCCTGGATTTGTGACAACTCAAGGCAGAAACTTCGAGCTTGATGGGAAACCATTCGTAAGTTCTTTTAAGCTATAGTAGCTCGCGAGCTCATGCCGCCCTCGGAATTTAGTCCTTTGTTGGAGCCAACTCTTACGTGAGTATGGCGTAGAATCAGAGTTTGGGGCCTATGCGTCATGCATGCTAACCATCAACTAAGTGGTTGCCTCTTCTCCTCACGGGGGAAGATGTAGAGAGGACATTTGAGACGATGCAGCAAGCCGGGATCAAAGTCCTACGTACCTGGGTATGTCATGTCGACGCGCAAGACCTCCGGAGTTCTACTAAACGTATGTTGCCAGGGCTTCAATGCGATCAATGCTACAGAGCTTCCGGGTGCACTCGAAACGGGGCTGACTTACTATCAGGTTTGTGTCTCCTCCCGGGCACTGCGTGTCCACTCGGCTAGCGCTCAAATCTTATACATCGTCTCAGGTCTGGAATAGTAGTCACTGGGTACTCAATGATGGTCCACAAGGCTTGCAGCGCCTCGACCACGTCATATCCACCGCAGGGAAACACGGCATAAAGGTCATCCTGGCCTTCACAAACAACTGGTAGGTGTCTTATTCGTTCTCGTAATATGCATACTGATGGCTATGGGCTAGGGTTGGCTATGGCGTGAGTGCTCGTACAGCGGATTGTCGGCTGCAATCCACTCACCCTGACACAGGGTTCAGATCTCTACGTCAATTGGATCGCCGGTCCTGGTCAGCCCCACGACGTATTCTTCACCGACCCCAGGATCATAGCTTCGTATCGTGAGCTGTGACAACCTTGTCAACGCACGCGACCGACTCATGGTTTTGTTCAGAATCCTACGTCAAGACCATCGTCGAACGTTACAAAGACTCGCCTAATATCTTCGCCTGGGAACTAATGAACGAAGCACGGTGCCTCAGCGACACGCTTCCCGCCGGCCCATCTTGTGTTCCAGGTTCCAACACGCTCAAAACCTGGTACAGGCAACAGTCTGACTTTGTTCGTGCTCTGTGAGGATTCATGTGGTGTCTCATTGTATCATAGCTCATAAGTCTTAGGGACCCGAATCACTTGATCACGACCGGCGGAGAAGGCCACTTCTTCTGGAAGAATCCTGTCAAGTAGTGAGTAGCAACGTCGGTCTGTGAAGCACATCAGTAATCCGTGTCTTCCAGTTGGTTCAATCACACCCTCGTCAGCGACTACAACTTCAATGGGCAAGGTGAATCTGCCCACTGCGACACCGAGCATTGACTGAGGTCTTTGCAGCTGGAGAAGACTTTGACCATGACCTCTTGCTTCCGAACATCGACTTCGGAACCTATGTGAGTACTACGTCAGTTGGGACACGTAATGTCGTACCTGAGGCTGCTCATTCCGCAGCACCTCTATCCCCAGTCGTGGTAAGCTTCTAAGACTGCACTATATCCAGTACACTTTCATCGAGCCGCCGGATTACCTAGGTACTCTGAACTGGTAAGCCACTCGATAATATACCGCGTGCGTCCAAAGGCAGATGATTCACCTCGACAGGATTTCCCGGGATCCAATTGGACGGTCGAAAGCTGGGGTTTGGAATGGATTGACGATCACGTTCGCTGTGCGTATCCTTCAAGCTCTGTTGCGTCTTTCGCTCAGCTCCGCTCTAGCTGCCAACAGCGCCAATAAACCGGTGATCCTAGAGGAGTTCGGCGTCAGCGGACTACGTACGTTCAGAGCTCCTTGGGCACCATTGGTACCTGATTTCTTCCACAGAAAACAAGACTGACATCTACCCCAAATGGGTCCAGCGAGCGTTGGATACAAAGCATGCGTAAGCCCCTGACACTCTTTCGGTTGACGACCGCTCAACGACATTCGACAGCGGGTACTATTGACTACTCCTGCATGAGACGGTGTACTGAATCATATGCTACTTGCCATTACAGCATCATGCCATGGCAGTTCGGCGAGCTAGGCCTAACCGAGAATGGAGGTAACCGTATCATCAAGTACGCTGACGCTATCAACCACGGCGTGAGTCACGCCTCCCTCGCGATCTTGGACAGAATCTGACGGATCTCTCCTGTCAGGCTTCTCCGAACGACGGTACCGTTGGATCTCGATTGGCACGCTGTTGACGCTAATTATGCTCGCCTTTAGGCAACACTTTCTACATCAACCAGACCGCTGTCTGGGACATCTTCACGTAAGTCCGCTAGTCTGCTGGAACTCCCGCGAAGCCGACGTCGACCCGGCTTATTGACCGCTCATTTAGGAGAGCTGCTAAGATCCAAAATGCGAGATCTGGCTAAGGGGATGTGCGAGAAGTGCTGGAGGAACTATGAAACAATGTAAGCGATGGCACGAGAAGCAATGAGGTCAACATATGGCAGTGCATGCGCATCCGGCCGTGGCAAGCGTGCTCGATAAGCCTCGCACCCGTCATCGTCCACCTTTTGCCTCAACTCCGATGCTGTGGATGTCTGGCCTGATTGTGCGTCAGTCCGTGCAACGAGGTCAGTCGACGCTGCGTTCAGAGACATACTCACTGTTTGCCGCTGCGACGAACTTGTATGCGAAGCTTTAGGTGCGACCGTAATGCCATCAGTGACGACGATACCGCTGCCCGAAGTACAGCAGTGCGACGATGAGGGTGCCCTAAAGACGTCGGAGAGGCTACACCGTGTGTCGCTCCAGATTTTGACCCTGCGATACCGGTGAGCACTTTGTCATCAGCGACGAAGAAATACAAAGTTCCTCACGAAAGCTCAGCATCGCGGCGAGGTTGTCTGATTGCATACTTGTACGCCACGCCCGCAGTGAGCACGAGGGAAATATTCTCTCTCGCATCCAGGAAGATGATAGGTCCTGCCTGTCCGCCGTCTTCTCTCCGAAGCACCTGCAACGTGACGGCATCGGGCGTGTCGTTAGAGAACTCGAGGAGAACTTCGTAGGGCAGTGTGCACGTCGGAGACATTATCGATCACTCGTCGCCTGTCTCTGGTGTGTGGTATGCGCTCGGGGAGCAGGCTGAACGAGGGTGTTGTGTGCCTCTCGCGCGTCGACGCGCCCTCGCTAAATATACAGTACGTGCTGGAAGCGTCTCATTTCATCTGTCGCCAGTTCGTAGATGGCACAAGAGGACAACCTGGTTGCCGGGCCAGTAAGTACAAGAATGGAGGACAATGCAGCTCGCACGCGTCGGCGCTGCCTATTGTTTTCTGAATCGGGAACGCTCAAACGATGGCTGGAGTCGCTGGATCGAACGGGATGAACTCCGCGAGCTGTCGCGATTCCTGCATGCGGAGGTGTGGACTGCTGACTCCTACGGATATCAATGGCTGTGGCACTGGGGAGGGAAGGGAAAAGACTGAGAAGCGCAGATACCAGCAAAGATCGCGAGTCGCCGGAGGATGTCTATCGAGAAGTTCTAGCGTTATTGTCTTCGGCTAGTCATCGGACACGCATTCGTGTGTAAGTTGGAGAGGCCACACTGCATACAGACGCGCATCTACGTCCCGAAGGTCTGAGCGCATGAATCGAGAGCTGCATTTCATAACAAGAGCGGAGGCTTCGACCCGGTGGGTCAAATTTAAGTAGATAGACGTATCGTAGATACTTCAACTAATCTATAGGCCATGGTGAGAAAGTGTCCAGCGGTATAGGCGCAAGATCCTGAAACAAAGATGCCCTCAAGCCGCGAGGTCGGTTTCGGGCTTCCAGCCATCGTGCAGCAGCTTGCGGACGAGTCGCAAGATGTTCTTGCAGTCGTCTATGCCCGAGTGATGCCTCCCCTCCAGCTCCATGTGGGCATGTCGCAGCATGCCATCCATGCCCTTCGGATATCGCAGTCCATAGAACCTCTGGTACGACTTCTTGACGTTGATCCAGCGGTTGTAGGGAGAGACGAGGGTACCTGAGGGCGTGAGCGCCTCAGTCAAGCCGCTCAAACGAAGCTGCAGAGGAAGCATCGTGTTGAGGTCCCAGTTGCCGCAAGTCAGGTATGCGGCGGATGATGGATCGTCAAGGATGTTGTGGGATTGGAGGAACTGCTGGTAGCGTTCCCATACGTTCGGGAAGGGATCCGCGGCGTCCACTGTAGTCTGAGCAAATCAACGTCAGTTAGGCTGCCTGGCACGTCAAGACATGTACCGGTTGAGCGTACCTGCTGTATGCCGGTGAGGTTGGTACAGAAATCGGTCAATTTCGAATGCAGGGTGGGCCGGACGTATGCGTGGAAGACAGCTTCCACCTCATTCTTCTGTAGATCGTAGATAATTGTTGGAAACTCGATGATCTCCATCTCTTGCCTTGGCACTATGCGCTCCGTGTCGTCGCAAGTTGCTTCAAAGTCGAGAACAAGGAGGTAGCGCAGAGTGGACATGGTCGCAGCTGGTGAAGTGGTCGACGTGGTACTGTAAGAGGCTGCACGCGATACATTCTTATACGCCCTTGTAATGACTCTACCCCGGAACGAGATCATCAGTGGAATGATATGAGGTGGCCACCGCGGTCCCGATGGAGGTCAGAAGACTGACAAGGAAGAAGGAACTTGAGATGCGCCGACACCAACCACATGCGCGTCAAGCAAGTAGCTTTTACTTACGGAAGCACAAGGCGCTTATTGCTCATACTGTAGTAGTGAGATAGGCAAGGCCCTCGCGGTATGCTGTAGTATAGTACTGATAATGATCCAAGTTGACTGATCCGGTTCGTCGCGAGACATGAGAGAAGTAATTACATCGTGTACGTACAATCATCAGACAGATGAGGCAGTGTGCAGAAGAGTGCAAGGGGGAGCAAACAGCGAACCGATGGGACACGCCTCACCAAGAAAGGAACGAGTTGCGCTTTGGCCTGAAGTCCATCATGAGATCCAGGCAGAGCAAATCATCGTCCGACTCGGTGTAGCCCCGGATGTTGACCTTGAATTGTGCTGCGGCAAGACTGAGTGGTAAGTTGAAAGGAGGAGGAACCAGCACCTACCAGGAGGGATCTCCTTGGGGAGCGTGACGGTCTGGGTGACCTTGTGCGTGCCCTTCTCCACGGGGCACTGAATACTCGCGTTCGCCTTGGCGCTGCGCACGTCGTCAGTCTGCGGATGCTCTGCAAAGGGCTGAAGCAGCACTTACGCCTCCTCGCAGACGTCAAACTCCTTTTGTAGGATCTTAATGACTCCCACCTTCACGGTAACGTCTGCATATGCACCGTCCTGGATCATTTATAAGTAAAGGAGCAGGAAAGCCGCTTATTCATACTGACCTCGACAGGCTGGGCCGCAACACCTTGCACTGTTATCGACAGGTCCTCGCCACGCTTGGGCGGGTCAGGAGTAACCTGGATGCTATCAATGTGCACGATGTGCGAGTCGGTGCCTGCAGTTTGAATCATTTTGTCAGCTAGAGACCGCGTAATGGCCGGGTGAACAGCATACCGCAATCCTTCCAGTCCCAGTCCTCGCCGAGCGCCAGCGACGAAGGGTTGCCGAGCAACTCCTGGTCGTCGATAGGAGAAGCTACAACACTGCCGAGGGCAGCAACAAGAAGCAGAAGAAATCCGAAACGCGCCATGGAATTATGAGCGAGAGCAGAGGGTATCGTCGTGGTCGATAGCAGGAGTCAAGGAGGACGCGAGTGCAGGCGACCATGTACGGTAATGACGGATGCGCATGGCGTGAGAAACACTTGCTAGAAACGGACTCGTGGGTCCGGGGTCCGGGCACGGCGGCTTGCCCCGCGCGCTGCGGAGGTGCACCGTGCGCCTCGGAGGGGTGGCGCTGGCTGGGAAACACCGCCTTGCGTATATTTACCATCCCAAGGCAGTCCTTGACTGCGACAGCGCTGCGCCAGTTGCTCTTTACTCCCACTCCTCGACGCTGGTAGTCCGTCAAGCTCTCATTTCTTGCTTTCACGACGTGCTACCTCTGTCGCCTTCTACGACCCTCACGACCGGTTGCTCTCGCGCTCGATTGAGCTGATTTTCACACCATGAAGCCCAGAGAGTACTGCTGCTGCGCCATTCCCGTCGTCTATGCCGGGATCTATACAGCTCTTGTGGAGCAGCTTGCGCTGGGTATCATAGCTGGAACACTAGCTATTGCAACGCCGTCGAGTGAGTGCAACCTGTTAGCCACCGCGAAGCTCGTACGTTGACGTGCGTTCCCTGCAGTCGTCGGTGCATCTACGCCCTCTTTCGCCAAGTGGCTGTTCGCGATCGTGTGCTATGTGGGAGCAGCGATTCAGGTCATGGGCATCCTCGCCGTTCGGAAGGTCAGTTCTTCCATGCATCTGAGACCATGTTTCCGCATGGCTGACGAGCTGTGTATAGGAACGACCCATATTCTACCGCCGATATGTCACGCTTCACATCTTGGTTACGCTGTCCGCCTTCGCGATCGCAGCGGCATGGATCATCATGTCCGCCACCCGCCACAATCAAGCGCAGACAAAGTGCCTCAGCGACTTCTTTGGTGGCACCATCTCAGAGACCAACGGCGAGGGCCAGACGCTCTGCAACATCTTCCCTTGGGCAGACGTCGGCATCATGGGCGGCCTCTGGGTGCTGCTCGCTATCATGCAGGTAGACCGCACGCGCTCCTCCGCCCTATCCGAACTAACAACGCTCTATCCCCCAGACCTACCTCTACGTCATCGTGGCATCCTTCGGCAAGGGCCAGCGCCAGGACCACTCCAAGTATCAGTCCCTCTACGACTCGTCTCGCTCGCTGAACAGCATCCCCCTGATTGACCGTGGTGCGTGGGACTCACGCATGTCTATGGATGCCCTCGTTCAGCCTGGCGGTCACGCAAGACACGACAGCGATGCAAGCGTAGCCACCGTCATGGCCGACAAGGTCCAGGGCTACTCGGACTACGACTACTCCGCGTACCCCCCGCCCGCTAACGCCCACACCGAGGACCCCGGCCCGACCCCCAACGCGTACGATCCCTACTACAGTGCGAACCCCCCTGCTGGCGTCGGCTACCCGCAGCAAAGTCGGGCCCATCCTGGTGAGTCGTAAAACGGCGTCAAAGGCGGTCTGCTCTCGGCTGTCCTCGGACGGCCAAGATGGTCCGTTAGTCACACTCTGTTGGGGAGCCAATGCTGAAGGCCGTAACTACCACAGCGGAAGGATCTTTCCGGCGGAAGACTCCGAGGGTACAGAAGCCAGGATCAATGGACTATAACGCCTCCTATCCTCAATACGCTACCCAGTACTAGCCTACCTATCGTCGCTGCTCCAGTAGATACCTTGCACGGACTTTGCATTGGACGATCGTCTCATTTCTCCGTATGTATAAGAAGACTTTGAATGCTCGCCTCGATGGCTGCGCCCTCTCTGCCCTCCGCCTGCCCGTTGCAACGCCACGAGCAGCGGCGTAGACCGCCGCTATATCTCGTCCACCATCCGATTCTCCCATGGGCCTATCTCTAGGTCTCTCGCTATGCGCTCCCAGCGGTCTCGTCTCCCCTCTTCCGTCATCAGCTGCGTCCGGAAGCATACGCATACACGGCAGTAGCGAGGATCGCGGGTCAGGACCGTGCTCTCTATCGCATCGCAGAGTCCCCGTTCTTCTTCTTTCAGCGCTACGGCGTACCACGCATTGATGACTTGCAGCCTGAAGACCATGAGCTTCGGCGGTAGGGATAAGACGAAATTGCTGCGGAGTTCGTCCACGGTGACCAGATGCAGTGCGAAATACTGGAGCACAGGGAGGCTCTCTAGACACCGCGTGATATTCGTGCTTGAGAGCCGGCTACACCCCAACAAGATGAGCCGGCGGAGGCTGTTCCCGTAGACGGTGGCCAGAGAGTCCAGGTGGTGGTTACGGATCTCGAACCCGAGGCGGTGGCCGAGCGCGTAGATGAACCACTCGAGCCGCGCCCCCGGGAAGCATTCGTCCACGGTGTGTCTGTCAAAGAAATTGCCTGTGATGCCGTGCAGGGTGAGGTGTCGTAACGCGGGCACTGGCATGAGATTTCGCTCGCCGGGCGGCGCGACGATTTCACCCGAGAGGCGCAGCGCCACGAGCGCACCGGGGGAGAGTGCGTCGAAGAGCTCGACCCTCGTCTCCGGGCTGATATGCAGCTCATAGAGGTGCAGCGCGGGAGCGTTCCTCGGGAACATCGCCCGCTCGAATCTCAGCCCCAGACGGCGAGACCCTACGGCGTGCACCACCAGAAAAAATCAAGAGAAGAATCAGGACGTCTAGTAGGCTACCTGCATGGTGGTGGGCGTACGCACTGTGCAAGCTCATCGTGTTCTGGAGATTGATCGGCAGGCCTTGGCGGCACTGGAAGACGCGCAGCCGCTTGAGGGCGGTCATGCGGTCGAGGGCGACGTGCAGGCTTGACAGCGGCGCGTCTTCCTTTGGGGGTGCCGGTGAGCCCACATTCTTACACAATCGCACACTCTATCTGTTACCTGATCGGTGTCGACGCCGCGGAAGACTCGCCCGTCGTTCGCGACGTCTGCCCATTCGACCTGGGTGCACACGGACGAGGGCGCGTGCAGAAGGAAGGTTTGTATCTGGCGCTCGTGTAGCAGAGAAATGTAACGGTGCAGGATAGGGCCGGCCTCTTGTGCTATCTGTTTGCATGTGTAGACGAGACGGATGTGGACATTCGACGGCTGGGTCTTCCGTCGGACTTGCTGGTGGTCGGCGAGGAAGTGGTCGTAAATGACGAGCCGAAGCTCGACGGGGAGATCTAGAAGACCGCGGTGTGGCATTGCACTAGCCATACCTCAGTACGCCTGCACAGTACGCCCAAGAGAGGCGGTTAGGACGAGGTAGCATGAGCGAGGGGACGAGGGAAAGCCGGCGGGAAGGGCGAGCGATGCCGATCATGTGTCCCAAGTAAGAAACCATATATGGCAAAGTCAAGACACCGAGGGACAGGCGCGCGTCCCTGCGAGCGGTGGGAGAAAGGGAGAACGTCGCCTGCCGCCTTCCGTCGCCCGCTCAAGCCTCCTCTGCACGCTGCCTGCCCATCCACGCATGCCCTGCCCCAGCGAGCACAACCTGGCCCCCTTCGCGGACTGACCTTCCGCTCGACGCGTGGCAGCATCTGCGTGCCATCCGAGTGTCAGTGCATCGCCGATACCGCGCACGCGAACGCCTGTCATCGAATACAATAAGAGCTGCACAACGTGGCAACGTCCCCGGCGCCGCTCGAGCCCTCCTAGCCGCAGCGAGCACAGCACGACATATCGCAGCGCGCTGGCTGCCGCGAACCATATCGAGCACTCCCCCGAACTAATTCTCGGACGAGTCCAGGTTGTCCATTGCCACGCAGGACGCCCCGGGGAAAGACGCGCCAGCAAGCTGAGGCTGAGCATCGCAGCAGGCCCTCTCGGTCTGTCTCCTGCCGTAAGTTGCAGCACAGAGCGTGCAACGGCCCGCGGAAGCTCGAAGCAGTTGCCAACCCGAGCGATATTACCCTGTGCCTCTCTGGCGTTACCCTCCCTTCCTTCTCGCGCACTCTCCTTTGCTGCCCTATTGCCTCCGTTTCTCCCCACATCCGCTTCCCTGCCTCACCCTAGCTCAGGCTCCCCTCCGCGTTCGTCCCTGCCTGCCCCGTCCCGTCCCCAGCGACAGCTGCAGCGTCAACGATGCCGGGCACAACGCACTACGAGGTCCTCCTCGACTTCATGAACGACACCCACGACTGCGCCACGGTACAGCTCCAGCGAGACTACGGCCGGAGTACCGGCGCAATCGTCTTGCTGCATCCGGGCGAGAGCGTCACGCTTGTACTCGATGCTGGTCAGTAGCCTCGTTGTATGCAGCGGCAGCGACGTTCGTGGGGCTGACGGCAGCGCAGGCACAGTGTACAAGTATGCGCTCAAGACGAGGTCAAGAGTGGCGAACGTAACGTGAGTGCTGCCCCCAGTGCACCTCTGGACGTTACTCACCGATTACGTCCTCGCGTCCGTCGGCAGAGCTCGAGCGTGGCGAGACGTCCGGTGTACAGTCTCCCAGCTATTCCCCAGCGGCGCCGCGGCGTCGCATCCGCCACACTCGCCCGCGACGTCAGAGCCGCTCCGCCCGGTCCAGGGAATCACCGTCGACCAGCTATGGCGGGACATGCGCTTCTGCATATGGAACGATGCGTAGCGTTCAGCCGCCACAGTGAGTGTTTTTGATCAAGAGAGGTTGCAGAGTGTCGGGCGAGCGCGATGCTTATTGTCTATCGCAGCGGCGGTCGGTCACGGGATGATCCCCCGTACGTGCCCGGTGCCAGCACCCACGCAAGGCACGCACGGTAAACTCTGCGGACCCCGAGCGCCTGGCTATCGGCGCATGCTGCCTGTGCGAGGCTGCGGCTGTTTCGGGCTAGCAGAGTGGGATGAGGCGTTGTGATCGCATGCGATCGTGATCATCTCGGACTGAGACGATGTGTTAGCTTACTAGGCCATACCATCCATCATATTAGGTTGTAATCGCCCGTGCTCGCGCCAGCGCCGCCGGTCGCCAAGTCTTACATTATTGTCGCACTAGGTACCATAACATTATCATCATCGATGCAGCCCCAGCCATCGCGAGCGCGAGCTCTGCAGGCTGGAATAGCACGTACAACGGCGCACGGGAGGAGGTCTGTCTGCGCAACGCCGCATCCGCATGTATCACGCAAGTTCCTCGGAAACGCACTGCGGCGTTACGGCGAGGGGGGACGACCACCGCTGACCAAAGACGCGAGTGCTCGACAAACTTGCAACGCCTGTTGCTCGTGTTTGCCGCGAGGCACACCCCGTCCGCTGCCTGCCACGGTGCTGCCCCCCCGGCCTTCGCAAGGTTGTCCGAACGAGCTGCTGGGAACGCGTGCGCGTTCTGGAACGGCGAGCCGCGTCACAAGGGAGGCTCCCATTCTCACCGCACGGACAGGACCAGCCGCAGGGGACCGGGGGACTGCGAGCGAGCGAGCGCCGTGCATCCGGGCTACTGGCAGCAGCGGGGGATCGCCGTGTGGTTCCGCCGGGACCGAGCGCAAAATGAAACGCTTCCCATTCCAGAGTGAGAAGCCGGGTGTGGGGGCAGCCGTCATCAGCGAGGGGGGCGTGCGGAATTTCGCGAGGTAAATCTCAGATGGCCTATGACGTGGACGCACCGACGGACGGTGGGCGCGACGCGGCGCGAGCAAGGCGTAGTGAGCGACGGTCATGATCAGGAGACTCTACACTGCGCGCCGGGAGCCGCTCGCAGCCTATTCCTGAACGCGGGCTCGGCCCTCTCCACGGTGTCTTGGGATCCTGTTGGAGTCCTGAAGCGCGGGTCTGACTTGCGGGATTGGGAGAGCAGCATGAGCGATGCGCTTGCCGTCGCTGAGAGCCAAGAGATACTGAGCGGTATCGGAAGAAGGACCCGCTTGTCATGTGCGCTGACTTGAAACAGGGAGATCTCCTTGTGGATGAGACGAGGACCGGTTCGGATGACACCACGAGGACAGGTACCACGCAGGGACAACTAGCGGTTCGATACCGGAGGTTCCAATAGCAGTGGATTGAGTTGAGGCCGGAATACTGGCCTATTTGATTTGAACTCTGATAATCTAGCCATTTCGGCGACCGATTCAGCAGATTCGAGAAACAGACACGTCCCGGCCGCGTACGTATCCGCGACGAATAGGTCAAGACCGGGACGTCTTGCTGGGTCAGCAGTAAGCATGGCCTGGATGGAAAAAGCATACGTTTATCCATGATCACCGTTAGATGACCTCTTGAAAAGTGACGTTCAGGGTCGAAAGGCAAATACACGGAAGAACACCACAGCGAAAGGTCGTGGTTCCGTGACTTGTAGCGGTGATATCGTACTGTACGCTGTCAGTGTACAGCCCGAGAGATAGCTACAGTATTAGTATCACGTACCGCAACACTTTCAAATTGATGTATTCAAGCTCTGCGTGATGCTGGTAGCTTCGGAGACATCGGGGATGAAGAATAATAATCCTGGGGTGGGTCGACTCTCGGACCAGGAGGGCCCTGGTGAGCGAGCTCGCTGACCAAGATACGAGAATATCCGGGGAGTGATCCAGGTGCGCCTACAGAACGCGTCATTGGCAGACACGGCGGCCACTTGCTGTGGAGGAGAGGGAGAGCGAGGGAGCGCAGGATTGGAGAAGATAGGAAAACACGAGGCACGTGACGGCGAACGCGTCGCGACGCGTGATGTCATTGGGCGAGCGACGGTGGGTTTTGTGCCGTCATAGGCCCTCTCATCCTGTGGTGGGTCATAGTTCGCGGAACAAGCCAGAGATGGAGCGGACTCAAACGTATATAAGGCCCCTCTCAATCGCTCGCACCGCCCCACCAAGCTCTTTCACGACCACTCTCACGACACAACTCCAGCACTCTTTACGATCAACTCTACTCAACTCCATCATCATGCAGGCTGCTTCTAACGCCGTTCAGAACGTGAGTCTATCCTCGCTTTCTCACATGAGAGGGATCACATACTGATGCCCATCCTCATTAGGCGATGGGTGCCATCCCCACCGTCGTTCACCCCGAATACAAGACTCGTCCGGATGGTTCCACCATGAAGGCTCTTGCCTGGTTCGGGCCCCGCGACGTCCGTCTTATCGACGCGCCGATCCCCGACATTACGGAGCCAGACGATGTCATCCTCAAAGTGACGGGTACGACCATCTGCGGCTCCGATCTCCACCTCTACCACGGAGAGATTGTCAACCTCCAGAAGGGCGATATCCTCGGCCATGAGGTAAAGATTCACGTCCACGCACTATGCGAACATGCGTACTCACGAGCATTCTACAGTTCATGGGTATCGTCGACAAGGTCGGCCCTAATGTCAAGAACTTGTCCGTCGGCCAGCGCGTCGTCGCTTCCTTCCAGATCGCATGTGGCGAGTGCGAGTACTGCAAGAAGAAGCTCTCATCGTTCTGTGACAGGACGAACCCATCCAGGTTGGTGCACACCATTCGCATTGTAGACTCGCGTCTGACACGCCTCGTAGCCTGCAGAACGCGATGTACGGCCACCGCGACGCAGGTTTCTTCGGTTACTCCCACTTTACCGGCGGTTTCGCTGGTGGCCAGGCCGAGTACGTCCGGGTACCAAAAGGCAACGTGAACCTCCTACCTATCCCCGATAATGTCCCCGACGAGAAAGCCCTCTACCTCTCCGACGTTCTCTCCACCGCCTACCACAATGTCATGGACACCGGTGTCAACCCTGGTGACGTCGTCGGAGTATGGGTGAGTAATTCCTCTGAGCAATGCACCGGAGAAGGAGTACTCACCTGTGATTGATAGGGTCTTGGTCCCATCGGTCTGTGCGTGACCCAGTTTGCTAAGCTCAAGGGTGCTTCGCGTATCATTGGAATCGACCGCGTACCCGAGCGTCTCAAGGAGGCGCAGGAGCTCGGCGTCGAGGTCATCGACTTCTCTCAACACACCGACGTCGTCAAGCGCCTTCAGGAGATCGTTCCCGGCGGTCTCGACGTCGCCATGGACTGTGGTACCTTCCACCAGCCGAAGACGATCATCCACAAAGTTGAGAAGGCGCTCATGCTGGAGACGGACGTGTCGGAGATCGTCAATGAGATGATCATGTCCGTCAAGAAGGGTGGCCGCTGCGGTATCATTGCTGCCTACGCTGGCTACACCAACCACTTCAACATTGGTGCTCTCATGGAGAAGGGCGTGCGCCTCATCGGTAACGGCCAGGCACCCGTCCACAAGTGGTGGAAGGAGATCTTGTACGACCTCATCATCCCGGGCAAGTTCGACCCCACATTGTGAGTAAAACTGGAGAGACATCACGTTCAGGCGAAAAACTGACGATATTCCTTAGCATGATCACGCACCGTGTCGATATCGAGGACTTCCCCAAGCTGTACGCCGCGTTCGACAAACGCGTCGGCGGCGTCGAGAAGGTCTTCGTGCAGACCAAGTTCTCCAACCCGCCGTCACCCGGCTGCCCGACGCTCAGCAAGGTCGACGACTGGGCTCACTAAGCTGCGGGGACGTCGTATATCCAGTTCCTTCGGATCCGGAACAGGGGGTGTTTGTAGCAGTAGTTCTACCAAATGTACTTGTACGATGATCACCGTGCGCGGAATCTAATGTGTACCATCAGAATGTTCAGCATGCTGTTGACTCGCGACAACGTAAGGATGCGACCGTGCCGCAACTCATCGACCCTTCGCGCGGTGACGGAGGGCCGAGAAGGCGGGCTTGAGGAACGTGCGTCGCGTCCGGGCTCATGACCACGCGGACGTCCCGAACCTGGCGTAGCGCTGCCGGACTAAGCTCACCAGCTACAGGCTATAAGAACCGGCCAGTGAAGAGCATTGCATGACGGGTAACTTCGTAGCAGCATGATGGTCACCCGCAGCGTTCTGGCGGTGCTCGGTCTGCTGGGGGCAGTTCTCGGGAAGCCGGGGGTCAACCAGCAGATCGCGCAGCTAGAGTCATCAAAGTCGAAGCTCCTGCAGTACCCGAGCCAGTTCACGCAGGACATCATGCCCAAGATGATACACTCTCACAACGACTGTGAGTCGAACCCTCGGGTCCATCCACTGGGCGAGAGAGAGCGGAGCTGATGTGTTCGCGCTTCGCGGCGGAAGACTGGAGAGACGTGCCGCTGCTGACTGCGCTGAGCTTCGGCGTGGCGAGCGTCGAGGCGGACGTGTCTTTGATCAATGGGACACTTTTCGTGAGTCGCCTGCCGTCTTGTCCCGATGAAGCTTGAGAGACTGATCGTCCACTTGTCGTGCTTGATGGCCGATTCTGCAGGTGGGCCACGAGAACGCGGCGCTAACGCCGGACCGGACGCTGGATTCGCTGTACATCCAGCCTCTGCTGCAGGTTCTGAAGAAGCAGAACCCGAAGAACGCTTTCACTGCTGGGAGCACGACGCCAAAGTGAGTACCGGTACTCACTGGGACTTGTGAGCTACCTGGGCGAATGCTCACCGCATGCAAAGTGGCGTGTTCGACACCGCCAGCGACGTCTCGCTGCAGCTCTTGGTAGACGTGAAGACGGACGGGGTTGAGTACGTACCCCGCGCATCACGCGTCGCCCGGCTGCTGAACATCTTGTAGAGCGCTGCCATTCATCCTAAAGGCCTTCCAGCCTCTGCGGGAGGCGGGCTTCCTCACGACCTTCGCCAATGGCACCCTCACGAGCTCCGCCGTCACCGTCATCGGGACGGGCAACTCGCCCCTCGAACAGATCAAGGCACTCAACCCCCGCGACTACTTCTTCGACGCCCCGCTCACGCAGCTGACGGACCCGTCGCTCAACACGACGTGGGACCCGACGCTCTCCCCGCTCGCGTCGACTGACTACGCGGTCGCCGTGGGCTGGAGTGGGATTGGAAACATCACGGACGAGCAGAAGGCGAACATCACGCGGTTCGTGGGCGACGCGCACGCATTGGGCATCAAGGCGCGCTTCTGGGACACGCCTGCATGGCCGGTGTATGCGCGGGAGAACATTTGGAGGGCGCTACTGGAGGGCGGGGCGGATTGGCTGAACGCGGATGATCTGGCTGCAGCGAGTTCGTTCTGAACACTTCGGGAGAATCAGGCCAGCTCTGTTGTAGTAAGAGAAAGACATACGGAGGGAGAGCGGCTCGAGCGAGCGAGTTCTTCGCTAGGGGCACGTAGTATTTGCAGCGCGCGGTGACTTTCACAAAAGTTGAGATCTCCGGGCAGCTTGCTACAATTCGCAGGTAGGCGCGATATAGACAGATGAATGAACGCTGCGAAAGTGCTCATGATGAAAGCGTGGAGATGAAAGCGTGGAGAGTATTAGTAGTATTATAAGATCATAGCTCATTCCATACAGAGCTCTTGTCTACGCCGAGTTTTCGACGGGTGAACCACTGCCAGCGACCAGGGTTCTCTTTGCCGAGGGCACCCTGAGCAAGGTGGAGCGTACTCCTGTTGCCTCCGGGGAGTGTTTGGCCAGCTTTGAGGCGGATACCCGCGAATGCAGCGGCCTTGTCCTTCTTCTCCTGCTTGGCCGTCGCGATCTCCTTGAGCGCCAGGGGCTGCGCAAGCAAGGTGTCCTGTGCGGAAGATTCGTCACGAGCTCCATCTGTAGGTTGCAAGGGATTACTCACAATATGATCCTCGGCAATCTTGCTCATTTCATCCACCGCCTCTTCACTCCGGAACCTTAGGACCTTCTGCAGATTCCTCCGCGTGAAGGTTCGTAGCGCGCCCCGCTCCTCCAGAGAGGCCGTCTTCTCCTTCGAAATGACGTCTCCAATGTCGGGGACACCTGTTGCAACCAATGATCGAACATCCTCCTGCCCCACGCGCTTGCTTAACAGCTCCCATCCTACAGCACGAGCCGTCATCTGGAAGCGGAGATCCCTGGGGTTGTCAACGAGCTCCAGGATGGCATGCGGGGCGTTGTCGCCAGGCCGGTTGCCGAACTTGTGTATCCTAGTGTATCCACCGGGACGCTGTGCGTAGCGTTGTGCGAGCTCGGTGAAGAGCTTGGGGACAAGGGATTGGTCGAGTAGGAAGCCGGTTGCACGGCGGAACGCGGGCAGGTCACCCTTCTTGCCCAAGGAGATGATCTGGGAAAGCTATTCGTGGGGGTGCCATTGATCGTCAAAGTAGGCCACTGCACCTTCTCCGCCAGCCTCGCCGCATCCTTCGCCTTGGGTAGGGTGGTCTTGATTTGCTCGTGTTGGAGGAGGGATGTCACGAGGTTCCTGGAAGACATTGGGGGCCATAACGCAAACTATCAGTGTATTAAACATACCGCAACATGAGCATCCTGTGCGAGGATGTCCTCGACAGCTTGCGGAACGCGACCCCATGCTTCATGGCGGTCTGCTTGACAGTGGTGGTATATGCGCGCTTATTTGCCCGGTTTGAGCTGTAGACGCATAGGCGCCCAAGCGCGGTCGGCGATCAAAATTTACCAGGCGGAGTCGGAGAATGAGAGCCTCGCGGAGTCAGACAATTGGAACCACCATACCCATTTATGAATATTTATGACCAGACTCGGTCTCCGCCAGGTAGTGTACCATAACGTTGTAACCCACTATACGGGGCAGCAAGTAGTGCGACCGAGGATTCATCAAGCATGAGCTCGGATGTTTTCTCTTCCCCATCTACACAGCATGCGGCAATGGTCGAGCTGGCCTATTGCGAAGAAGATGGGTCCCATGCTCATGTGCATGAACCGTGATCTACGGTAAGCCGCTCCGATGCCTTGCACGGTATATCATGACGCAAGGAGAAGGTGCATTGACAAACAAGTGTGCAGGTTTGCGACGGCAGTCGGGGGATGGCGGAAGGCTTGGGCGCCATGTGAGTAGATCAATCCTTCAGCCTGAGACAGCAGGGGGTAGCGTCATTGAGTCCATCCGTGAGCTCGGCCGCACGCCAGTCCATTGCCTGGAGTACCAATTTTGAGAGCCATAGAGCGGCTTGTAGAATCGCGTCAGAGGGACGTCTTTTTTATATGCTGTTCCTCGAGCCGGAGAAGTGCATAGAGGAACGAAGCAGGAGCAGTATCATATGCAGGAAGCGTTGTTCTCTGAGGCAGTTCTCTGAATCGTTATAGAGAGCACCTCAACCACGGATGTGACGACCATTATGTGTGTACGATCTCCACATGCTGGTCATATTATGGCAGATTATAATAGCTTGGGTGCCGCATTCGTACTACGACTACTCGAGGCGTACCGTGGCTCACTGATCCATTGCATTATCAGCGCACCGGCCTGCCCATCAGAAGGGTACCCGTCTGGCTAGTCAGCACTAGGAAGTTCAATGACGCTGCCTCGCGGTGTACCTTGAGTAGCAAGAAGCCACGAAGAACCTCACGGCCTCAATAGGGCTGACGCTACTCGTCCGCCAAGGTCTTTCGGGCGGGTTCCGCGCTTCTTGGGCTATCCTTCGATCCTTCATTACCGCCTTGGACCATCTCGTAACGGATCTACGTCGGCCATCGCACTTTCTCAATACCGTGCGTCTCACGAGGGGCAATGGCCCATGCTCTGGCCTGGAATAGGCAGGGGAAATGGGGTGAATTGTTCTCCTGGTTCTGGTCCGGAGCCAGTCTAGGAATCCAGACAATAGAACACAAAGCGCCGCATTCATCGCATTTCTTATCGATAAGTAGATTTACTTATCCAGATCCCGGACCTGAACCAGGCTGGTAACCAGGTTGTCGACAGGAGTCCAGTTCAGTTCAAATTCCTGGCCTGTTCAGGAGGGAAGCACGGGCTAATGCCCCTCGTGTCTGATCCCGGTGTCCGAATCCTGCAAAGGAAGTGATCGCGCAGGAGTTGCATGTGCGCGACGTCATCCTCGACCCTGGTTTGGCAGTCGAACCTTGCACTCCTGACTGATCCCTTGCCTACTGCTGCGAAATTCTACGCGTTCTATCATGCACCCGGTACGCTTCTACTCGGCTATGGAGAGCAAATGCAGGGGCTGACCGACCGCTGCCCAGAGTTTCGGTGCCTATCTCGAGAGTTGATGCGGGCTTTGGGTGGCCTGTCAAAGAGAGCAAATCACCTTCACACGCATAGAGTTTGTTGTGCAAAGCTTCTCTTTTTCTCATACAGCGTATACCAACACGGAGTCGGTGCTGTGATCATGGAACTATTTGCTACCCACTATTCACTGCCCGGTGGTCGAAGGGATAGGACACATTGGTAGCTAATCACCGCATAAATCACCTCGCGAGCAGCCACCCGTACCACCGACCTGGAGACTATCACCGGTGTCAATATACCACAATTCATACGATGAACGCAAGCATTAACACTTACGTAGATGGGACCCTGTAGTATCCGAAAAAAAAACCCAAAGATTGAGCAGCCTGGAACTGCCCACTTGCTAGCCTGGAACCAGCGAAACGCGGCCTATTGTACGAAACGGAGGCCCTAAATCTTGGTGTTGAGCAGGTCGTGAGGCGTGAGCGACGGAGAGAGGAATGGATCCCACACTTACCCTGAAGGCTAAGGGCGATCTGTAACGGCCAGACGTCGTGCCATTGATACAACTGCCACGCACTGCGTTCATCGACGGCGTAAGACTGGATACACGTTGACCTGAGGAACCGCAACCGGAGGAGCCTTGCGCCGACGACGAAGGCACCCCGTATACAAGACATTGACGACACGACAAAACCCGCATTCCACTCTAGAAGCCAGATTTTCCTCACCCGGCGTGCCCCGTGAACCCTTACCCCGCGAATTCGAACCTCCATTCACCGCCGACAAATGCACCCGATAAGTCGACGACGAACAAATTTCCAGAATCAGGGTAGTCGGCCTGCCTGGAGGCATCACCCCCGCACGCCCCGCAGTGCGCCGAAGTCACATAGAGCTGGTCGTTGTCTGGCCCTTTCCGTGGTGGGTCAGCAGCCGTATGATAGCAAGCGAGAGGGCCTGCTTACCTCCGAACGTGCACGCCGTGATGTTCAGCGCCTTCGGGAAGAATACCTCCAGATCCATCTCGCCGTCTCTCGTGTACCTGATTATCCTAGACCCGCCCCAACTGAAGAGGAGAGCGATTATCAGCGGCTGCATATCTGCGCGGGAATGCTCAGTTAAGGCGCACCGTGCCGACCATACACCGCCGTCCTTATCGATGCATAGGCCATCGGGATACGTTCCCTCGGGCAGACCTTGTGACAGTGCGTCTACAAATACCCGTTTGCCGGACACCTTCCCTTCGCTGTAATCGTAAGCGTATATTTTGTTCTCGAAGGAATCGGTGAAGAGCCTAACGTCAGTAAAAATCTCAGATCCTTGAAGCCGTCGCGGAAGAAGGCCGAACGGGCTCACATGGTTCTGCCATCGTCCGTCCAGCCCAGGCCGTTGCTGTCCTGGGAGCCGCGCGCATCTGTCAGCCGAAAATCACGGAATTAGGAAGCAGCACATACCGTGAACGGGCCGGGCTCGAGGACCCCGCAGGTGTCACGCTCGGGATCGTAGATGTACAGCTGTCCCGGGACGTCGTGGCCCTTGTTGTACAGAGTTCCGGCGACGAAGCGACCCTGAGGGTCACAGGCACCGTCGTTGAACCGAGTAAACGGTTGAAAGGCCTCTGGGATGGGCCGGCTGAGGTATCTCAGCTTCGAGTTCTCGATAACGGCGAACCCGTGCGTTGTGGCGCAAGCCAGCTGCGACGCAAGGCCTATCAGATGGCGCAATACGCAGCCATGAAGGAAGGGTGTCTACTCCTCTGCGCCCGCGCCGAAGGGCAAGGCAAGTAACGGACTCCTCAAATTGCTCAGAGTCGAGAGTGCCCGTTGCAGTGTTGTAGTGGTAGACCTGCGCAAAGTTTCCTCAGCCAATTCCAGGACTTCGTACCGATTCACACTCACCTTGTTTTTCTCTATGTCGACAAAGTGTAGAGTCGATGTATTCGGGTCATAGAGCGGTGCTGAGAGAGGTTTCTCCGTGACGGCCCACTACAGCACGCACAGCTGCACTGCTCGTACCTTCTCCTAGGCTACAATTGAGGTGCAGCAAAGGCTTCTCTACGCGGATCTGTCGGAGAGACATCATCCCAGGGCTCCGGACGGACCGTACGAGTGAGTCCGCTGCAGGGCTATATACCGCAGGCCGTCGAAAGAACAGGGGACGGATAAACACTCAAAAGACTATGACATAAGCGGCGTGCCAGCATCACAGGGGCTAGGAGAGACGTAAAGGGATCTTATCCAATGGGAAGCGGTGCAGCTGGTTGAGGATGAGCAGAACGTAGTTGCAGACTTCTTTTCTGTATTGATTCCGAACCTAACTTCATTGAGCGGCATTCGGCTGGCCGAGACTAGGGGAAGCCTTGCCATGCCCTTGCTGTTGGAGATAGAGCAGAAGAAGACGTAGCGGCGAATGCGATTAAAGGATGGGAACGGTACAGTGTCATTACTACTACAGACTAGTGAGCTGTAAAAGGGCAGTGAGTTCACACAGGGTGGTGCTCAAGGAGGTGCGAGAAACTTACCCTCCGGCGTCTTGGCAATGTAGTCGATGGCTGCATTATGGGGCAAAGGTCAGATGGCTCTAGACGTGGAAGTGATGCACGTACCCTGCTGCACAGTCTTGATCTCATCCGCCTCCGCGTCAGGAATCTCGATGGCGAACTCCTGCAGTGAATTTAGCTTCGTATGCCTAAGCAGCGAGCGCGTGACACGAACCTCCTCCACGGCCATGACGACCTCTACGGCATCCAGACTGTCGAGACCGAGGTCCTCCGAGAATGAGGCTGTAGGGGTGAGCTGACGCATAGAGTCAGGTCAAGATCCGCACACTGCATAAGCAACAGGACTTGGGGGATGCATACTTTGGAGGGGTCAACCTTCTCGAAACCCTTGAGGACATCGAGAACGCGGGTGGTGATCTCCTCTTTTGAGAGACCCGCCGCCGCAGAAAAGGCTGCACAGGGAACGATGCGGCTGCGAGCAGCGAGCGCGAAGCGGGGTGCTGCGACTGTGCGAACAGCGATGTTGCGAGCAGCAAAGTTTCGTGCAGCGAGGCGGAACATGGTTTTGAGAGAAAGCAAGTGCTGGAACGCGTTGAGCTCAGACCCGCACTCGACCAGACACACGTCAACTCCGCCGCCGGATATGGCCGAGAACGCGGACAGGCGCCCGTCTCCGGTCAATCATATATAGACCACCTATTGGCACACCTAAATGTATCCGATGATGCGGTACTTACAGGACTACAACGGCTTGAAGTGGCTTACAATGGCGGACTACGTTCGACTGTAACGGAGTACAGCGCGGATTAGTAGTTACTCAATTGCTATTAGTCTTGTAAGCCTGTCAGGATTGCGTGCCCGACCCTGGGCGCACGGGCACTGGTAGCATTGGGCTCCGCCTTGGGTTCCACACAACAACCATACGTTCCCGACTTCGAGCGGGGGTCATACATAGATCACTCAAGAAAATAGGTGTTTGTCAACTGAAAGTACAGGTGCTCTGCTTTACGCGACATAGGATTACGAGCACGAAGCCAAAGAATACATTCAGATAGTATCAAAGGGTCTCAAAAACAGTCCATGTCGAGCACAAAGTACGTCGTAGAGATACTGACACTGTAAGGTCACATGAAGGGTGCGCAAAGCATGACCGCCCAGGCAGAGACTATCGAGATGGCGGTGGATGAGCAAGTGGTTGAGTTCGACCCACAAAACAAGGACGCTGTCGACGAGTAGCAGCGTCACGGAACACGCATGGGGGCTTATCTGCGAGCATACGAGTGTCAGAGACTGGACCAGGTTGTCAAGACTTAGACGAGCAGTAGAGGGCGCAAAGATTCAGCTGAGCAGTCCAAACGGGTACACAGGTGTACTTAGGCGCTGAAAGGGAGGAGGAGGCGGTGGCTGAAGATGGTTTCGGCAAGTGCCGAGCAACTATGCAGTCCCAGTCACGGTGGCTGTCACCGTACCAGACTGCAGCCACCATTACCGACTGCAGCAAGATCGTCAAGGTGAGAGCTTCAAGTATTCAAGCTGGGTTCTTGCTGAAACTGCTGTACGTGATTCGTACGACCCCGCACCTCCAGGTTCGTAGTCGCTGTTGTGCCCTGGAATTTCGTCTTCATCGACTTACACCGTTCGTTCTGCAATAGACGCGCCATGGCCACCTTCTCCTCCACCCCCATTGTCATCGACGGCAAGGGCCATCTTCTGGGCCGCCTTGCTTCGATTATCTCGAAGCAAATCCTCAACGGCCAGAAGATTGTCGTCGTCCGGTGCGAGGAGATCAACATCTCGGGCAGTTTCTTCCGCAACAAGGTGCATATCACGACTCGCGCCGTTCTAGAGGAACAATGCGTTTAACAGGCCTATCTGCAGCTGCGGTACCACAACTTCCTCCACAAGCGCCACATCGTCAACCCGAAAAAGTCTGGCCCCTTCCACCATCGCGCACCCTCCAAGATTCTCTACAGGGCCATCCGCGGCATGGTTCCCCACAAGACTGCCCGCGGTGCGGCTGCTCTTGAGCGCCTCAAGCTCTTTGAGGGTGTCCCTCCCCCCTACGATCGCAAGAAGCGCATGGTCGTTCCTGAGGCTCTCAGGGTGTTGCGGTTGAAGCCTGGCCGGAAGTACTGCACGGTGAAGGTACGCTGATTTTATCTGTCCGGTTCTGAACAGCCAACAAATGGAGTTCTGTCGCAGCGTCTGTCCCACGAGGTTGGCTGGGGCTACAAGGACGTTGTGGACCGTCTGGAGGAGAAGAGGAAGGTTAAGGCCCAGGCCTTCCACGAGCGCAAGGTACGTCCTAGCGTTCGTTATAGCAACGATGCAGTTGCCTAAAGGTGACGGATCTGCAGACTGCGGCTTTCAAGCTGCGCCAAAAGGCCCTGGCTGACGCGACACCATCCTTCGAGAAGCTGGCGCAGCTTGGCTACTAGATGGAAACATTTCATGGCATCACGCACTCGCAGTCTGCGCTCCTCTATGATTAGTCGCCATGTCTTATTCCATGTACCACGCGTATTGCTCTCGTATGCCTGTTTCGCGGGGACGACACTCCAATATGATACTAGCGTTGCCGAGAAGGACGCCTCCCGGTTACTTGTACAACACGATTAGATGTGTTCGAATCTGCGGGATGTCTTCATGTTCACGTCGTAGGCTTTGTACTACTGCTGGACCAGTGCTGGATGCCATTGCGAGGAGCATCACAGGTTTGTCTGAGTCATTTAGACATACCGCCGGGAGGAATTGGCCGCCGCCGGTCCGACAGTGCGTCCGCAGTGCGGTGAATCGGCGGAGTTTGTAAGGGATCTCTCCGCGGCCGGCATGCGCCGGGGCGTGCGGCCGGTCTGGGCAAGTCTTTCGCACCAAGCTTTTGCTTGCTCACCTTCTCATCCTCGGTCCCCTTTCTCTCCTTCGTCCCCATCGCCCGTCCTCGTCCCCCCTCGCCGCCTTTCACCCCCTCTCACCTCCCGCTTTCCTCCTTCCTACCACGCCATGCCTTCCGACGCCCCCGTTTCCCGCGACAATGGTTTGTACCCGCTCTGTGTCGCGGATCTTACGACTTTTGTCTGACCGAGCAAACGCCTACAGACTCCCCTCCGCAGTCCCGTTCCCCCTCGCCTGTCGGGAACGAGACTCTGACCCTGCGTGCTCTCGTCAGCACCAAGGACGCAGGCGTCATCATTGGGAAGGCAGGAAAAAATGTCGCCGAGCTCCGTGAACAGACGGGCGTCAAGGCTGGCGTCAGCAAGGTCATTCCCGGCGTCCATGAGCGGGTTTTGACTGTGACCGGTTCGGTGGAGGGCGTTGCAAAGGTGTGTGGGGATGTATGCGACGCGGTTGATCACCGTGCTCACATGGTTTCAGGCGTACGCTCTCATTGTATCCCAACTCGTCTCCGCCAGCCCCTCCTCCCCGGTCATGTCCCCTACCTCTTCGCCGACTACCGCCATCCGCCTCCTCATCTCCCATAACCTGATGGGCAGCGTGATTGGCCGTAATGGGCTGAAGATCAAAGCCATCCAGGACTCCTCGGGAGCGCGGATGGTCGCCTCCAAAGATATGCTACCGCAGTCGACGGAGCGTATTGTGGAGGTGCAAGGTTCCTCCGACTCCATAGGTCGCGCTATCGAAGAGATTGGCCGCTGTCTCTTGGAGGATTGGGAGCGCGGCGTTGGTACCGTGCTCTTCCATCCCGGCGCGGGCGACGAGCGGTCGGGCCGCCGCACGCATCCCACCAACCGAAGGAGCAACGGCGACGTTCGCCGGACATCTCCCTCACCGGGCTCCCCCTCTTCCCCTCCCACCAACTTGCGCACGCAAAACATCTCCATCCCCTCCGACATGGTAGGCTGCATCATTGGCCGGAACGGTACCAAAATTACCGAGATTCGACGGTTGTCGGGCTCCAAGATCTCTATTGCGAAGGAGCCACATGACGAGACGGGCGAGCGCATGTTCACGATCGTTGGTACCCCCGAGGCGAACGAGAAGGCCCTTTTCCTGTTGTACAACCAGCTGGAGAGTGAGAAGGAGAGGCGCGTGGGCCGTGACCAGCAGCAACAGGAGGAGCTGCAGGACTAGACCCATGGAACTTCACGAGCTCCATATGCTTGATGTACTCCACGCCAGCGACGCGTCTGGTCACCCGCCCCTGGCAGATCCGTCGTCTCACCTCTGTCACTTCTCCCTTGCCTTCTCCGTCTCGCATCCCTTCGCAGCACCGGCCCCAACGGTCCAGCTGTCTTGTCTCCCCCTTCCGTATTCTCCTCACCGACGTCCAAAATTCCCAAAATACCGATAGTGTACTCTACACCTTGAGTCTCCCCCTCTTGACCCTCCCCGCCGCTGCCCCAACCCCGCCGATGTAGCACCCCCTCCGTTCCTCCCGGCCAACATGATGCTTTCTTCACTCACGGGCTCGCTGACGTCGCTTGGCTCTATCCTACTGCTTTCGTGCATACGTGCGCCTCACGCGCTTATAGACAGTAAAAGTATGCGTATGTTAATTGCTATGCGATGGTGTCGGTGCAACGTGAACCTGCTCTCCCATGTCTTTCTATGCTTCTGCTTTGCCAGAGTCCTCGCGAATTGAGATCACGTTTCGCAGACGCGTCGCGTTCAAAAGTTTCGCGGAGTGCGCTGAGCGCTTATTCTCTCTCCCCCCTCGACCGCGCCATGCAGCCAAATCGCTCTCAGCGCAACCAGCCGTACTCGTCCAGCTACCCGCCCTCTGCCAACAACAGCGCGCTCGCTGCACATGCCGTTACAGCCGCGCTGTCCAACCCGTATGGCCAACCATATGCAGGACAGTTCGCATATCAGGCGTCCCACTACGCGCAGGCCTATGCTCAATACTATAACGGAGCGGGGCCGTCAAACGTGACAGCGGACGGCTACACCATCTCCTCCACATACGTCCCCGGAACTCAGTACGATGCTCCCCAGCAAGCAAGGTCGGTTGCACAGAGGCCTCAGTTCCACGGCGGGGGTCAAGGCCAGCCCGGCTGGTACCAGCCAGGCACTTGCCGGTGCACGAAGCCTGGATGCTCTTTCACTGGCTCGAAGAAGGCGGTCGAAATCCATATGATGGATAGGCATCTCATCTACCCGCCCGGATGGGAGCATAGAAAGAAGAGGAACGACTGGGACGCCGATCCGAGTCTCAAAGGGTGGGCTCGCCCCTGGGTATATGCACGCTTGAACAGTGAATTGACAGTTCACGTGGCACAGGAAACCCATACCGATTCAAGGGACGGGCCTCAAGCTCGACACGCCCGAGGCAATTGAACAATGGATCGCGGAGCGCAAGAAACGCTTTCCTACCGCTCAAAACGTGGAGGACAAGGAGCGCAAGATGCGCGAGGCTATACAGCGCGGACAGCTGCCGTTCGATGATGCGTCTCATAGGAGGAAGCGGCAAAGAACAGATGACGGTCCTGGTGACCGCGCCGGTAGTGCCCGAGGCGGCCGAGGAGGTCAGCGGGGAAGAGGAAGAGGGCGGGGAAGAGGGCGAGCTACGGATGGCGGCTGGGAGGGCCGCAAACCTGCCGGTCAAGCTCCGGAGGTTGGTGGAACGTCCATGTCTACAGACTTCCCCAGCTCAGCCTCCACTGCTCCGCCTCCGAGTTCTCAGCCCCACGAGCGAGACGAAGACGCTCCGTCCAACGAGGATGCGAGCTCAGACTCCGACTCGGATGGGGCGCCGGAGGTGGTGTCCTCGAAGGGACCTCTTGCTACATCCCAGGCCCAGGATGAGAACGCCATCGACGTCCGAGAGCATGATGATCCTGCGCCAGAAATGTCGACCAGCAGCAATCCACCTGACCCCGTGAAGAAGCCCCGGCCTAGACAGCCTCGAAGGCCACTCTACAACCCTTTCGCACAAAGACCGTCGCTCCTGCGCAATGTAAGTGTGCCAGTCAGTGCAGCTGCCGATCTGACCTAAACCAGATAATCTCAGTTGCTGCTCCCGGAGATCAGGATGACAGTGTCGAACCTCTCGCAGGCGATTCACTTCCTGGTAGACAACGACTTCCTCGACAACGTCGAACTCAAGCCTGGCCAGGCGAGCGAGCGAATGATCGAAGTCATCGGCGAGCAAGCTGCACTGTCAGAACCCGAACCCACTGCGGTCCCGCCTGCCGTGCCCACAGAAGCCACTACCGAGCCGCAGCAGAACACTCAAATCTAGTGATGAACTGGATGCTACATATCTCTCCCACCATGCACTGTGTAATGCTACATATTACTCGTGATGATAGATGCAATAGACTACCGGTCGCTCTCGCTGCCGCTCTCACTCCCCTCGCTGTCCGAGTACTCGCTATCCTCGTCCGCCTCAACCTGCAGCGTCTTCTGCTCGACGTCGAAGCCGATCTTGCCCAGGTCCTGGGTGATCTGCTCCGCCTTCGAGGGCGCCGTGACGACGACCGCGACTGAGGACGAGGAGTCGAAGAGCGGTATGAAGTAGCGCCTGAGCACGTCGAGCACGTCTTCCTTGGTGATGGCCTGGAACTTCTCAAGTAGGTCGACGTTGAAGTTTTGCGGCACACCCTTGAGTCCTTGGTTGATGAAGGACATAAGCGCCTAACCAAAACTTTGTGAGCTCAATGCTGAGAGACGAGAGGATGAGTGGGGAGCTTACCGCACGTCCTGGAGTCGAGACGCCTTTCGCGACACCAAACACAATGCTGCTCTTTGCAGCATCCAGGACGGTGTCATCCAGCGCGATCTAGCAAGGGGACGCATGAGCAGATTTCCAACTCCACTCAAGGTAGAGCGACGTACCGAACCGTCGGCCAGGCCCTTGATCACGTTGGCTGCCTGCTTGAACGCCTCCATGCAGTTGGAGCTCTGCAAACATCACATCAGGCGAATGAGCAGTGAGAGCATAGATGGAAAAACATACGCGGTACAAAGTGAAGTTGACGAAGCCGGCTTCGAGGTCAAGCCCGCAATGTGCGCCGTAGGCCAAGCCAGAACCACGGATGTACCTCTGCAACGGCAAGTCAGACTTTGACTGGCAGGAACGGAGGCGCATACTCACCCAGAGGAAACTCTCGGTCGCATTCAGCACCTCCACAGCGACACGCAAGGCGGGGTACTCGGGGTGTGCCCAGCCTTGAACACCTTTCGATGTGTGTGTCGTGAAGGCGCTCTCGATGGTCGGCAGACTGACGACGACGGCCTTCTTGACTGGGTTCTTCCCGACGGAGCTCAGGGTGTCCACGGCAAGCCGGAAAGGTGCAAGCTCGCTTGGCTAGATGGAACATGTGAGGGAAGCGCCTTGATAAAGGTGAGGTGCCATGAACTTACCGGTAGTGCTTGACCGAAATGCCGCGCCCATGCACTGCGGGGTTCCTTGAGAGAGAGCACATTGCCGTTCACCGAGATTCGGACACCGGTCGGGTCCGTCACTGTGACTTAGTTGAGCAGAGGACATGAAACTATTGAGAGATTGACGTACAATGCCGGCGGATCTCCTCGAAGTCCTTGAGCACCTCCGCGGGGGACTCTTGCAGCTGCTGCGCAAGCTTGGGGACGAACTCAATCTGCGGGATGACGCTGCCCATCCGCGAGGTCGAGCTCTGGTCATAGAGCAGTTCCGCAGAGACGGAACCCAAGACAGTATCACCGTCGCGCTTCATCTCTGGGAGACTCTGCTGGATTTTGGCAATGGTGACTTGCAGGCTACAGAGACGGAGTCAGTAGTTTGCGATGACAGATTCCCTACGAGGCCGACATACCGTTCCTTGTCGAACTCGCTGCCATACACGAGGTCCCTCAGCCATGCGATCGCGTTTTCATACTGAGCCGTCTCGACCTTGATGCTCACGCGCATCGCCTCTGTGAAGGTGTTGTTCACGCCGAGCGAGACTTCGTAGGAGACGGTATCGCTGTCAAGGCGGTGGACGACTTCCTCGTGGTTCAACCTCTCGCCCGTGCTTCTCTTCACGGGAAGAGAGAAGAAGGCGGACAGGTATGTGGACATGTACCTGCAAGAATACGCAAGAATATCAATAACGGGGTCATTGTTGATGGTATGAAGACTACTCACGGACGCAAACGCTCGGGAAGCGACGCCAGGGAAAAGTAGGCGTGGACGGTGACGAAATCCGACTGGGACGAGCCTCAGCGCATGGTTCCAGGAAATGCAGTATACCAAGCATACCTTCACATGGTCATATTGCACGAAGAACGGCAGCGGCGAGCCGTCCTTCTCAATATGCTTCGCGAGTTCCGAGTTGCCCTGCGAAGCCAAAGGCGTGCGCTCCTTGCCCTTGACGGTCTCCTGGAAGCTCTGCACAGGTATCCACGAGATGCTCTTGACAGAAGGCACAGGGAACGAGGTCAGTATTTCCTTTGGAATCTCCTTCTCGTGTTCCTTCTTGGCCTCCTCGAGCACGCGCAGGCATTCAGCAAGTCCTTCGGGGCCAAGCTTCTCCTTCTGGGCTGCAACGCGAGCCTTCTCCGCCTGATCGAGCCTGTCTGCCATCTCACTGGAGGGCTTGCCCCGGACGACTACGCATGGTGGGTCGACGTAGTACTTGCGCAGGAGGTCCGCCCATTGCTTGCTGGTCCACTTCTTCAGCTCGGCGTACTGGTTGATTTCATCCATCGAGGGCGCCAGCTCCGAACCGTCCTCCGAGCCGTACAAGAAGTCTGTGATGACGTTGCCAGAGAAGGTGTCGCCTTGCGAAGACTCGACTTTGCTGCGGAGCTATAAGGACGATAAGCATAGGTGGAGAGTGGTGAAGGCAATATCATAACGCCTGACCTGTCGCTCGTCACGGTTGATCACCATGGCCATCCTCTCCATGTCAAGACCCTCGTCGGCAACACGACGAAGGCTCGCCTTCAGCTTCTCGTCGAAGGTGTCGAGGTGCTCTGTAGGGATAGAGCCCACGTAGACGGGCAGATCTACGTACGTCGCGCGCGTGTCCTCGCCAAAGTAGATGTACGTGCACAGCGGGTTCTCAATCTCGACAAACTCCTTGTTCAGAGGCGCCACGGGAGACGAGGTCAAGTATGTCCCGAGGATGTCGAGCGCCTTCCTCTCGAGGAACGCAGTCGGTGGCGGACCCAGGAAGCCGATCTGGAGCTCGCCAACGCTCTCGTCCTTCTCCGGGAACTCGACCGTCTCCTTGATCGTCTGTGCGATGGGCTTGCGTAGAGCACTGGGAGTCTCCATGAACGGCCGTTTCCAGCCGGGCGGTTTCGGGCCCTTGTTCTGGCCGTGCGCCACGATGCTTGGTTCTACCTGCTTCTGCACAACGTCCAGGAGTGATTCGGTGCCAGATGCGAGCTTGCCGGTGATGATGAGGGTGAGGTTGTGCGGGACGTAGTACGTGTGGTGGTAGTTTCGGACTGTGGAAATGTGTCATCAAGGTCCATTCGGGGGGGCGAGCGGAGTCAGACGTACTTTGCTCAATGGTCAGGACACGGAGTGCCTCCATGAGACCGCCAGTCTCGCTGCGGTATGCGCTACCTGGCGGATTCAATAGCCGCTGCATCCTGTATCAACTGATGAACATCTCGAAACGACACGATGACGCTTCCATGGTCGTACCGTAGTGCCATCAGGTCCCCAGACGTGTTCTCCCGACCCTGCATTTCGCTGTAGACCACGCCCGAGTCTTGGCCGTTAGGATCTATATGGTGTACCTACGTCGCCTGAGTATAGAAGAGCCTGCAATCGCAAGATATGCATACCTCTGTGATGAAGCCAGCCTTCGTCAGGGTCGGGTAGAGTATATGGTCAACGTAAATTGGGAGCAGCTGAAGGAAGCCCTGTTCGCCAGCGGTGGAGACGGTGTATGCAGTATGGTCTGTATCTGTCCATGCGTTTGTGCCGTTGGAGAACCCGCGATTGGCGAGGTGGTCTATGATCCCCTTGTATGGGTACTTCTCGGAACCCATGAAGACCAGACTGAGTAACGGTCAGCGACTGAAGGAAGTGGAAGGTTGCACTTCACTTACTGCTCGAGCGTATGAGGGCATCCACTGTCATCGAAAACTGTGACGCTATGAGTACATGGGCAGACACGATACTGTAACATGGAATGAACGTACTTTCAGTGGCGACGACGAAGTACCCGTTTACGAGAGGAGCTGTTCACCAGATCATGTGTGAGCTGAGCGTCCTACACCGCAAGGAACGTCCGCACCATCATAATCCAAATGTACCACGGATAGACCAGATGATCTACTCTTCCACTTCGATACGTGAATATCTGCAAAGTCGAGCTTGAACTTCTTGATCAAGTCAAAGTTCCCGTGAGTCGCAAGAGGCTGAGAGTTCAAAGACACTCCATTGGCAAGAGTAGCCATGCTAGAACGGAAGCTCTGAGGTGCAGAGACCGGGCGAAATCTAGAGGAGAGAGCGAGAGGAGAACGTGCGGGCGTGCGAGGGAGCGTGCGGAGAAGCCTGCTTGTCTGGCTGGTGGCTGCAAATAGACGAGAAAGATAGGGCATTCAGCAAGAAATATCGCCTGTAATCGGCGAGACCCAGCACGAGACCCAAGTAAACCAGAAGACGAGGACGAGGACGAGGACTAGGTGGCTGCTCTGCGCGGAGACTCAGCCAGACACAGTCGGTTTGTGAGCGAGTGGCGAAATGACCGAAAAGGTTCACACAAGCGCCCACGGTTCCCTGAGCCACGTGGGCGATCGAGTAACTTCGCGGAATGGCACTGGCGCTTACTTAGCCAACTACAATCTCAGCCACTTTCCTACAGCACTGCCGGGCCTGAGTCAGTGAGTTCCGCGACGCTGGTTGCATTCACACTGTCTTGACCCCGGGGACTCTCTGTAGACAACTGAGTTGACACCATGAGTGAGAGTGTACCACGATTAGCCTTCTTAGGACCTCCAGGTTCATACACCCATCAGGTGAGTGGGATCGAGAGCTGCGCCACCCGAAACGTGTGTGCTCATCCGATCTGCAGTGTGCAGTAGACAGGTTCGAGACATCAGTACAATACGCCGAGCAGAGCAGCATTACAGGCGCGTCAGTCACCCTTTCCCTCGCATGCCCGGGTCCTCAACTAACACCGTCTTAGATGTCTTTGGCGCCGTCTCCGGCGATATACCCTTCGCAGTGATACCACAAGAGAACAGCGTTTACGGCACAGTCATTGACACATACGACGCGCTCCGTCGCCCGGAAGCCGGCGAATCCGTCTTTGTGCGCGGCGAACTCACCCTCGCGGTAAAGCACTGCTTGGTCGTTCGGCGAGGTGTTCAGGTCGAGAACATCCAGCGGGTGATTAGCCATGAACAGGTGCGTCCCGCATCTCCTCGGTGTTCACAGTGGTGGCTCACTCTGCTCTAGGCTCTTGGGCAGTGCTCACGCTTTCTCTCCGAAACCCTTCCCGGAGTCCCCCGCATGAAGGTGCCGTCGACATCCGCGGCTGCGCAGACTGTGCTATATTGCGGAGAAGGGACGGACGAACCGGAAAGCGCCGCTATCTGCTCCGTTCAATGTGCTGAAATGTTCGATGGCCTCGAGATACTTTACAAGGATATACAGAACGAAGCTTGTGAGTGAGTCTTGGCCGCCGTTCAACACTCCGCGTTTCTGACGTCCTCTACTTCTCAGCCAACACGACCCGCTTCTTCATCCTCGCGAAGTCTCTCGACGCCCCATTACCCGGGAGCAAGCGAGAACCTCGCCGGCAGCGGGCACTCATACGTATTAGCAATCCGCCATCTCCACGAGGAGAAGACGAGGCACCTCCGCCCAATCGATTGCTACATACAGTCGTCGGCACGCTCCTGACGACCTTCGGATGCAGCCCTCTGCGCATTGACCGAAGACCATCGTTGACGGACGTGCCTTTCGACGACGTGTACTTCGTGGAGGTCGGCGACGTGACGCTCCCGCTCTTATCGCCATCCGCGAATAGGAGCTACGAGCGTGACTGGTTGGAGAGGCTCAATGCTGGCATTGACCGTATTCACGCTGCGGGCGGTCAGGCCACCATCCTTGGGTTGTGGTGAACGGTCATGTAAAGCGCTTGGTAGACATAGCGTGGATTGCATTTTGTATCACCCGTCTTGGCATATGCCTTGGGCTTGACCACGACCACACCCGGTCATTTCCCAGATATACCTGCCTTCGCAAGGTCCTATCATATATGCTTTGAGAGCCGATACTGCGTCCGAGAGGGTGGACGCTGTAAGTAGGCGGCGGCGCTTGAGGGATGAGTAAGCTATATCATATTTGGTAATTCCCGCCCTTCCTGTGGCCCAACCTGCAGCAGCAGACGCTCGCGAACATCTTGCACGCGGACGTGCATCTGCGTAATGGCCAGTACACTCAGTCTTCCCCTCAAGGACATTATAAGTCCGCAGTTTCACCAGAACAACTTTGCTGAGGAGCTCTTTGTGAAGAATGAGTTGGGAATCAAGCTAGACAAGGGTGCGCATGTCGGAGTCCGCGCTTTCGCAATTCAGCCGCTGACCGTCACCCGTCTGCACTGTCTTTGCGTTCACAGACGACCAGATATGCAGACTTTCACTCACGCCCACCGGCTGTCCCCTCGGCCCCCTGCACTGTCCACTCCGGCACACCGCACCATCTGTACAAAACTTCCAGCCGCCAAAGCAGCTACCTACGCACCCTCGGGAGCGCGAACGTCTCGCGACCGTCTGTAAGCACTGGCTGCGCGGCCTATGTAAGAAGGGCGACGCCTGTGAGTTCTTGCATGAGTACAACCTGCGGCGCATGCCCGAGTGCTGGTGGTACGCAAAGTACGGCTACTGTTCCGCGGGCGACGAGTGCCTCTACGCGCACCCGAAGGAGCGCCGGGTAGAGTGTCCAGACTATAACAGAGGGTTCTGCAAGCTCGGTACGTCTTTCCTGCAGCCTGTTTTTGGTATGATGCGCTGACGACACGATCTCGATCCGCTCTTCGTGCGCGTAGGTCCCAACTGCCCCCGTAAACATGTGCGACGGGTGGCATGTCAACTATATCTCACCGGTTTCTGCCCCTTGGGTCCCGACTGTCCCCGTGGCCAGTGCGTTGCCTCTCCCCCTCTCTTTGCCCTATGCACATCTTTCTGACATTTCTTGCCTAGTCCCAAACCGGGCATCCCGCCGCCCAAAGCATATGAGCCGCCCGAACCGCCATCGGTGCGCGACCTGGGTCCACCGCCTCCAGGATACGGTAGGTATGCCGACTTCGACCGTGGAGGGAACTTCCCTGGACAGCACCCACCGGGGCTCGGCGGCTCCGGTGGGCCGCCTGGCCCACGGCGAAACCTGGAAGACGTGGTGTGCTACAAGGTATGTTGATTGTGGAGGCTACTGCTACGACAGAACTGACGTCGCATGGGCAGTGTGGGGAGAAGGGCCACTACGCGAACCATTGTCGCCATCATGCGCACAAGCCGTACAAGCGAGGATAAGGGTGTTTGTGCTACTGCTGGGTGGTTTCGGAGAGCTCGATTTGTATATGTTGTCGCCACTTCCGTCTGTATTTTATCTGTCCGCATAATCTATGGTGTGGCCGGGCCACATCCTGCAATTGAATGTTCAGTCAGACGCTTACCAGAAAACAGAGCGGTGTCATCTCCATCTTACGAGTGTCCTCGACAAGTATATGCTCTAACTTGTCATGTGTGCGAAGTTAAGTACTGCTGTAGTCCGACAGCTCATGAAAACGGTCAATGAGGGGTAACGGGTCTGACAGTCCGCGTATGAATCCTGTAGCAGAACAGTGTGAATTGCATCGGTACCGACGAAGAAGCAGCAAGCTGTTGTACACAGCCTAGCAGGTGGCAGCTAGCTATTTATACAGTCCTTCCATATCCCATACCAAGACAACCATAAGTCCGCGGCGCGAGGCCCAGCGTCACCCGCCCTATAAGACCAAGAGAACAAGTAGGTACAACGACATGGACGGTCAGCGCACTCTACAAATGTCCGGGAACACACGAGCAAAGGGAAGCGGTGAAGGAGCGACGTAGGCAGCCGTTCATTGCGCATAAGGAGGGACCCCGTGCGAGTAGGACACCGAGCGGACGGTCGGCGTCGCCCAGTTGGAGAGCATCGTAGGCGAGGACGTCATGGACCCGACCATGCCCGTCATGGCCGTCGGCGAGTCCGACGTATCGTACTGCGTGCTGTCCGGCAGCGGCGCGCCCGTCCCGTCCGTCGGCATCGTCTCCTTCCGGAAGACTCCGGCGTGCGAGAACGGGTAGAGTGGCACGCCCACTTCGAAGGGCTGCACCTGAGTAGTCATCCTGACGATTTCGGTCATGAGCCCCTGGAGGAGTTTCTCCTGCCGAGCTGCGAAGAGATGCATGTCAGCAAGCGAATATACAGGAAAGCACAACGCCACGACTTACTTCCTATGGGAGACCGGCTTCCATAGGTGAGCATCGCGAAACTGTGACCGGACATCCATCAGCAACGTAGGTCCAGTGCGGAGGGCCGGCAGGAACGCCTACCGGAGAGCGTTGATCTCTCCCCACACCGTCTGCTCTCTGGCGGTGTCCCCGATCTCGATGAAGTACTTGCATAGCTGCGTCTGGACCACGGCGGCTAGATACCAGCAGATCTGCGCGGACGGGCGGTGAGATCCAAGGAATCTGTGCCTGCGGCAGATTCAAACTCACTGTCGCGAACGGATGCAGACGCGTGATGTCGAGCGAGGTCTCTGAGAGTCTGTAGTATGCCGCCAGGATCGATCGCGTGGCGTGTATGCACCGCCTAGTGGAGATGCTCGACGAATCTGAGAAGTTGAGATAGGGGTTGTGTAGCGTAATGGTGGCACTGAGCAGAGAGAGACGTCAGCTCAGCTAGGGCCGGATCAATTAAGGTTTGCCTGGGAACATACGCGTGCGGAACGAGGTGGACCATGTACAAGTCGGTATCCAAGGCCCCATCGCTTGTGATGTCGACGTTCTTGAACTCCGCCGGAAGGCTCTGGAGAAAATCTTGTGCGACCAGCCTATCGAGCTCCTTGAAGCCAGGGAGGACGAACGGGTTCTGGTTCTTGGACGGCGGAGCGTTCGCACGGAGATTGCTGCGGGTGTTGTAGTCGGTAACTCTACCAAAGAGCATCACTGCCTTCAAAAATAGGATGAACGAGTCCGTGTACATGGGTGGATGCCGCACGAAGAGGTCCTCGGTCAGCAAGTGTTGTGGGTTCGGCGGCACGTTTGCCTAACAATAGCCGTCAGCTGCGGACTGTCACCTGGGAAGTTTAAGCTTACACCCGTCTCGAAGTCAATGCGTCGGAGAGGGAACTCCGTGCCAATGTCCCGCTCGTCCACGCCGTGCAACCACCCGCCGACGGACACGATGCGGTCGAACATGATGGTCATCCACCACGTGCGCCGCCGGCATTCCAAGTCACGGTGGTCCTTAGGCGGCGCAAGATACGCGCCTGGGGCGCTTGCTCCCGTAGCAGAGAAGGTGCCGGGATAGTTGAGCCGCAGTGGGACAGCAGCGCGCGTTTGAAAACCTGCGAAGATCCAGACCTCGACCCACCGGCCCTCCTGATAGAAGTACCATGAGAGAATGATGCACGCCTGCATGACGGGAAAGATGTCTTGGCCGGTCGCCATGGTTCTGTCAATGTAGGCTCTCGTTTTGCTGACATGAAGGTCGGCGAACTTGTCACGGCGTGTGCCGTCTGGCAGCGTCACAATTTCCTGCGACGCCCACCGAGACGCAGAAGCGCACTGCGCAAAGTCTAAGTCAACCACGATCCGAGTAAGATGGCGCCTAGTGCTCACTATAGCGTGCAGTATAGCCGGATGCGGGTAGTTAGGATCTTTGGGATGCAGGTGCATGGAAGCAAGGAAAGAGGGCCGGTGGAGAACGCGAGAGCCGCAGGGGTCGCACTTGAAGAAGACGTCAATGCTAGTGCGAGCCTGTCAGGACGTCGATATCATCGCGCCATGGCAGATAGACGTACTAGTGGTCGAGTGTATCCGGGTCAGGCAGATCGGGATCCCAGCCAGCAAATAGCATATCCATGAGAGGATCCGGTATCGGCTGCTGATTACCCTGTCGCATTTCTGGGCTGGACGTGGAACCGCGAGGAAGTGAGCCTGTGCTGTCTGGCGAAAGCTGGTGGACGGCGTCTAAAGACGCGTGCGGGAGGACGATACCACCGCCGTTGGGACTGCTGTCAGGTGTATGGCCGTTCGACGAGCCAGAAGCGAATCTGTGCCCATTCTGGGAGAGGTGGGCGTGTCGAGGAGATGTCGAACGAGACTCGTAGTATCTTGCGTCATTGAGCTGGCTCTTCAACTGGGCTGTGGTGACTGCTCGGACAACGGTAGCAGACTCGGCAGACGTACGGGGACTCACAAATCTGTTCCTCGAGCATGCGAATTCTCTCACTAGGGTCGACGTTTGGAGCAATCGGAAGGCCTTCGACGGGATCGTACGAGCATTGCGGCTCCGTCGGGTGCCTGATGGCCGCGTCGTCAGGGTAAGAACACTGTAGGAATCCGCTGTCTACTTTTACTTACGCGTATCCTACAGGGGGAGGCACGCTTATGAGGGATTGCCATTGCCTGTGCCGAGCATGAGCGCGATAGCGGGGCGAAGTCAGGCACTGCGCACTCACTTGACGCAGGTCCCGCAGTGCGGTCGAGCGGCGTCGCATTTCTGGATCGCCATATCAATGGGCAAGGACGGGATTAACACGGACGAACATACTCACGAGCTTCCTCTTCCTGCACGAGAGGCAGGCCTATTTCGAAATTGAGAAGAAACACGATGAGCACGGGCATGTCGGGTGCCGCGCAGGCGGTAATGGGGAGGGCAGGCGTACCTGATTTCTGCGGAGAGCCGGGCGTGCGGAGGTAGTCGGTGCCTTGGGCATGCCGCCGGCCTGCTGGGTGTGAGATGGCGAGGGACGACGAGGGGAAAGTGGGGAGGAGAATCGAGGAGGGCGGGGAGTGCGAGGGTGGTGACTTGGTACGGTATATAAGAACGAGAGGTGGGAAGAGACAGGCGCGGCCGGGAACTTGCGAGGGTTCGTGAGCGGGCGTACGTACGCGGGAGGCGCCCTGGCCCTCCGCCGCTAGCTGGGGATCTTGGACCGATTCGTCCCTCCGCCCTCGCTGGCCCCTTGTCGACTTGCCGTCTTCCGTACGCTCGGTACACAATATTCACGCCAATTGCTGTGTTGCCACGAGCGTCGCCTTGACTCCGCAGTGCGTCTGACGATTATCTCCCGCGTCTTCGAACCGGAGGGCCAGCAAGCTCCGACGATTGAAGCACGTCCTCCGAGCTTGAGCTTGACCAAAATCTAACGACGAGGGGATGTATGTGACCAGGAAGTGCTGCGGAGGCCGCTGTGCCTCTTATCGTCTCCCAGCCTTCAAAGCCCCTCTTTAATTCAGGAGGCGTGCTGACACCGCCTGCCTAAAGTACCGCCTGCAACGCTCACACAGTTCTGACCCGGAAGCTACGTATACGGCATTCTTGAATATCATCAGCGGCGTACTCACGCCTGATGCCACTCCAAACGCAGTCATCCGCGCGTTCATGAGCAAAGACCCATGGACACCTCCAGGGCACCACCCTCTCAGCATCTCCGATTCCACGGAGAATGTCCCGTAGACGTCGTAAAACGCTCGTCTCCATAAGCCTAGGATCGACGTCGTCAACGTCGCCAAGAAGGCGGGTTGGACTCCGGACGATAAGAGCCAGATAGACCCCCGCCTTCTTCTACCAGGCTGGGCCTGTACAGTATTCACGGGTATTCATCCCACAATAACCGGACCATCCGAATTGTATGCTCTCACCAGGCGGTCAAAACCCTGCGGCTGTACACTGAAAATCACGAATCGTTCCCCTGAAGCTTCCGCGATTTGCCAAAGGGGCCCAAGTTCGCAGCGCAAACGATCATCCTGACGCCTTCGCCGGAGGCAGCTTGCCGGGCGGTTCGGCGGCCGCAAGCTCTCTCTCATCCGCCGCTCCTCCAGCGTCCGAGCACAGCTGAATTTGATTTCCCCTCGGCGCGCTGGTGCCCCAATCAATGGTGACAGCAGTGCCGGACTGGCCTCCTGCGTGGATAGGAGTGTCATGTGTCCCGGGCGCACTGAGGGGGAACAGCACCCAGTGGTGAGTGCCATCTGCTCGGGAGGGTCATCGCAAAGTATCGGCGACCTTTTCCTTCTCAGGTTCCGAATCTCTCGGAACTCGCAGGGGGGATTGGAAAGATGCCGTCGTGGCTTCGTTTACCGACGCAGAAAGTGTATAGTGTACAATCTCAACAATGTCGCGTGCTGTGCGCGATGGCTGGCTGCTACTTCGTGACGGAGAAGACGACGCGACCTCCGATTCCGCGTCTCACGGGCTGGGCCCTTCACGAGCTATTGCCAACCAAGTAGCCGGGGCGTCAGCACAGCAATGCACACAGTCGCTCGATGCCACAGAGAGGGACTCACAGGATGGTCGCGACCACCTTTCTGGAGTGCGGCGCGTGTCTGAACTCGGTGAGGTAGATCCCTGCGTACCACATAAAGATGTGCCAGCCACACGGAGGCGAGCGGCCGTGTAAGCCGCGTCCAACAACAAAAGCACGCACGCCGTCATGATCACGAGGAGAGCGGAGGGAAGGGAGAGGCGAGCCCAGCGAGTCAGCCCGATCGGAGGACGTTGAGTTGAAATTTGTGGACGGACGTACCTTGCCATGTCCCAAGGTTGAGCCGACCGTCCGTGATCGGGATGCAGATGGACGTGCCCACGAGCGAAGTTTTCGTGTGCGATGCCCTTGAAAGGCAAGCGAACGGACCCAGAAATCATGCGGTAAGGAGGGGGAAGAAAGGCAGAGCGGCATCGTCAGGGTTGCGCTCGAAAGACGACGGTGGCTAGGCACTACTCACGAGTCGCTGTGGTGGTGCGTCGTTCCGGTAGCGGTGCGACGGAGTTCGAAGGAATATGCGGAGGGAACAGCGTCGATTAGCACTGCGATGAGGCTGTGCCAGAGCATGGCAATGGCAATGGCAATGGCAATGGAGAGCAGAGCACCACGGTCGCCGAAGTGGCTCTGTCTCTCTCTACCACTACTCACTCTGGTCCTTCGTCCGTGTGCATCCAGTCCAGATTTTCCGGCACGATCTTGTCCAAGGCCATGTCCATGTCTGCCGTTACGTATCCAGCAATGTCTCAGCCGGCCGTTCTGCGCCCTATAGAAGGCTGTAAAGTTCTCCCACCTCTCCGAACGTCTGCGTTTCACGGATGAGCGGGCAATCAAAGGACGGGCGCGTACAGCGATTCCGGGGCAATACCTTTGTCATAATTCTCGTTGATCGTGAGCGCCGCGGAGGTGTGTTGACTGCAGAAACCCGACACCGGTATATTAGTACGAAGGCGCCGCTAGCCCTCGTCAGAGGAAGCGTGCAATCTGCGCAGGGACCTACATGAATAGGTACAGCACCCCGACCTGTACAGACGAGGTGCGTCAGCTCTTCCATTCCAGCGATGCACAGACACAAAATACGGTCGGTGGTCCCATTTTCCGTGGTAACTCCCGCTGCAGAGTATCAGAACGATCCGTCCGTTCTGCTCTCCGACGGGCATGTAGAGAAGACGTCAACAGCGACAACGACAGCCTCTCGTTGACATCGCGCAGTGCTGCTTCCAAGCAGCTGCGCGGCCTGTCCATGGAGGCTGAAGTTACCACAGAGACGGACGAGAAGGTGATGAGGATGATGATACTGTCGACCTGACCTGGACTCCTCGCAACCCTGCGTCGATATGTGAGAGCACCTCGTCCGTCACGAGGTGGCAACCCTTGCTCCGGCGCGCGAGCGTGAATGTCTTCTGCCAGCCCATGATCTGGTCGTGTGTTGTATTCCGGAGGTAAGAGCGTAGGTCTGGAGTAATTGCTGAGGTATATATGCGCTCCGCGGGGAACGGCTACTTATCACGGTGAGAAGGACCTGCAGCGATGATCGAGGGACTTCGACAAGATTGGATTCCGATCGGTGCTGTGAATCGTCTTCCTGGGTTAGGGTTATGACCTCATCACATAGCAAACAACGTCCTTCAGGGCAGCCCAGGAGTAACAAGCGTAGGTACAGTCAGGGTACAGTACAGTAAATGAGGGGTATTATGGTCGCGTATGGCATCCTTAGACAGACCCTTGTATGGGCACATCGATGTTCTGGTGTAGCGGTGTGGTTTATACAGAGCGACTGACCTTCATGGAGACCATGTAGAGATATCGGTAATCTTCCGGTCCTGTCTGTAATCATCCTCGCGCTATCCGTGTTCACAAGCCTGGAACCCGCGGCAGCAGGCTCGCCAAAATTACCCACGGCGTCGAACGTAAGCGTAGTAATGAGCGGTGACCTGAGCACCCTTGATTTTTTCGTGCTGGCTTACGGGATGCCCTCCAGGCGGCCCGACCGTCGATGTTCCTGGAACCTTCACACTGAAGTTGAAGCGAGCGCGTTTAGGTCATCGTTAACGTGTTGCTCGGACAGTATGCATCGTGCACCACGACTTCACAGTGAACGCTGCTTCGATAATGCTTGGAGGGGACCTGCCGAGCAAGTGTGAAGGATTGTCGTCCCAAAAGCTTCATGTGAAACTTATGCTATGTTACAGTGTCTGTGAGGCCGACCCATGGGTCAGCATATCATAAGCAGTCCAAGAGGCGTCGCACACATGCCATATGTTACACGCAGAGCAATGCATGACTCTGAGAGAGGTCAAGTCCGAGACCGAGGCCACGTTCACGCCTAATGCACCCGTTCATGATGCACGAGCAGCCTTGCGCTCCGCTTCCAGAATGGCGTCGAACTCGGCCTGCGCCTGAGCGCGGGGGTCCTCGACCTCGGCGGCCTCAGCCTGTTGGACGCGGCCAACGGTCCGCTGCCGCTCGTGTCGCTGGCGCAGCTCGTCCCACGACGAGTGCCTGCCAGCGTTGCGCGCGTTTGCTTCTCGGATCGCGTCCCAGGTGCTCTTCGCACGCGCCGATGATCCTGTTGACTCTGCGGACAGATTGACGCGTCGGTAATGATCCAGTTCGCGAGCCGAGCGGAGGTTGACATACCGTCTGGACGCGCGGGACTGTCTGTGAGCGCGGTGCTGTCTGTGGAGTCGCGGACGTCGGTGACGATCTCGATGCCTGCGTCGAGTACCTCGCCGTTCTCTTCCCTGCGCTTCCTGATGCGCTGCAGGATGCGCTCCCTGTCTACCTGAGGGAAGAGCGGCATGGAATTGCCGACTCTGCTGTTGACATTGTCGAGGACGACGAGAAACGCTTCGCGATCCTGCAATTGGCGGGCGAACTTCTTGTGTTGCTGGAAGTAGTGGACGATGCCGACGCCGTAGCCTGTGGCGGCGGACACGCCGACTATGGTGGTCGGGAAGCGGACCCTGGCCCTGTACCGGTAGACGGCGAGGCCGGCGAGGGCACCCCAGGCGACGGTGTGGACGTACTGAGAGCCGGGGGAATGAAGATGGGGGTGGGCCTCAGTCAGAGTGAAAGACGCACGGGAAGGTAACGGGCGGGGCCGGGGAGGAAGGAGACAGCGAGCTCGTAGTCGTGTGGGGTGAGGAGGCCGGTCTCGAGGTCGGGGCGGAGGAGCTGCTCTGCGCGTTCGCGAGAGGAGAAAGCGTGGTCGAACCAGCCCTTGGAGGCCATCGCTTGGCGGACGTGGGCGCAGGAACAGACTGAGAGGACGAGAGACGCGGAGGGACGTGAGCTCATTGGGTCGCGTGGCGCACGTGACTATGTCTGGGCCATAGGAAGGACCCCTGATAATCCCAGGGTAGGCCGGCCGATAAGCGCCCGTGTTTGGGAGGGTCCGTGTCCGGACGGTTTTTGGCCAGAATGTCCGGACTTTCGGCCGCCCGGCCGATTCTGGGTGGGCATGTCCGGACCTTCCGCCCGGCCCCGCAGGGGCCGGGCGGGCTGTAGCATAAGGGCTCCCCCCCGTCCGGCGTGACCGACCCCTGCCGTCGGCCCGTCGGCGCTTTCAGGGCGCCTAAGGCCCCTGCCCCCCCCCCCAACCCATGTCCGGATGGGGGACCGGCCGACATCCCTCCCCGTCCCCCATGTCCGGACTATCGGCCGGGTGAGAAGGCCATTTTTGGCCTCCGTGTCCGGACTCCCGACCATCATCCGGCCTCCAAAAGCTTAGACGCCGTCCGGATGACGGGCGCTTATCGGCCGGGATACCCTGGGATTATCAGGGGTCCTGCCATAGGAACGTGCAGGCGAGAGAAGACGACCGCCGCAGAGAAGGCGTCTTGCGCAACAGTCCGTCTGGCAGGTCCTCGTCCCAGTCCTCCTGGCAGGCACGCGTACCAGCGTCCTCCTCCTCCTCTTCCGCCTTCTCCCCTCTTCGCCTTTCTTTCTTTCCTCCTCCCACTTGCCCTCGCGCGTCCACGTTCCTTCCAGCACGCCCGCTCACTCATGGCCGTCCCAGACGTATCCGCAAAGCCCCTTCCCCCGCCCGCCAAGGACGAAAAGCTCCCTCCACCGCCCCCGCTCGCATCTGACGACCCCAACGTTCCCCCGCCGCCTCCGAAGATCGTGCACGACTTTGCGCCAGATGCACCTCTACCGCCTCACAAGCCCTTGGCTCCCATCGATGTCCAGGCCTCTCTTGGCGCGGGCGAACTCTGTACGTGTACTCCGTCCTGCTGCCATCTCACCTGGCGTCTTCATTTCACTTGATTAGCTCTCGGGTCTGCGCCCCTCACACCGGTCACCCCTGCTCCCGGGTCTCTGCCGAGCGTACCACCTTCCCCGTCTTCCGACGGCAAGGCGAAGAAGGCCAACCCGCTCACCGATCTCATCGACACCGAGAAGGTCTATGTCGACCTCCTCACAGGAATCATCCGCGTAAGCCCTCCGTGCCCTTCTATTTCGCCCTGTGCCGTAACACCAATCAATATCCGCACGTACGCAGAAAGTCGCCGCGGCCTGGTCACGGTCCAACCTCCCACCCCCAGAATTGGATACCATGTTCCGGAGCATAGAGAGCATCTACAAAGCTAATCGGTCACTCCTCGCGGTGCGTCTTACCGTGCAACTCGCCGTTCGTCAGCTTCACAAGGACAACGTTTGTGTCTTCTGCAGAAACTCAAAGAAATCGGCACGAATCCGTCCTCTCCCAAAGCACTCGGCGATCTCCTCATGCGATGGGTGCGTCGGCACGTTCTGAAATTCTCAGACGTTCTCATCACCCTTGCCCTGTAGATCGACGATCTAGACGGCCCTTACACCAACTACGCCGCCAAGTTCTGCACCGGCTTCGACACCTGGGACCCCGTCCAGTCCAACCCCCGCGTCCGCACCGTCCTCGCGCTCTTCTCCTCGTCAAACCCGCCTCCCCTGCCCGCGACCGCCCCCGCGCATCCGGCGGAACCGCCCATATGGACGCTCGACGAGCTCTTCCTGCTCCCTAAAGGCCGCATCAAGTACTACAAGAAGCTCTATGGACGGCTGCTGAAGAGCACGACCCCGGGCCGGAGCGACCACCGTTTGCTGAGTGGCGCGCTGGAGAAGCTGGACAGGCTGCTCGGGACGCTGGACAGTCGCGCGCATGTGCGTGTGGGCGGTGGCGCGCCTGCGCCAGGGGCGGCAGCAGCAGCGTCCCCGCCGCCTATTGAGACGGAGGATGAGGTCGTGATCGACATGCGCACGCGCCAGAGCACGCTGGTGCCTCAGCCGCGTGAGCCGTCGACGATCAGTGCGTCGCCTTCGCAGCGGGCGAGTGATTCTACACGGGCGAGCGGGAGCCTTTCCAGCAGGTCTGTGGTCTAATGCTTCCGGATCGGGTGTGGGTATGCTGACCGAGAGTTCAAGTGGGAGGAGGTCGGAAGATACCGCACCTACTACGGACAGCAGGGGATCGACATCGACGCTAAACATGCCGATCACTGACTTAGAGCGGCGGCTTTCCACAGAACGCACCCTAGACATCTTCTCCATGAAGCCAAAGGTACGTCCTTACCTCCACCTACGTTCCGCCTCTGGTGAACGACCTCTGACCGTGACGCAACCGAGTACAGCAAGTCCGGCTGCAGATCTCGCCCCCGAACCTACACTATACCCGCGAGCTGCGCTGCTCGACCCCCGTAGTGATCTGCTTCACGCCGCGCTCGACCGGCGTCGAGCTCGTGCAGGAGCGCGGGCACATCCTCCTGCTCACCGACCTCATGCTCGTCTGCGAGCGCATGACGCCCGAGGAGTGCGCCGCCGCCGGCCGCGATGGCCCAGACATGTGGCTGTTATACCCGCCCCTCACGGGCAAGCATCTGCGCGTGGCGCCCGTAGATGGTATGTAACGTCGAGCTCCCGCGCACGGCTCAGCGTCGTCCTCTCCACGCCGTATCGAGTAACTGACTGACCGAGCTTGCTGCCGCTGCCAGATTATTCGCTGTCTGTCACCATTCTGCGCAAAGAGACCCTGATCTTGCGCACGGACTCGACATCCGCGCGCGACCGGCTCATCACCGATTTCAGGGAGTGCATCGACACCGCGTCCTCGCGTACGTATATAGTCCGCTTCGCTACTCGTCACCGCGCGTCCAGACGTGACTCACCGATTTTCTCGCTCTACAGTTTTCCCCTCTCCCTCCTCTAAGAATCCGCCTCCACCAGTCCCAGCCCTCCCGTCCATGGGCAGCAGCATGAGCAACAACACGTCCAGACCACCCTCCGCCCCCCTCGACAGGAGCCACCCATCGTCGATGGTCGAGACCCCGTCCGAGCGTTCGAGCGCGAGCATGAGCCCCACGCGCGCGCTCTCCCCCGCGAGCGTCTCCTCATCCTCCCGCCGCTCGAACGACCCGACGTCCGGCCCGCCGTCGCGCGCGAACTCGGCGTCGATGGCCCTCGCGGACGCTGCGCTGTCCGGGAGTATGGGGAGGATGGACATCGGGGGCAGTCCGGTCCATTCGCCTGTTAGTGGGCCTGGGCAGCAGCAGGGGTACCCGATGCGCTCGACGTCCGCTGCTCTTCCGCCTGGTGCGGCCCCGCCCGCGTTTGGTCCCGGACAGCAGATGCCTCCGCATAGTTATGGTCCGGGGCAGACAATGCCCTCGCAGAGCTTTGGCCAGGGACAGACGATGCCGCCTCAAGGCCACCCGCAGAACTTCAGTCCGAGCCAAACGATGCCTCCGCAAAGGCCGTTCGGTCCCGGACAGGTCATGCCTCCACAGTCCTTCCAGCCAGGCCAAGTCATGCCCCAGCAGCAACAGCAGTCGTATGGCCCTGGACAGATGGTACCGCCAAACGGTGGCGGTCCCGGAGGGATGGGCCGGCCCCCACCGCCACCCTCCGCGTACGGACCGGGACAAGTTATGCCCCCGCAGCGGAACGCGAGCCTCAACCAGGGCCCGCCACAAGTCGGCCAGTCGTATCAGGGCATGCCCCCCCAGCAGCAGCGTCCACCCTTACAGGGCCTTCCGCCTGGCCCGAGGCCGGGCATGGGTCCGGGGGCGTACCCGCCGCCGCGTCCGCCGTCGGAACCGGCGATGGACACTGGCCTGCGGAAGTCGCCGTCGTCGCGCTCACTCGCGTCGCAGTACGACAGGCAGCAGCAGTATGCCTCCCCGCCGCCTATGCCAGGCTACCCTGGCGACCTGCCTCCGCCGAGGCCCGGGTTCCTGCCACGGAGCGACTCGTCAAGCTCGCTGCCTACAATGCCCAGCGCGTCGTTGCATGCGCCACAGCCTCGTCCATTACTACCCTCCGCGCAGATCAGCATGCGGTCAGTTTCTACAGCGGGGTCGTTCTCCATCGAGGAGCCCAGTCCGCCTGGCTCGCCCGTCGAAGAGCGACAACCAACCGGCCCAGTGACCTCCGTGATCTCCGCGCAGATGAAGTGCAAGGTGTTCGTCAAGCGCGAACACGCGCAGTGGAAGTCGCTCGGGAGCGCGCGGCTGCGGCTGTACCGCGAGGACCCGACGAACATCAAGCAGCTCGTCGTCGAGGCGGACAACCGCGACAAGACGGTGCTCATCTCGACGATCGTGCTCACCGACGGCGTCGAGCGCGTCGGCAAGACCGGCATCGCGATCGAGCTCAGTGACAAGGGCCTCCGCACGGGCATCGTGTACATGCTCCAGCTCCGCAACGAGAAGAGCGCGAGCGGGCTGTTTGACGAGCTCCTCGCGGGCTCGGATCGCGCCGGTCGGTGATGGGCGGGGTTATACTGACTTTCACGGGCTTTGGGCCGCTTCCCACATGGGACGGACACTGCGAGGGAAAGTGGACTCGTACGTATCGGCTCGTTTCGATGTTACTACATATCTCTCTTCACGCTGGACCCAGCCGCAGCAGCACGCCGCTGCGCGCACTACGCACACCTTCTAGCTGGACGCCTTGGGACCCCACACTGATTGTTCTAGCCGCCAACTACGTTCACAATACCATAGAACTCCTCTAGTAGCATGTCTCCTCCGTTTTCCGTTTTCATCTCGTTCTCCTCTCTTCGCACGGCTGTAGCCCTCACTGCTCGTCAACTCTAATGAATGTGTGCATACGACCCAAGCTCGCTCTACAATGGTGTCTAGTGTCTAAGGTGCGGGCCAGTGCAGATCTGCCGCAAGAGAGATGTGGTCGCTCCCACATACGCCCTTTCGGGGTAAACCTTCGCCGAACGCCTCCTTGCTGTGCGGCTTCGCGAGGCGCACGATGGAGACATTGCGCTCCGGAGCGTCCAGCACGAAGATGTAATCTGAGCGAAGGTTGCATCAGCGCCGTTGCGGTCACGAAGGTAGTGCACGAGATGTACCTAGTACCGCCTTCCAATACTGCGGCGTGGTCAGCTCAAGGCAATCGGCAAGGCTCTGGGAATGTCTTACATGTGTATAGCTCGTGTACACGGGCTCGAATGCACCTCGGCGGTCTTGCGGTACAGATACCCTGCTCCCAAAGGTGAGCCCGCTCTCCGAGATGCCCGGGACGAGCCTCTGTCCCGCGTCGTAGGCACTGGTCACTCTCCCGGACCGTCTGAACAGGTCTTCCAGCTCGGTGTCCGTCAGAAGGCCATCAGACGGCTGTGCGGCGCGGGCGTTGACGATGATCCTGTCGGGGTCGTTTTCTCCGGCCTCGGCGCCCTCTTCTTCCTCTTCTGCTGGCGGGGCGCCGTCTGCGACGATGGATGGGTCGAGCGTTGCGTGTACCACGTAGGAGGAGTCAAGGCGCTGCTTCTGCTCAGGGAGGAGTGCATCGCCCATGAGGAGCGCGTATGCAGGGTCATCTGGCCCGAAGTTGAAGTCTGTGCATTCGTTAGAACGTCCAGCGGCAGCTCATAGAGGCACGTTTGGGAGTCCTTCTCACCGCCGGCGATGATGGATGGCCAGCGTCGTTGTGGCTCTGGACCCTCGTCCCGGAACTTGGCGACTTCCCTCAACAGGATTGCGGCTTGCCTGGCGGGATCGGTTAGCTGTTCGCAGGAATTCAGGGCGATGCCTACCTTGCGCGCTCGTATGCATATCTGGGAGTACTAGTTGTCAGGCACGACTCGCAGGATACTATTGAGAGAGCACGTACGCCGGATGCCAGAAGAGATGCGTCGTCGCGACGATCACGCCGTCGTCTTCCGTGCCCACTCTGCGAAGCGCAACAATGGACCCGATGTTCTTCGTGCGGAAGCTCGAGCCCCGTCGCGCGTTCTCCTCGCCCTCTTCCCGGACTTCCTGATCATCGTACGTGACGACCCTCTGCCGGACGCATTCGTACTTGTCCTTGCGGAATGCGACGAGACAGCCATGCTTCTTGCGGGGACCGGCGGCGTACACCCACGCATATCCCGCCTTTTCAAGCTCGGGGAACAGCTTCTCCGTCCTGTCCACTTCCTGCAAAGAGTCATGGTCGAGAACCCTCCGTGGGTGCTCGTGCAGATGCACGCACCTGAAGACAGCATATATCTGCTTGGTGCGATGTGATCTCGCGGTAGAGCATATGCTCGCGCTGATGCGCCTTCAGACAATCACTCGTAGGAAACAGCTCTCGTCCTACCGCAGGTCAGCCGAACATCCGTGAGGACGTCCGAGCAGCGCGACTACTCACGCACAAGACTCTGGGCAAGGACCTAAATTCATACTTCGTCATGAGCCGGCTCGACAAGTATAAGGCACCGTACCGACATTCCATGTCATGACGCGCAAAGTTTGTCCCGCCGTGGATGCGCTGTCCGGGGCGAGATCTACCCACTCGCGGGGCAGGATGCGGCCCCGCTCGTCGTCTACTTGGGCAGAAGCAGGGTTGTTCTTCGCCTGTTCCCGCTTGAGGCGGCGCTGCTCTGCCTTAGCTATGTCCTCCGGCGTAGGCTGGTATGCTCTAGGCATGATGTATGAAGGTATTGCAGATATTCGTGCTTGTTGCAGCAGGGTCGGGGTGCGAAGGGTTCTGCGTGGCAGCGTGCAATGACGCAATGGCCTGGAGAGACCGCGGAAAACACAAGCGGTCTTCAGCTTTCTATTCGAACAGGTCGGGGTGCAGCGATGAGTGCAGCAAACGACGATCTAAGGAGTGTTGAAGCCGGAGAGCAGAGGTCAGGTTTACTCAGAGCCAAGTGGCTTCGCGAACCGCATGCTGTTGTATATCCAAGTCACATGACGACTTTGAGAGTTCGAGGGAATTGCAGCTTGGTCCAGTGACTCCAGTGAAATGGCTGCTTGCTAGGAAACCACACCTTACAGGCCAATGCGAGCAAATTGATATGGCATGGGGAAGAGGTATCCGAGCGGTAAGCTCAGGCGCATGCAAGGCCCGTACAAAAGCGATATGATATCTCCTGAAGACAGTAGCTAGAACGAACACCGTACGAAGAGAGAAGGTAGAGGTGAGCAACCGTACGTGACCGTAAGCCCCGCGCGTGTAGAGAATTAGAAGGTGAACGACGATGGCTGGCCACAGACTCACAGGATCCCTAGGCGGCGACGAAAGTGATATGCATGGCGCGAACGGACGGGACATACGCAAGTCGTAAATGGTTGCAAGATCGTAAATGGTATGATGATGGCAGTCGTACTGGCAAGTCGTGGCCCCGCAAGACCCCTGCACGAACTCAAGCGATGATGCACTTAGAGCCCTTGCTCCCCTTCTTGGCGGGTTGCGGAGGGGGGTTGACTGGAGTAGACATGCGATCAGTACCTATGCCTAGACCGCTCGGCGGGTGTTACTCACGGACTGCGCGGATTGCCTCGTCGAAGACGGTCTTGAGGCCTTTCTGGGTGAGCGCAGAGCACTCCAAGTACTTCACAGCACCGATATCCCTCGCCATCTGGACCCCCTGAGAGTATTGGATGGGCGCCATCCGGCTACGGCACGTCTCTCAGTTTTGTGTCGCTTGGCATGATAAAGGAAGACGTACCGGTCCCTCAGCTTCTCAATGGTAGCAGGATCTTCGCGCAAATCCAGCTTCGTTCCTACCAGGACTATGGACGTTGAGGGCGCGTGGTGCGAAATCTCGGGATACCACTTGAAAATATCATGACGAGGCGTCAAGATCCGGTCATCGCTGGTGGCAACTGTTCAGGGCACGCACCTTGGTCCGCACGTTCTCGAAACTAGGAGGGCTGACGAGGGAGAAGCAGATGAGGAACACATCCGTCTGGGGGTAGGACAGCGGTCGGAGACGGTCGTAATCCTCCTGACCAGCGGTATCCCAGAGGCCGAGGGAAATGGTCTTGCCGTCCACCATGACATTCGCCGAGTAGTTATCGAATACTGTCGCCACCGCCTCTTAGAATCACTGTCTCCTGCGCGGCGCGTTCAGACTCACCAGTGGGGATATACTCTCCCTGTTCATGGTCTCCTCAGTAACGCACTTACTCTGACGGAGTGGGGTTTACGTACGGGGAAGGCATTGGTGGTGTATGAGATGAGAAGACAGGTCTGCAGTGACGAGAGCATGAGTTTCTTGCCTCTGCCGTACTTCCCGGGGGTATACTCGCCTTTCCCACCGCACCATCTCCTACAACAACACCTGACTGCGTGTCAGCGCACGAGGGCTTGGGCGCGAGGCGAGCGCCACGACTCACATTTAATGGCCTGCATTCTGTGTATTCAGGGTCGTCTAAGTGTTCTCCGGTTTCGTGGCTTGGAGGGGGATATCTTGGGTGACGTTCACGAGAGGGGGAGACGGGTGGGAGGGGGATACGCGGGCAGTGACGATGGGATGGCAACGCGGGTGAGTTACCGAAGTGTAGGAAGGAGACGTGTGGAGAATGCGTTACCTGGATAGATACAAGAGCGGAAGAAGACGAGGCGTAAGAAATGTGAGCGTAGGAGGGAGGAGGAAGAGGGAAGAGGAATGGAGGAGAGATTGGGCGTAGGCTGTACTGATCGTCTTTACGATGTTGGTTCTACGCCAAAGTAACCATATCCGAAATCATCCTCCTCCTTTCTCACGTCCTCCTCTCCACTCCCCCGCCTTTCTCCCCCTTCAACCTCCACAAAAAATTGTTTCGAGCGCGTTCGCGCCAGCAGCCCTTCGGAGGGTGTTTGTGTGCGACACAGGCTGCACAAGCACGGCTGTCATGTACAAGGTGCACGTACGACCCAATTTGCACATATAAATGCCGGTCCCGCGGACAAGCCGCGTCTTTCCATCGGACGTTCTTATGTCCGTCCCGGCTGATGCGCTCAGATGCGCCCTCATGTGAGGAGATCTGCAGGTCGTCCTTAGGCCGCACCAGCAGGGATGAACGGTTGATGCACGCTCGATATCCTCGTCCGACGTGTTATCAAGATGTCTGTACAACTCTGCACCCGGGTCTCTTTCTGGTCGCTCGTTCGCACGTACGCCGGCCACAGCAGAGGCGTCAATCCAATGACATCAGGCCGCCCTGTTCCATTCCGCCAGCCACCACAGGCTGCGTCTTCTGTCTTCAAAGCCATACAGACTGCCCTGAACGCAAGCCGCATCTCCTGAGCTCTCAACATGTCTGAACGGCCTATGCCCCGTCTTTTCCTCATTCGTCACGGTACGAATCACTGCAGAATTGCTTTCTATGCGCTTGAGCACTCATGCAAATAATTCCGGCTGCACACAGGCCAGACAGAGTGGTCCATCAACGGGTCAGTCCAATACGCATGACAAAACACGTCTTGTTCGTGCGCGACTGATACGATTCTCTTGACAGTCGCCACGTCTGTCGCGTTTCAGTCTCTTGTCTGACGCATTGCACCGCTGACGCGACTGATCTCATCAGACCGGTCGAACAGACATTCCCCTCACCGCTCAAGGCGAACAAGAAGCAGCGGAACAGGCCAAGATACTGGTCGGCGAAGGGAGTTAGTAACGCGGACCTCATTATGACTACGAACATAGGCTTACTATCAGTGACTGACAGAGGTCATCGACCCCAGGAACATCTGTACGGTCTTTGTGTCGCCTAGGATTCGCGCCCACAGGACGTTCCACCTGCTGTTCGATCATCTCCCCGAAGTCCCACACCATGTCACCACCGAAGAGGTGAGGGAATGGGACTACGGCGAGTACGAGGGCCTCCTATCCTCGGAAATCAAGCAGAAGAACCCGAAGTGGAACATCTGGACGGATGGGTGGGTGGAACCACGCGGTTTGCTGCGTGCTTCAACTGACGTACTCTCCCAGCTGTCCTGGTGGCGAAAGCACTGAGGAGATGTGCAGCCGAGTTGACACTGTCATCAGCAAGGTCGGCCACGTTCCTCTCTCACCTCCGACGACTTTCCTGACGGTCGCCAGGTCCGCGAGCATCACCGCGCCTGGAAGGAAGAAGGCAAAGGATGCCGCGACGTCGTGATCGTAGCTCATGGCCACTTCAACCGTGTCTTTATCGCACGTTGGATCAACTTCCCGCTCTCGCTAGGTAAGCCGAGAACTCGGGTCCCAGGGAGATGCACGTCATCCTGACTAGCTCCTGACTAGGGACGCACTTCAACGTGGAGCCTGCAGGTGTAAGTCCTCAAATCAGACACAGTCAACATGCTGGAAGCTCACCCCCGACAGATTGCCATCCTCGGGTACAATCATAATAACCTCGCGGAGCCTGCGCTGAACGCACTCAACCTGTATGCGAAGCCGAGATAAGGGCTTGTAATTCCCCGCGTACTGCATACGATGTGTAGGGAAGCAAGCGCACAAAGAAGGACTGATATCATACGATTATGTTAGATCGTTGCTAGCTGGATGCGGTCGGGGATATAGATGAGCTGTGGATGATTCGAGTGTAGTAGCGCTGTGGCCCAAGTCGCGCCAGAGCGACGCGTCGGCGTAGACGCGCCTGTACAGTTGTGTTATTGTTTGCTTGTCGGCCCCGGGTCTATCACAAACTCCCATCTTGTGGTGATCCCACTCTGCGCACTGTGCTTCCCGCACAGTTTTCTACTCTTACTGATACTACTCTAATGGCCGAAGTTGAAGCACAACACGTCCCGGCACCCGACCCTCAGCCCCAGGAGGACGAGGTGCGTTCTGAAGGGTCCGGCGCGGTCGAGGCTGCACAACCGGAGACGGATGGAGAACATGAGGCGTCTGACGTGGTAGAAACGACTTCGGATGGCGGCCCTGCGGAGAGCGTGGCCGAGGACAAGCCTGCTGAGGATGGGCCGACCGCAAATGGAGACAACTTGAAGGAAGCTGAGCCCGTCGACGCCCCGGCCGACATACCCAAGGAGAACGCGAAGGAGGCTGCATCTCCTCCCGCCTCCCCAGCAAAGAAGATCACTGCCAAGTCCTCAATCAATGTGAAGCCTCCAGCTGGAAAGACTGCGGGAGGACCTCCTACTCCGCTGGTGAAGAAGGTACGTGTCACTTCCTCGGATGCCACGATGAAAGCCGCCTGTGCCAGGCATGCTCAATCAAAGTGTGAACGCCGCGCATAGATCATCAACTCCGGCACGTTTGGGTCTGGCGCGGTCAAGGCTGCACCCACCGCAGCGAAGGCAACTGCTGCGCCTGCTGCCAGGACGCCCTCTGCTACTGCTGCTCTCAAGAAGACTGCCAGTGCTGGCGCCGCCGCCGCAAAGCCTACCACGACCGCATCGAAAGCCATGCCGCCCCCAAGACAGAACTCGACGTCCGTTGCGCCCCCGGCGACCACCGCGGTACGCCGCCAGTCTCTCGCTCCCAGGGCGCCGGCTGCCGCTCCGGGAAGGACACCGTTGTCGTCTTCTACGGCGTCCAAGCCCGCTCCCGCCCCCCGTGCTTCCGCCGCAACTCCCGATTCCACCACCGCACTCAAGTCTTCGGCGACTGCGCGCCCTCGCGCTTCAGTGAGTGAAGGTGTCAAGAGGACCGTGTCCGGCTCCAAGCCCAGCTCCGCTTCAACTGCCACTGCGAGGCCTTCTAGCACTGCTTCTACTCGGACGGCGAGGACGCCTGGAGCTCAGTCCATCTCTTCGATCAAGGAGGTCCGGGATGACAGTAAGGCGGTCGCTGACCTGCAGAGCAAGGTATGTTACACTCTTACACACTATTGACAGCCAACTCATTTCGGATCACAGTTGGACGCCGCCAACACCACGCTCGACTCGAAGACCGGTGCCACTTCCCTGCTCGAGAGCGAAATCGCGAGCCTGAAGGCCTCCCTGGAAGCCGCTCAAGCGGAGGTCGAAGCCAAAGCGAGCGCTGTCGCCGAGCTGCAGGCCGCCAAAGCCAAGGCTGAGGAGGAACTTGAGGCGATCCGGGATTCTCTCGAGAAACTGCAGTCCGAACAGACTGGTGGATCGGCGCAGCTGGAGGCTGTCCGTAGCGAGGTGCGCGGATTTCAGATAGCCTGCGGGTTTCGTGCTCATCGTGTTTCGCACAGCTTGAGGCGTCAAAGGCTGCCAATGCCGCCCAAACGGAGCTCGTTGCTTCCCTTCAATCACAGCTGGAGGCCCTCCAGGCGGAGGTTGTTGCCGCTAAGGAGAATCTCGATGCCCTCCGTGCCTCGGGCGACGCCGCGGCGAACGCTGCTGCTGCTGCCGAGGCCGAGCATGCCGCATTGCTTCAGGCCAAAGCAGACCTCGAAGCGATCAAGGCGGAGACGGACGCGCTGAAGACGGAGCAGAACCAGGCTCTCGCCGCTGCCCAGGCAAAGATCCAGGAGCTCGAGGAGAAGAGCTCCCGCGTCGAAGCTCTTCTCTCTGAGGTAGACGAACTCAAGCGCGAGAACGAGGAGAAGGCCAACAAGGTCTCCGAGCTCGAGGTCGAAATCTTGGAGCTCAAGGATGAGCAGGAGACCACCGGCGATGAGCATTCGAAGACGCTCGCCCGTATCAAGGAGCTCGAAGAGCAGCTTGAGCACTCTGCCGCCGCGGTTCAGAAGGCCCTCGAGGATGCTCAAGCCAAGGAGACCGAATTCGCCACCAAGTCCGAAGAGACATCGAAGGCTCACCAGGAACAGCTCGATAAGGCTGCAGCGGAGCACGCGGAGCTCCAAGCCCAGCTCGGTGCTCTGCAGGCCGAACTCGCTCAGGCCATCGCGGCTAACGAGCAGGCGAAAGCAGAAGCTCAGGCAACCGCGGAGGCACATCAGAGCCAGCTTGCGGAAGCCGAGAAACTCCGCCAAGAGGTCGAAGCTAAGTTGTCCGAGGAGATCGCCAGGATCACCGCTGAGCTCGAGGTGTGTGCAATGTGTTATCTTGTCGCTGACCAGTGCAAGTGCTCAAGGCTCCTTACAGAGTCAAGAGGCGAAGTACAACGAGAAGGTCGACGCAGTCAAGGCCGAACATGACCAGCTCCTCCAGGAAGCATTCGAGCGTGCCAAGGTTAGATTGAATCTTCTTAGTCCTTCACACGATGCTGACGTAGCGCAGAACGAGGCAGGCGACATTCACAGCCAAGATCTTCAGAAGCTTCGGGCCGAGTCTCAGGCTGCCATTGAGCAACTTCGCGCTGCGCATCAGCACACCATCGAGGAGCTCAAGGCCGAGCACCAGGCTGCGCTCGAGGGCCAGGTCAAGGCACTCGAGAAGCAGCTTGCGAACCAGGCGCTCGAACTGAAGGCCACCCAGGAGGACCTCGCGAAGGCCAAGTCTGCTCTCTCCTCCGTCACGCAGGAGCTGGAGTCGACGAAGGCGCAGCTCGAGGAGGCTCGGCAGCTCGTGGCATCCATGGACAAGTCCGACAAGGACGAGGTCATTGCGCAGCTCAACCGGGACCTCGCTAACCTTCGTGAAGATCACGCCTCACTCAATGAGATGTTCCTCGCTACGAAAGGTTCCCTCGGAGAGATGGCCGACAACCACGTGAAGGAGCTCGAGGAGGCTGCGAAGACGCGCGCGGAGGAGGTCACGAAGCTTCGTGCCGCACACCAGGAGGAGGTCGCAGCCTTGTCTCAGGAGAGGTCGCAGCTTCTCACTAGGCTCTCTGACCTCGAGGGCGAGCTCGCGACGGTGAAGGCTGCTCTTGCTGCGGGTCCCGCCACTCCTTCGAAGAGCAACGGCTCTGCGCACCAGCGCACTCCCAGCGTGTCTCGGGACGAGCTGCAGAAGCTGCATGAGGCCCATAACGCGAAGATGCACGATCTCGAAGCTGAGCATGAGCGGGCGATTCGCGCGTTGAGGGAGGAGCTCGAGATCACCCGCGTCAAGGCCGACGATCTCCAACAAGAGGTCGCGCGCAAGACGATGGAGATCCAATACCTGGAACAAGATCAAGAGGAGAACCAAGATCAGATCACACGGTACGTCAAGGTTTTCGGCTTCAAGAGTTTCGTAGGAGCGCTGTTCACGCTGGCCGTGATTTACGGACTCTTTTGATATCTCCTGCTTTCGTTCGTTCTACATTGTTTATTTGCTTGCTGTCCCGTTGCTGCTCGTTCTTCCATCACTCTCGTTTCATATCATTCGACTGGATAACGCCACCTTTCGTTTCACACCTATTATAATCCCGCGCGCACGTGGATCTAATACTCATGCCACGCTCTTTCCTCGACTACGCACTTGCGAAACAGATTGAAGGAAGACCTCGAGCATCTCCAGGAGCAACTCAAGGCAAAGGAGAACGCATGACCGGCGAAACTCGGTAGCCTCGTGGCGCCCGCACGGAATACGCGCGTACGCCCGCCGGTTGTCTTCGCATCGCCTCATGGAAGCCGCCCCGCACCCTCGCAAGGACGGGACGCTCATCGCCCGGACTCGACGCACAGTACGCACCAAGGTTCCGCAGCGTAACATTGGGTATAACATTTCCTCCCTTCTCACCATACCCCCCTTCTCGCCACTGCCGACACGACTCTGATTGCTGGTCCCGCTGCCCTTGCATTCGCTCCCTTCGACTTTCAGCCTATCAACGTCATCCTTCCTATGTTACCCGCTGCACTCCTATACCCGCCTGCCGCTCTACACCCTCACCCATGCCTGCTACGGACGTCTTGCTAGTCTACACAGTACTGTCGTTGTCGCGTAATTGAAACTGTGGTTGGCGAGAGACAATGTTAACAGTCTGGTCTGAGGATTAGACGGCATGATATATGCTGCCTTGCAGACGTCGGTGTGAGGTTGCCGGGCGAAGCTCTTGGCACCGCTTTCCATATATGGGTGTGTGAACGTTGTGGCGCTGTACGCGCTGAACTTGTACTTAGCAACCAAATGCCCCACCCACAGGAGCCCACAGGGCATGCGAGCTGATCATGGTCATGGACGAGAGTACTGGCAAGATGATTGGTATATTCAGATAGTCCTTGCAGGTTACATAGAACGGTTGCCGGGAGCATTGCTGAAAGCATTTCAGCGCGCCTCGATGGTATGCATGTAATACCGTATTACGATAAGCCAAGAGAAAACTCAATTGGCGGCCCGCCTCTCTGTACAGCGGCGGGCCCTTGCCGAGTGCGACCTTGACTCGTCTCAGCGGTCCCGCTTCGGCTATCCGAGTCGCTGCTGGGTATACATAAACATACATGGGAACATGTGACAAGTTCGCTCTCTTGCTGTAGTTTTCTCTTGTCACCACACTCTCCGCATCCTTCGCAATGGCGTCCAACTCGTCTCATCAGTCCACGGGTGCGGGTGAGGCAGTGTCAGAGAACGTAACGCAGGTTGCAAGCCAGCAGCCTGCGCCTGCGCGAAGGGGCCTCTTCGGCAGGCGCAAGAAGACCCGGACGCAACATGAGGAAGAGAAACAAGCCGAAGAAACCGTAATAGACGGCGTGGCAGCGGTAAAGCCTCCCGCTCAGCCAAAGCCTGTTTCTCTCCCCCAGCTTTTCAGGTGAGTTTCTTGGAATAGTAGGCGAACTTGTGTCGGCTCAACGCCAGCCTGCAGGTACTCTACCAAGACAGATATTCTGCTAGACTGCATCGGCGTGCTCGCGGCAATATGTGCAGGAGCGGCACAGGTGCGTATGAATATATAGACGGAATCCTATCCCGTTTGACATATTCTTCCCTCAGCCTCTTATGGCGCTGCTCTTTGGCCGGCTTACCCAGGACTTCGTAGCGTTCGGTACTGCTCTCCAAGTTTCTCGGGATCCTAGCGACCCCCAAGCGCAGGCTGCGGCCCAAGCGGAGCTTCCCTCCACTGCTGCTGCATTCAAGCATTCATCCGCCCTCAACGCTTCGTACTTGGTCTACATCGGTATGAGCACTGCAAATTCGATCTGTGCGCAAGCACTGACCTTGTACAAAGGAATTGGGATGTTTGTTTGCACCTATGTCTACATGGCTACCTGGGTCTACACAAGTGAAGCTAATGCTAGGCGTATTCGCGAGCGTTACCTCCGTGCTGTTCTCCGTCAAGACATCGCATACTTTGACAACGTGGGTGCAGGAGAGATCGCCACACGTATTCAGGCCGACACGCGTAAGTGTCTACGGAGGTCACCGCTATGTGTTGCTGTTCAACCGTCGCCCACTTCAGATGTCGTGCAGCGAGGTCTTTCGGAGAAGGTCGCCCTCGCCGTCAACTGGCTCTCGGCCTTTGTGACCGGTTACGTCGTTGCATATGTGCGCTGTTGGCGGCTCGCGCTGGCGATGTCTTCGATTCTGCCATGCACGATCATCGCGACTGCTTTGTTGGGCGGATTCATCTCCAAGTACGCCATGACCTCCCTCCAGTATGGCGCAGAGGGCGGTTCGCTCGCCGAAGAAGTCATCTCGACCATCCGGACTGCTCAGGCGTTTGGAATACAGCATATCCTCTCCGATCTATACAACAAGCATGTGTACAAGACTCATGCGATGGAGGTGAAGTCCGCCATATGGCAGGGGGTCCATATCTCGTTCTGGACCTTCCTCCTGTATGCCGCGTACGCGCTTGCCTTCAACTTCGGTACTACCCTCATCAACCACGGTGAAGGTAAGATTTTTGCTCGCTCAGTTCGTCCCCATTGGCATTAACCCGTTCCTGCCTGTCGGGGAATATAGCGACTGCCGGAGAAGTCGTCAGTGTCGTCCTCTCCATACTGGTCGGTTCCTTCTCTCTCGCATTGCTAGCTCCAGAACTACAGGGTTAGTGCTATTCAGCCGTTCGGATTTGTGCCAGCGACGTAGCTGACATGCTCTCTTACCAGCTGTCGCGCAAGCCTGCGGTGCGGCCGCTAAGCTCTACGAGACCATTGAGCGTGTCCCCCCTATTGACTCTGCTTCCGAGGCGGGGTTGAAGCGTGAGAGCTGTACTGGAGAGATCTCGTTCGAACATGTCGACTTCAACTACCCTTCTCGTCCGGACGTGCCTGTGCTCAGAGACCTTTCGATCACTTTCCCGGTGGGCAAGATTTCCGCACTCGTCGGCGCGTCCGGCTCCGGAAAGTCTACGGTCATCTCTCTCATCGAGCGTTTCTATGACCCCCTCAAAGGGCTTGTCAAGCTGGACGGCGTCGACGTCAAGGACCTCAACATCAAGTGGCTCCGTTCGCAGATCGGTCTCGTTGCACAGGAACCTGTCCTCTTCTCCACTACGATCAAGGCGAATGTCGCCCACGGCCTCATTGGTACCCGCTACGAGAACGCGAGGGAGGAAGAGAAGCTCCGTCTCGTGAAGGAGGCATGCGTCATGGCGAACGCGGACGGCTTTATTTCGAAGCTTCCCTCTGGTTACGACACGGTCGTTGGAGAGCGCGGCTTCCTCCTCTCCGGCGGGCAGAAGCAGCGCATTGCAATCGCTCGCGCTATCGTCTCGGACCCGCGCATCCTCTTGCTGGATGAAGCGACATCTGCCTTGGACACCCAGAGCGAAGGCATCGTGCAAAACGCCCTCGACAAGGCCGCTCACGGACGCACGACTATCACCATCGCCCACCGGTTGTCGACGATCAGGGATGCCGACCGCATCTTTGTCATGGAGAACGGCGTCGTCGTCGAGTCGGGGACGCACGATGAACTCCTCCGTGACGAGAATGGGGCTTACTCCCGATTCGTGCTGGCGCAGAAGCTCCGGAGCGCGAATGCCGATCTCGCTCTCGGAACGGCGGACGAGGTTGCGGCACCGCACGAAAATGGTACGGACCCGGAGAAGCAGGCTACAGCGGAAGACCCCTTTGCGCTGCAGCGTACGAAGACAGAGCGGTCCGTGACCAGCCAGGTGCCAGTGTATGGTAAGGACAAGGAGGCAGGCCAGAAGAAGGACGGATACTCGATGGGGGACGTCATCGCGCGACTGGCAAGCATCAATCGGGATCAGTGGAAGCGGTACGTGTTTGCAACGATCGGCGCCATTGCCAACGGTGCGGCCTATCCGTGCCTCGGTATCGTCTTCGCGCGGGGTATCAATGGTTTCTCGGACACCACGAATGCGCAGCGTCGGTTTGACGGCGATCGGAATGCGCTCTGGTTCTTCGTCATCGCTCTGGCAGCTATGATCGTCAACTCCATCCAGCACTACTGCTTCGGTAGCTCTGCCGCACTGCTGGCTGCGAGGCTGCGCTCCATGACATTCCGGGCGATCCTCCGCCAAGACATCGAGTTCTTCGACAAGGAGGACAACAATACCGGCCAGCTCACGGCTTCTCTCAGCGGCGACCCGCAAAAGGTCCACGGTCTCGTAGGCCTCACTCTGAGCGTCATCGTTCAGAGTGTCGCTACGATCATCATCGGCGCGGTGCTGGGTCTGTCTTTTGCCTGGCAGCTCGGTCTTGTCGGCATCGCCTGCACTCCAGTCATGCTGTCCACGGGTTACGTTCGCCTCGTACGTCCTCCCTATTATGCCAGAGACGCACGATCTAACCATCACGATCTGATCGTCCTCGTAGCGTGTCATTGTCCTCAAGGATCAGCAGAACAAGAAGTCGCACGAAGTGTCTGCTCAACTCGCTTGCGAGGCCGCCGGGTCTATCCGCACCATCGCCTCCCTCACGCGCGAAGAGGAGTGCTGCAGGCTGTACAGCGAGTCTCTGGAGGAGCCCTACCGGCGAACCAACAGATCCGCGATCTTCTCCAACGCCATATACGCCTTGACGCAAGCGCTGACGTTCTGGGTCATCGCCCTGGTGTTCTGGTACGGCTCGCTGCTCGTCGCTGAACAGAAACGAACCATTCTACAGTTCTTCGTCGGTCTCATGGTGCGCGAGTCGTTCTCTTTTCTGCCGCACCCCCATACTGACGTGCATCTCAGGGTACGACTTTCTCGGCCATCCAAGCTGGTAGTGTTTTCTCCGTCATTCCCGATATTGCGTCTGCCAAGAGCGCTGCGGCGGACATTCTCAAGCTCCTAGACTCGAAACCCAAGATTGACGCCGAGTCCCCTGAGGGCGAGGTCCCTAAGGACGTCCAGGGTCGCATCCATTTCGAAAATGTGCACTTCCGCTACCCCACTCGCCCGGACGTTCGCGTCCTTCGCGGTCTCGATCTCACGGTCGAGCCTGGTACCTACGTCGCCCTCGTCGGCGCGAGCGGTTGCGGCAAGAGTACGACTGTCCAGCTCATCGAGCGGTTCTATGACCCTCTGTCCGGCGCCATCTACGTGAGTGACGCCGCATCTCAGACGTGCCGGCTCATTGCTCACCTTGTTTCATCACAGCTCGACGACCAGCCCATCACGAAGTACAACATTTCTGAGTACCGCAGGAACATCTCGCTGGTGTCTCAGGAGCCGACGTTGTATGCTGGTACCGTCCGGTTCAACGTCTTGCTCGGCGCGACGAAGCCGAAGGAAGAGGTCACTCAGGAGGAGATCGAGGACGCTTGTCGCAACGCGAACATCTTGGACTTCATTCAGTCGCTGCCCGAGTGAGTGGCCCACTAACTCGCCATTATGATAGTGCTGACGCTGTCTTGTAGCGGCTTCGACACCGAGGTTGGCGGTAAGGGCTCCCAGCTGTCCGGTGGTCAGAAACGTACGTGGCCCTGCGTATCCTCCTCCATGAGCGAAAAGTGCTGACTTTCGCCACAGAGCGTATTGCCATTGCCCGTGCCTTGCTTCGCAACCCGAAGGTGCTGCTGCTCGATGAAGCGACGTCCGCGCTCGACTCCACCTCCGAGAAGGTCGTCCAGGAAGCGCTCGACAAGGCCGCCAAGGGTCGCACGACGATCGCCATCGCCCACCGTCTGTCCACCATCCAGAACGCCGACCGCATGTACGCGTACACCGATCATCGACTTTCTTACCCAGGTTATACTGACGCCTTCTCTTTCAGATACTTCATCCGCGACGGCGTGGTCGCCGAGGCCGGCACTCACGAAGAGCTGCTCGCTCTCAAGGGCGGCTACTTCGAGTTCGTCAAGTTGCAGGCCCAGGGGCCTACCTAGCACTGGCGTGAGCGTCGGGGCTATTGAGTGACCCCGACCGAACATATACCCGTGGGCTGTTGCGACTGAGAGCGGCCCACAAGGATATACGTTAAGTTCCTCCCCGGCGGTTGACGTCGAGTAATCGTTTCTCTGCATAATAGTTTTCGTTTGCTGCTTGTTTTCGAACTCTCCTTACATACACTGTCCTGCTTGCCTTTACGGTCCTGCCTCCTTTCTCCATCCGGATTTGGCGCGTCCTTGGCATGGATCACCATCCGTAGAATACCCTCTCCTGTCTCGCCGTCCTACTCATGAACGCTGCTCCATACTTCCGTATACCACTGCTTTCGAAGAGTCCACTCTGCCCCTTCACTGACGAATAGTCGAACGAGTGATTATGACCGAGGATCCTGTACGAATTATTCGAACGCTGTACGGTGTGGATGTTGCAACCACAAGACGCCACGAAGAACCCAGATATTCAATCTCAAGAACAGCAAGCAAGAGCGCAGCGACCACAACCCAACCCTACTAGATCCGCGAGAACCTCAGCACGCCCCTCTCCTCCAACGACCCCATCTCCGTCCTCACGATCCTCTCGACCTCCTCGACGTTCCTATGCACCCCCGGCCACAACTTCACGCCCACATCCAGCGTCTCCAGGCCCCGGCACGCCTCCGACTGCGTCAAAATGCTCGTCAGCGCGGCCCAGTCGAGCGCGCGGACGTCTCCGAGGAGCCGGATCTCGAGTTTGAGCGCCCGGAGCGCGGGCGCGGAGCTGAGCGTCTTCAGGAGGGAGGGCACCCATGGGAGGCGCGTGCTGTAGAGCATCGGGAACTGGAGCCGGAGGCTCTCGAGCGCGGTGCACTCTGCGAGGGACACCGTTGCGGGCAGGGCGATAGCTGCAACATGATCGAGCGGGAAGAGGGGCGAGGGGGAGAGGGGGACTGTCAGCCATAACATAGCATAGCGCAGGACGCTGAAACTGATGGTGGGGACGTACTCTTGTCGCCGGAACAGCTCCAGTCGAGCTCGAGCTCGCGCAGGACCGGGCCCGCGAGCTTCAGAAACGGTCCGACCAGATCGGTGTCGCGCTCCGACGCGCACCGGGCGGACAGCCGCGTCAGGGACGCGTGAATCCCGGCCGCGACGAACCACTCGAACAGCCGCGCCCCGTCGACCTCACGTCCAAGGACGAGGTGCCTGAGCGAGGGGAGGGGCTGGATGACGGGGGCGCGAAGCTCCTCTATCCACGTGAGCCCGGAGAGGGAGAGTTTGGCGAGGAGGGGGAAGGAGTTGACGAGATCGACGATGTCAGCGAAGTCGGTGAATTGGCAGTAGGAGAGGTTGAGTTCGGTGAGGGAGCCCTTGATGGTGGTCAATGCGCTGGTATCCTTCAGCTCCATATGGGCGAGAGTGAGAGAGCGTAGGTGAGGGAGCTGCGTCAGCACTGGGCGAAGGGTCCTTTCTACAGACGCGGAGGACTTGACAGCACGGAAAACATCTTGACTGGTAACGAGCTTGGCGACGGTGAGCTCGCGGACGTAGCAGCTGAGGTCTGGGGAGGTCCCGAGAAGACGTTTGAAGGATGACGTGAACTTATCGTTCTGCAGGACGATAGCGCGAAAGAGGTGGAACCGAGCGGCGGGAGTCCAAGAGCGAGATACGCGAGCGCAGGACGCGAGGGTGCGAGCGTCCTTGTGGAGGTAGTCGATTATGTAGTCGGAAAGCTCGAGAGGTACTGTTGGCATGGTGGATGCTGTAGGGCGGGATGAAACCGTGGTCAGTCGGGAAGGGTTACAAGACTACCGATGACTCCGTTACGCACCTGCCAGCGTTATGCAGGAGTCGCTGCGTGAGTGAGTGTGGTTCCGGGACCTCGGAGACTATATAGCAGCTGCACCGAACTGCCGACGGGGACGTCGTCGAGATAGGACTGGATGGCGCTAGGCTCGGTTACGACACAGGACAGGCCGCCACCACCCTGCGCCGAGGACGTAAAGTAGCATTTGTGTACCAGCCTCCTCGGCTAGTCGTTGCAATGCAGCCCGCGAACGTCAAGATATCCCGCCCGCCTCTCGCCAAATTCGGCTGTAGACACGGGTAGACGCTCGGCGCTGCGATGCATTGATGTCGCTCGCGAGCACCATGGCCTGCACATCTGCCCGAGGAGATATGTCGCGCCGCCGCCTGCGACCGTGGAGGGAGTGCGCGCGGTTCGGAGACGGTGGCGTCCCCCGGGCTCGACAGCGGTAAAGGCGCTAGTGTGAGAGCGAATGCTTAGAGTGTGCCAGATCACCGCTGAGGTTGACGTACCCAGTGCTGGATCAAATCCCTTCATCTCCGGTATGCAACGCAGCAGCTTCAAGCCAGAACAGACGTTTCGTACGAATGGTGTTGATTGGACAGTGTACCGGAATTGCAATGAGACGGTACCGTCGCGTGCCTGGCAATCTGGCCTGCGCCTGCGGGACCGCGTCAAAGTGGATTGCCTTTACAGGCGCCGCTGCTCCCCAACGCTTCCTGCCGTCCCATGGCCAGGTCCGCAGGTTCTGCGTTGTGATGAGCAGCGAGCGTGAGTGTCTTGGGGCTGCTGAAGATTGAAGATTGGAGAGGACGGTGTCGTCCCATGCCTGTTCTTGTCAGAGTGGTCCGAGACGGGCAGCCGCGTCTCCAAAGACGGGTACGCGTGAATTGGCGCAGTTACGCGTGTTTGCCCCGGCCAAATACACCTCATAGCCGCCAACCGCCCCAATATTTGGGGGGCGCCCACCGCTCGTCTCACTCTCCTCCTTCTCCTCCTCCTCCTCCCCGCTCTTTCTTTCTCTCCTCCCCCTCAGAGTCACGACCCCGCCATGGCCATCGGAAAAGAACCGGGACAGAAGGGCGTCTCCTGGTCCAACATCGCCGTCGGTGAGTACCACGCCCGACGCGTCGGTGGCTGCTGAGCTGGCCCACGTGAATGCTAATCCGTTCCTCCGCCCCAGGTGCGATCATGAACATGGTACGCCCCCCGCCGTCTGCTCACACTCTCCAGCTTGCTGAACGACGCGTTCCGGATGGTGTCTGCGATGTGTAGTTTGTGAGTACTCGCGCGCATACTCCGCTCAAGACAGCGCTGACCGCCGGGATGTAGGAGGCAAGTCGCTTACAGCGCATAGACATCGCGAGCAGTGCGACTTATCGAGCATGTTCAGGTCACGACGCTCGGTCAACCGCTCGAGGTGCTCAAGACCCAGATGGCCGCCAACCGGTCACAATCCATGCTCCAAGCCGTCCAGACCGTCTGGAGCCGCGGCGGCATCAAAGGCTTCTACCAGGGCCTCATCCCATGGGTACGCCCCTCATAGTCGCGCGCATACAGCTCGTCCGACTCACCGCGGAATACAGGCGTGGATCGAGGCGTCGACAAAAGGCGGTGTCCTCCTCTTCACCGCATCCGAGATCGAGTCTGCTACCACCGCGATGGGCGTCAACCCCGCGGCGGCCGGTCTCCTCGGTGGCATGGGCGGTGGCATTGTACAGGCGTACGCGACCATGGGTGCGTCCCTCTCTCGCCACGTCTCGGTTCCGCACAGCGTGCTGTATGCTGACATATTCGCATGGACAGGATTCTGCACATGTATGAAGACCGCGGAGATCACGCGGCATAAGCAGATGGCGTCGGGCATCAAGCCGCCCTCGACGTGGGCCGTCTTCGCGGACATCTACCGGCGCGAGGGCCTCGCGGGGATCAACAAGGGCGTGAACGCGGTCGCGGTGCGGCAGTGCACGAACTGGGGCTCGCGCATGGGCTTCGCGCGCTTGGCGGAGAGCACGATCCGCAAGATGAAGGGCAAGGGCGAGAACGACAAGCTGACGCCGCTCGAGAAGATCTTGTCGTCGTCGATCGGCGGTGCGCTCGGTTGTTGGAATCAGCCCATTGAGGTCGTCCGTGTCGAGGTGCGTCAAGTCACGTTGGTGTAAGGCGCACGTAGAGTGCGGACTGACCCGGCGCGTGTAGATGCAATCCATGGCCAAGGGCGCGGATCGCGGAGAGAAGAAGACGATCTTGAACACGCTCAAGTACATCTACAAGGAGAACGGCTTCAAGGGCCTCTACCGCGGCGTGACTCCCCGGATAGGTCTCGGTATCTGGCAGACGGTGTGCATGGTGTCGTTCGCGGACTACGTCAAGGCTTGGTGCGTCTCCACCTGCATTTCCTTACACAGACAGCAGCACATTACTGACACGACTTGACTCGCAGGGTCAAGGCTCGGTGACGAATGTCATATGGTTAAGGCTATGGTCGTGCTTAGATACCTACCTAGAGTGCTCTGGAGTTCCGCTTCTTTACCCTGTGTTTATTCTTACCTTACGCTCGTATCAATGCATGCAATATGCTCTTTGGGGGGGCTAGACCGAGCGTCCGTGCCTAGGCTGCCAGCGTATGGGGTGCCCTGGAGCTTCGCTGTCAGAGCGAGAGGGTCGTGCTAGCTGCGCTGTTGGCCAGCACGGTTCGGCCGTTGTCGTACAGCGCTCGGAGCCATCTTCGTCGGGCAGGGTTCTTCTGATGGAGCGTGGTTCGCAACTGCAGAAGTATCTCGCTCTCTGAGACGGCGCGAGGCACCCACACTTCGAAGTAACCTCGAGCTCGCTGGGTGCTAGCAAGTTGAAGCACCTGGATCGTGCTACATAACTTGGAGTGCGGGGCCGTCTTGTGGCGGGGTATGTGCGGGGGCGTGGGGAAGCCGGAGTAGCCGGTCCAGCTACTATAGATCGGTGATCGAGATCTGGGCTTGCCCTGGCAGTGGCTTCCTGCACGCAGCTGGTATATAACACACTCGAGCACACGCATCCCATGATCCCTTCTCACTCCCCCTCTCCCTCCTCCGCCTTCCACCCGCCAACGCCGACGCCAGCAGCCATGAGCGCAGCCGTCGCCCCTCGCCAGATGCACCCGCTCTTGGCTGCGTACCTCCGCAACCTCTCCACACACCCCCTCCGCACCAAGTCCATCACCACAGGCACGTTCTCCCCTACCTTCCCACCTCCTTAACTCAGGCTCGCGCTCACACCTCTCGGACTGGCAGCGGTCCTCCAGTTCTTCCAGGAGATCCTCGCGTCGCACCTCGCCGGCGTGCCCCCGCCGCGCGTGAGCAAGGACGCGCCCTTCCTCGTGCACCTCCTCGCGCGCGCGCAGGTGTCCAGCAAGGCGTTCAAAATGGCCGCCTACGGCTTCTTCGTCTCCGCCCCCGTCTCGCACACCCTCATCAACGCCCTCCAGCGCGTCTTCGCCGGCAAGACCGGCCTCGCCGCGCGCGTCGGCATGCTCCTCGCCAGCCAGCTCGTCGTCGCGCCCATCCAGATATTCTGTGAGCCCTGTCTCCTTTCGGTGGTCGAAGGTCGGTCGGCCACAAGGGAAGGGAGCTGACAACGCGCGCCGCAGCGTACCTTACCTGCATGGCCGTGATCAACGGCGCAAAGTCTGTCGACGAAGTCGCGAAGACCGTCAAGGCCGGCTTCGGCAAGGTCCTCCGGGTACGCACGCCCCGCTCCCGTCCGCGCTTCGCGCACTCTAAGTCTAATTTCATCCCCGTCTCACTTCCCCGGACGAACGCGCCATGCCCCGGTGGCTGCTCGACAAAATGTAGATCACCTGGATGACCGCCCCCGCGTACACCGTCTTCGCGCAGCAGTTCCTGCCTGTGGAGACGTGGGTGCCGTTCTTCACTTTCATGCAGTTCCTGACAGGGGTGAGTTGAGCGCGCCGCGCGCATTTCAACCGAGGTTCCCACAATTGACGCCGCGGCCCCGTCCCCACAGACGTACTTCAACATAAAAATCAAGAAGATGCGCCTCGAGGCAGAGAGGAAGGACAAGGACAAGGAGCCCAAGCAGGAGTGATCCGCCCTGCCCATTCATCCACTTCTGCTGCTCCCCGCGCCCCGGCTATTGGCACGCTCCGCGCGTTCTCTCTGCACGCTTCGCCGCCTTTATATGCTTACCCTTCTGTGCTTCAGCTCGTCCGCTCGGTCTTTCTGGGATTGTGTACAGTACGGTATGGTGGCATATATACACGCTCTCTACCCGACTCCGAGTCCCGCATACGACTACGACTGTCCGAGCCGTCCGACGTCCACGACCGTCACGCACGGCCGGTCGCCCGCCTGCGGGCGCTGCAGGTAGCGCAATTGGCGGGATCGCCACACCGGCCCTGCAGAACTGCCGTGAGCCTGCGGAGGGGAGGCGAGTTCGCCAACCTCCGTCTCAACTGTCCATGAGTCCAGAGCGTAGCAGCCTGGGCGGGTCGCCCAGAGCTTCGCCTGCGTAGTGTAGGACTGTAGTGGTTCGAGGATCTTCCGTTGCGTGAGACGGCCCGTGTATGGAGGCGGCAGCAGATTGCTGTGACCTTGGTTAGCCAATCTGACCTGCACGGCTTGGGATATGTATGTACGTACCTGGAGGGATCGCCTTCTGGGTTCTCGGCAAGCTTTAGTGTTACCCGCGCGGGATGCGTTAGCGACAGGTTGCGGAGGGCAAAGGTGACCGGGACGTGACAAGGCCTACACATTCACCGTCAGCTCCATCGCCCACATCCAAGCCGATCACCACACCAAACGCACCCTTGCCTGAAGTCGTGCTCTACGACGGTCCCGTCCTTGACAAACACCGCGACGGGGTCGTCCTCCCTGTTCCAGTCGCACGCCCTCACCGCCTCCAGGATCGCCGCGCGCTCGCGCTGCGTCTCCGCGTACATCGAGCGCTTCACCTTCATGTTCTGCGCCGCCTGTACGAGCTCGCGCAGCGCCGCGTGCCCCGCGCCGAGCGGCGGGCCCTGCAGCAGGATGTGGCCCGCGCGCTTCTGCGCGGGCAGCTCCCAGAAGAGCACGACGTCGACCGTGGACGGGTTGTACAGCGGGAAGATCGAGCGGTGCAGCCGCGATGGGATGTCCGGGTGCGATGCCGCCGTCGCTTGCGCGGTCATAGTGCGCCTGCCGCAGTGGATGAAGTGTCGTGTCGCGGGCGTGTGGAGGGGGACGATGTCCGAGTCCTGCAGCATGTCAATGGTCAGAACCTTGGCAGGTGAACGGACTGGGAGCGCACACTCACCGGGGCGACGTGAGTGCATTTCAGATCCAGCGGGGGCGGTTCTGAAGGGTCAATCGGGTCCTCTTGCACCACCGCGCGGATTTTGCGAGCCACGAAGTCCCTCGTTTCTGATGCCCCAACGCCACCTGTCCATGGGCTGGCACCTAATGAGACGTTTGCGATCTGGTGTGGAGGAATGACCATGCTGCACAGTATGAAACCCGTAAGTTGATAATTCACAGACTCGCAGGCTACTACTGACCTCGAAGGCGGGAAGACCGGCGAACACTCCCACAATGCACTCATGGTGGAAACCTGCTTCAGCTCGATATTGCTCGAGCCTGTGATGTTCTCGACCTCCACATTGACGATGTACGTCTGATCCAAGGATGCGCTCGGGCGCGCAGAAGTCGTCGCCTTCAGTATGGGCCTCACTTCGTATCTCCGGGTTACGCGGGTGGAGTGGAATTGCCCGTCGTCGTTCTGAGCATTGGCAGTCAGCTCCGTCCGCTGGAAGGTGCAGAAGACTAGGATAGGCTTACCTCACGGAAAACGAACAACAGAGACATATCTTGTTCGCCGTGATGTGCAGCATGGAGGATGAAGGGGAGCTGCACTTCGTCCCCGGGTGCAAGTTGAGGGGCAGTATGAATGGCTTCGAGAGAAATCCGATAGGGTTGTCTCGGGGCAAGAGAGTTGCTGGATTGCAGGACCTCGGATTTTGGTGGAGATGATGACGAGGCTTCTGTATGGAAGTCTCATCAGTAGGCAGTCTTGGCCTGAAGAGAAGTCATACACACCGGGAACGTCAGTACTAGCACCATCCAACCACAGCTCGTCCTCTTCGCCTCCGAGGACCCATAGTTCGCCGATAGAGCGTGTGCCCGAGTTTGTCAACCACACCCGCTGGTGCTTGTACTCTCCTTGAGCAAGGACAAGATGTCTGTCGTCAACGAAGTGGGCATGCAGGCGCTGTCCAACCTCTTCGACTTCGACCTTGATAACGACGTCTGGCGCATACACCTTGCCTTGCCTCTGGACAGGGGTATCATTGAGGCGTCGGCCGCGCACTGCGAGGGATTCTGTGACAGGAAGGAGGGAGATGAAGTCGTACACGGCGTGGGTGACGGTGAGTGCAGCGGGGCGTGTGCACTTCACTGCTACGGGTATCTGGAGAAACCGTTCAGCAGCAGTGCGAGAGGGTTGGGAGAAGGCTTACTGTGCGGGTATCTTTGGCACCAAGGACGACATCATCTATTACCTCCACCTCTACGAAGTCTGGATTTCTCTCGGCATCTTTGGCAGATGCGTCCCTCACGGACACAGTCAGCCCGGACAGTGTCACCTCTGTGTCTAGAGGGTTTCTAAGGACCAGGTCTACCCAGAAGGTCTCTGCGAGAAGCGTCAGTTCCTGGATACTACCGCCGCAGTGAGCACACTCGCCGTTGACTGCGGCCCTCCCGCTCCTCCCCAGTTTCTCCTTCCCGTGCGAAGACCAGAACGCTGCCCAGTCCTCCTCAAGCTTCTCCCACGCAGCAGAATCACCCTCCACCGCATCCCCGGGAAACCTGACACGCGTCTGCTTCGCCTGACAGAGAGCGATGGGTAGCTGCAGCCCGAGCTTCTTCCATGCGTCGCCTTCCGTCGCTTTGAAATGCTGCGGGCGGCAGGTCAGCATGTCATTCCTTCGCAAGGAAGATGGGATGAAGAACCTTGAAGGCCACCCGGAAGTCTTCCAGGTAAACCTTGTCTCTGCTGGGGGGAGGCAGAAGTGGGGACACCGTCCCATTGGCTGCTTGAGGATGCGATTGCGACCCATGCGGTGCGGAAGGCTTGAGTAATGACAAGAAGAACTTCACGGCCCCAGCCGTATCCCCGGTGGTGTACAGCAATCGTCCTGGCAGGAGGTTGCCGCATCAGAATGGGAATCATGCGCCGTAGGGCAATTTAGGAATACCTAGTTCATGCTCGATAGAAGGGAGAACAGATGGAAAGCCTGCCCATTGAGTTGGACTACGGTCCTCGCTTTCCCAAAAAGATGGCGAGAGCTCCTTCGGAGGCGGACTTTGGTATAGGTCATGCGCTTTGCGGAAGAAGTACATCGCGAGTGGTTTCTGGGAGTGGCATGTCAGCAATATCGTAGCCGATGGAGGGTTTCGAGGTGTACGCACGATCCCAGTCTTTTCCAGCTTCTCCGCGGCGATGAGATACCAGAAAGCTGCTCTCCGTCGGCCACCTTTGAGTTCGCTGAGGAATGCAGCATGCGCATATAAGATGGCAGTCGGAGGCTCTTCTGCCTTGAGGAATCCATCAGCATTCACACAGATCGTTCCCGAAACGCAGGCTCAAGACGTACACTATAAGCGGCCTTGACCAGCCACCTTTCGCCCTCCAACGTGGGGCTCAGGAATTCTTGGCGGTCGATACCTGTCTCCCAGCGCACCGCATATACGAGTGCGCGATATTGCGCATTGGCAGGTGCCTCAAACCCTAGGCCTTGTCGAGGTTGTGGGCCTCTCAGCGTCGAGAGCGCATGATCAGCATGCAGGGCAAGTGCTGGAGATGGTGCTGAGAGCAACGGCAGTACATCCTGTCGAACGAGATTTAGTTCGATGACCCAGTCCTCCATCGGCGAGCCGAGAACATACGGAGCCGCCCCTGCCCTCTTTCCTCAGCGTCTCCCATACGGAAATGGCCAACTTATAGTCGCCTAGGATGCTGGCGAACTCAGCCAGCCTGCGCTGCTGGTTGACCTGTCCTCCACCCATTGTCGATACAGATGTGACCGACGTGATTGAGCTAACAGAGCTATTTGGCCCATGCGTGAACCTGGAGGTCACAGAGGAGACCGACGGGCTAGAGCCATGCGTCGGTGTTGCGGGTGAGGAAGCCGTGGCTGAGGCACCGAATAGTCGGCGCGTGGACGAGAATAATCGGGATGGAAGACGCCGCGAAGAAGAGTACTATGAAAGCTTCAGCATAATCTACAACGTTGGCTGCCACTGGACGTACGTTCTCATTCCACTCGACTACGCACTTCTCCATCCAGGGCACGAGGCTCATGGTGACAAACTCGCGCACGAAGCGGCCAATCTGCTGGATGTCATCCTGCGTCAATCTAAGCGTGCTGCCGCTGTGTACCGTAGGTGATTGCGGACGGTCCTCGGGCGGTTTGTTGGTGAGAGGCGGGGGCCTGTGTGCTTGTGGCATAGGCGAAGCTGGATGCGGAGGCGGTGTAGGAGAGGGTGATATGCTTGAACCGCCTGGGCCAGACGGTTGCGGGGTAAGGGAAGGGGAATCGAGAGAGGACACTGTAGGTAGTCGTGGTGGGAGCGCAGGCACTGGTACTGGAGACGGCAGAGGGTCTACAGGGAGATGCAGAGGGAGCAGGAAGCTGTGGAGGCCATACTGCTTCTTGACAGCATTGAACAGCGCTTCTGCTCTGAACATACCAAACGGTCAGCGTCCGGAGCGCACGGTAAGGCAGGCACTGCACATACATTGGATCCGCAAGTGGGGAATTTGAGGGGTGAATGATGAGGAAGTATCGCAGCGAGGTGATATCCACCCAGGGTGGGAAGTCAAATACGCGCGATGCAAGATCTTGAAGGGCTTGCAATGGGTTCGCCGCGGTGGTAGTTACGGCCAATATCACTGAAGTAGTCAGAGAGAGCGGGGGTCAACAGCGCTTTCGCCGATGGCATTGTCTTGGATTGGCCTACGTGATACAGGGTGATTCCACCCCTCCGAGCTGCTCGGGACATGGTCGCCCTCAACGCACCTCTTCACCTCCTCCCACCATGGTGTGCGGTCCCTCCACATCTTCGCGCCATCTGGCGCAGGTGTTTCCAGCATGTCCACCCATTTCTGGCAACGCTGGGAGATGCGCGAGCCCATCCAGTCCATCATTCTCCCGGCGCGCTGCTCTTCATCCTCGTGGACCGCGTTCTCGATCTCAACCACGTCGGAGAAGCGCAGGGCAAAGGAGGCATGCGGCACCGACGTCAGAGAAGTAGTTCGCGTGGTGACTAGACAGAGAATACATGAACGAACGTTCAACAGGATGCACGGGATATCACACGGCAATGATGCGCGAACGTACTTTGAGGTAGCGGCGAGAAGCATTGCAGTATCTCTGGCAGGGGAGGCAGCCCAGCCCCTTCAAGTACCTGCTGAACATCTGCTGACGCCAATATACAGACGTGGGGGCTGAGAGAAGTAGGCAAAGTCGGCGGCGCCATCTTCTACGTCTCGCGCAAGGTTGATACCTGTATTCTGCAGGTCTTGGGATTGGAACGGATGGGAATGTGAATCTATCCTCGCGCAATTTGCCAGAACACTGTAGAGACCATTGACCAGGCACCGGGTAGACAGAAGATCCAGACGATACGACGAGGACGAGTACGCGCAGCCGAAGCGCGAGAGCGCGCGAGATGGTCGTGGTCAGCGCTGAGAACGCGGCCGTCACGTCACTCTTCTCCGCTCCTCTTCGTCAACCAACTGCGCGGGCTCCCTCGTCCTCTTGCACTACACTGTTGCTGGTCACTTCTCGTGCGACTCGAATGGTTGCGATGCCGTGTTTATTGCATGGTGATAACAGCAGAGTTGGTCAAATACATGGCGAAATTGAATAGCTATATATGCTACATGACATCGTGTATCGGCGACAATACATGCGGTCCCAGGCGTATCCGGTAGCGGGAGGTTATCATACAGCGGTTGAAACAAGAGAAGCAAAGCGTCGAGAAGTGCAACAACCCGTGATGTCCACGGACCGTTCAATTCCACCCTCCGCCGTCGAATCCTCCGCCATCAAACCCTCCGCCACCAAACCCGCCGTCGCCGAACCCTCCACCATATCCGTCGCCCCAGCCTCCTCCCCAACCACCTCCAAACCCAGGGCCGTCAAGCATATCGCCCAATAAAAGGCCTCCTGCAGCGCCGGCCAACAAGGGCATGCCGATTCCTCCGCCGCCGAAGCCTCCTAGGCCTGAGCTGCCGTACCTCCTACCGCCCAGGAGACCTCCTCCACCGAGGCCTCCGCCCATGCCCATGCTCCACGGGTTGCCCATCGGCGCAGCGTACACGGGTTGGCTGTATCCGCCCAAGCCTCCTCCGAAAGGCGAAGACATGCGCTGCTGTTGTGCACGTCGGCGCTGCTCGGCCAGTCGCTCCATGTACTACAATGCAAGTATGTCAGTGATACAAATCGCAGCAACCTCCGCCGTCTACTCACCGCCTTCTGTTCCCTGATCTCTTCCTGCCGCCTGGCCTCGCGCTCCTCCTTCGTACCAATCGCTTTGTCCTTGAGTTTTCCGAAGAAGCTCCTCTGCTGCGACGGAACGGGTGTGCCTGGGTGCGAACGTGCGGGTCTATCGTCTACGGGTACGTTCAGGCGGGAGCCTGAAGAACCGGAAGGTGCTCCAGAGTAGGAATGACGCCTGGGCGAATATGGGGGCGGGGCTTCGCTCGGTGTCTCGCGACGTTCGCGTGCGAGACGATCCCTGATGTCCGGATGCTCTCGAAGGAATTGCTCGTCTTCGTACGGATGCACCCAGATAGAGCGAGGCGGCTTAGCTTTGGTGTCAACCTATTCAACGGAGTCTGTCAGTGTGATCGTCTCTTGCTCAGATAGCGGCCTGGCCGTACCCAGAACGGATGTTTGGTGTTTGGATCGAACTCCCTGACCCAGCCTGGGGGCAATGGTTCGTTTTCGTAGCTCATGGTGGACTGTGGTGGTATGAGAGGAAGGTGGATGTGCCCAGCCTTGGCCTGCGGGGTCTGTGTATATGGGAGCCAAAGGGGAGCCACCGCCACAGTAGGCCCATGGTAGTGACGTCATGACTCATCCACGATCGAGATCTGCGCACACACATAGAGCAACGCCTGCGCTTCCGGTGCGAGTCCAGGTACACCAGGAACAGGTACTGCATTCATCGCGACGAAGACCGTGAGAGAGGACTACTGTACAAGGCTATGCTAAGTCGAGGTATCGCCATTCTCCTTTGGTATCAATGTGACCTGGTCCGAGGTTGGAACGAAACAGTAGGTTCGGTTAACAATAGAAAAGGTTCGAAGTTGGAGCCAGAAGATATGAAGCAACCGTGTACACGAAGACACGCCTCAGATGAAGGGAGAAGGGAGAAGTGCGCGGGACGGCAAGAGACATGCAGGTAGCGTGCGGGACGCGACGCACGGGCGACGATCCGAGGGGTAGCTCCGGGGCATACAGATGGCCTGCTCGATATGTCCTCGATGCTCATGGCGGCTACTAGAAGCCCAAGTCAGCCACTTAGCGGCGCATGTACACCACGACGTACGTGATGCGTTCAGTACATCTTCGACCGCCGGTTCCTCTGAGCCTCGACCCGCTGTGTCGCGTTGTCGAGCACGTGGCCGTCCTTCCCCTGCCCCGCCTGCTGACCCTGCCCACGGCCACGGCCGCGCCCACGCTTGCGCTGACGGCGACGTCGCTTGCTTCCCTGGGACGCTGGCTTCTCTGAACCCGGTGACCCCACCTTCGCAGGCTCCTGAGGTTCCCCCGGCGCCAGTGACCCCGGCTCTTGCGGCGCCGTCGACTCTGGTTCTTGCGTCGGGATCTTCTCTGGCTCCAGCTGCGCCGCCGTCGCGGACTCCTCCTGCGTCGGGCCGACGTCCGCTGGCTGCTCCGGCTGCTCCGGCGCTGGATCTGGCGGCGCCCCCCATGGAGTCGCGGACTCGTCGTACACGTCCCAGCCCTGCTTCGGGTCGGGCTCTTCCATCCACATTTTCGCGGCAGCGGCTATCCGCGCGATCTCCGACGGGTGTGCGGACGAGACCCAGGCGGTTGCTTCGTAGCCCTCCTCGTAACCCCGGTACCAGTAGTCACGATCGCCGTCGTACTCCTGGGCGGGCCACTCCTCCTCCTGTTCGTCGTCCCAGTCCTCGAATTCCAAGCCCCAGTTCTCTTCCTGGTACGCCTTGTCGAACTCTGAGATGAACCGCTCCAAGCGCGGGAGCTCCTCGTCCCGCTCGCCTGCCTCGATGCCCTCGAGCCAGAATTGTACGTACGCGACGATGCGGTCCGTCGGAAGGGGATCCAGCTCCCAAGCGGACTCGCCCTGCGGCACGTTCGGGGTGATCCAGTCGGGTTCGTGCTGATGGGACCAGTCCCAGAGCGCCGCCTCCGCGATCTTGTCCTTGTGCCTGGCGCTCTCGCGTTCGTGGCGTTGAGCGGCGGCGAGGGTCATAGCCTGGCCGTGGGCGTGGCCCGGAGGCGTGCAGATCTTGCAGTACACCCTCCCAGCGCGGCCTTTGATGGGGATGAAGTCTGAAAGGGCAAGGCATGGGTGAGCCACTCCGCGTTTGTGGTCGAGATGCGGGCCACGCAAACTCACGGTCGGGATTCTTGAAGGACGAGGAGGTGACGGGAGCGGGAGCGGCCCAGGGCGAAGTGTACTTGGCCATTGGGCGAAAAAGCAGGGGCGATGGACGTTTGGCGGCAGGACGGCGTAGCGATGATGGCGGAAAGGTGCAAAGGGTGCTGGGATGGCGGGGAGGCTATATAGGCCCGCAAGCCCTTTGTCCGCTCGTGTACGCGACGAACGCCGCCACTCAGCCATACGCATAATCACGGATTCAGCAGATCTAGCCAGAGATCTCTTTGTAGTCATGATCGGCGACTCCGGATTGGCTCCGAACTGATACTTGATCTAGACGCCGGAAGCACTCACCTGCTCAGGGGCTGCTGCAGGCTGCAAGGACGACTAGACGGTACGCAGCAGGGCCCGCTGCTGCACCGCTCGTCTTCTCACTCGCACGTCGAGAGGCTACAGCGCGCGGAGCGCACGGAGTTGCGGCGGTCGTTACCGGAGCTTGAGAGTGAGAGTACAAGTATAGTTGAGCGTCCATGCATAGTATACTTACAGGCCCGACTGAGACGAGAAGATGAGTAGCTGAGATGTCCGACCCGTCCAAGAAGCTCCGCGTCTATTACGAGGGTCCCGGAAGAGGGTCTATCCACGTTCCGTTGGGATAGAGCGTGGCTGGCATGGTGAAGTCGCCGGCCGAGCCCGAGCTCGTGAACTGCGGCAACAAGCAACATGATGTCAGCCGACGTCAAAACCTTCCGAGCATACAAACGCGGGTGCGATGGGTTCCGTCAGGGATGGCAAAGTACTCACCGCAAGCCGGAAGAAGTGGATGAGCCCTGGGTCCAGAGCGGCAAGGGAGTAGTTAAGGGCCGCTCCGACGTATCGCTCAACATCGTCGACCAGGAGAGCGAAGCCATCCCACCCCTCGCCGTCTGGAAGGGGATTCCAGAAGATGGTCTGGTTTTGGAAAGGGACGGAAGCGTTGTAGGTGGTCGAGTTCGTGGCGAAAGAGGGCAAGTCCGAACCAAGCGGAGCGTCGCGCCGCAGCTACCGGTCAAGGAAGAGAAGTCAGCTACCGCAGCTAGCGCAGGGTGAGACCGTTCACTCACGTCGGCGGGAGTCTGGAGTATAGAGTCGAAGCCGAACGCAGCGACGCCATTTAGAAACATGCCCAGCAGGAAACCTTGGTATATCGCGGAGAGACGGGTCGGAAAGCCGGTCCCTGGCATAAGAACCATGGCGAGGATGTAGTGGTGTAGCCTGAGCTCCAGCCCCGGCAACTGTGAGAGGACTAGTGTGACAAGGCCGCCCGCGATGTACCAGCCGAGGTACCACGGGAGCCATCCCGTCTTCCTGATCACTCTCACCTGGTTGATCACGATGACCAGAAGGATGATCACGATTACGATGAGTGCGGTCAAACCTCCCGGTCGTGACGAGATGTCGGAGGCGACGAGGCGGTCGATGGGAATCTTGTCGGTGGTTAGGTTAGTGAGGACGCCGGTCCAGAAGGGTGCCAGATACCACACGCTGGCTTCGATTGGGGCCCTGCGGAAGGCAGGGAGGACGAAGCGGAACGCGAGCCGCCAGAAAGCATATGCAACGAACAGTGTTGGGAGGAACTGCTGGAACGCTGTGTCTAGAGGAGGCGGACTTGCTTGCGGTTGCGAGAACAAGGTGACATGCCAAAACCCGATGCACACAAGGCACCAATACAAGACGATGGGCTTCGGTCGGAGTACGAGGAAGAGGAGTGCGGTGATGATGACATTGAATGCTAGGGCTTCGTTGCGGAGGTCCGAGCAGCTGTGCAGAGATGTGGTTGGAAGGAACCGGAACGAGAGTGGGAAGATTGTCGGGAAGCCAATTGAGGTGAGGCCATGTGCGCTGTAGGGTAGGAAGTTTGTGAAGTTGCCGGTGAGCTCTAAGGTCGCACATCCGCCTTTGGAATCACTTATTAGACCTCTGCGTCAAGCATTAGCCGCGCCGGTCGCAGACACTGAGACAGCCGTATTTACTTACGCTTGCACAGCAGCAGCACAGATGAAGCTATCTCCTCGGTACGTTCTATGCTCATCCCCACCTCCGACTATCAGTGGGACGAAGTCGACCTGCTCGTCGCCCACTGTCCGCGGATTCTGAAGGACGACGGAGCTGCATTGCGCTGGACATCGGAAGTCGAACGTAGCGTTGTCGAACGGCGCACAAGCCTGGCCGTCCAGGCCGCACCCGTCGTTCGCCGCCCAGTATGTTGCTGTGCATCCGATGAAAGAGTCCGGTGGTGTTAGGAACGACTGCGCCCGTGCGAAAAAGGCGAAGCCGATGATGTATCCTATGGCAAGGACTACGAACAACCACGGGTTGGTGAAAGCGCGGGTGAGCCGTATCCAAGCCGGTTCAAGCGCAATGCTGTAGGCCTTGTGTCCTGCATATAACGTCAGGCTCAGAAAAGGGGATGGATCTGCAAACAGGTTGAGATGCTAGGTTCTGTCAGCCACGGGTAGGGCAAGGTTAGCGTACCTGGGAGGTCTACTTTGGGACGTGGTCCCCGGATGTAGAGCCATACACGGCGCACGCGCGGATGGTCTAGCCAGAAGGCCCTCTGCAACCGACGTCTCCAAATCTTGGCACCTGTCGAGGGCGGGGAAAGCGCGGCTTCCTCGACCTCGAAACTATGCTGGGGCGTGAACTTCGCGGGCCGCGCCGAGTCTGTATGAGGCTGCTCCTCGCCGACGTGGGTCAAGCGAGAGGACGAGTCGGATCGTGAGGTCGATGTCGAGGTCATCCCATGGAATGTGTCGGGCGACTTGCGCCAGCGAGGTGAAAAGCAGACTTCAAGGGAGTCGCATGAGGGGGAAGGATGTTCAACCACTGTGAGCGACGTGCACGTTTACGGCGGTTAGAGTGCGTTTGCGCAGCCGTTGTGAGATGGTGCTATTCTCGGCATGGAACCTGCCGGGCTCGCAGAAGCGCTCTCAACCCAACACCTACCAGCTCACACGCATGCAGTTGAGATCATCGCTGCGACATGCGGCCGTCTGATACTGGTCGGGTGCAGCTCTATTGAGCTCCTCTGGTTGAGTGGTTATACAGTATATCGGCATGTTGTCTGTGCTCAGACCATAGACTGTGTGCATGCGTCTTCTCTCGATCCGGGAATACGCTGTCCACCGCTCGATTTATAGGAAGTCTCGCCGAAGCTCCAGCTGCTCCTTCCCTACATCTGATACTCCGACGCCTACCATATGCAAGCAGACTCATTCCAGTGTCAGCGACGTGCAGTCATAAATTGTCTTTCCCAGGTCAGATGCTTCTCCCGTCCCTTGGCCAAGGATGTATTGAGCATCCACCGCACCGTCTTAGCGTGCCCGGGTGCAGTTGGGCGGACGATGATGCAGTCCGATGCATACGCGGAGGAACCTTTGGGGTAGATATGCATGTGATAGCAGCTACGGTCTCTCAGGCTATAGTGTCGCTGTCTGCATAAATACGGCGGTATCAGGTTCCTGCATCGCTCAACGCTGCGCATTGCTTCCCCGCACTCCTCCAGCTCCCCACGATCACGATGGCCGTTCCCGCAGACATGACCACCCGCAACCTCAGTGGCAAGTTCCACATGGTTCGTTGTCCTGTTCATTGGGGAGTCACGCAAAAAAGGGCCTTACATGTTGCCGTACTATCGGTCAGAGCAAGGAGCTGAGCGATGACAGCGATGAGATCCTCCGTCTTCAGGGCGTCGGCTGGTTCACCAGGAAAGCCATCCGAATGGCTACGCTGTACCTCACCGTCAAGCACTTTAAGGACGAAAGCGGTGTCGAGCACATCGACATCGACCAGGTCTTGTCCGGAGGTGTCGGCAGCTCGAATGAGCATCGCATCCTCGACTGGGAGGAGAGGCCGCACGAGGACAGCGTCTTTGGCGCTGTCCTTTCCAAGAGCAGGCGTGTACCGCTCTCAGATGTCGAGCACGAATGGCTCAAGAAGGACTGGTTGGACGAGTCGTTCGACGACGGCGCGATCATCTATACTTGCGCGAAGAGCGATACGGCGAAGAGCGGACGAACCTGGTTCACGTCACAGGTGAGCTGCCAAATGATGCTTGCATGAAATGGCCCATTGACCACGGTGGCAGACGTGGGGCTTCGAGCTCGTCAACGGGGAGAAGAGGTATACCAGGCATATACACTTCGAGGGTCCAAAGGATGAAATCATTGAGATTCGCCTGGTATACGACTATGGTGAGTGAACAGCTCCGTGTCCGTAGGGAGATGCCCTAATGTGCGAGCGGACAGAGGGCCCTCTGTAACGGAGTGTGTGCTGGACTACGCTGGACTGATGAAGCGAGACGTGAGATGATGTACTACATACCTTTTGAAGGATCAGCCACCATAAAGTGCAATACCTACCTTGGGCTGCGTGTCATGAGTCCTTTGGGGGGAAGATACTGATCACCTTCCACACGGCGTCCTTGCCGCGTTCCCAAGCCTGCGGTCCCCTACTCTCCTCTCCTCCGAACTCGACCATGACGCCGTCCTTCGACCACTCACACCAGATCCCGATCGATCCTGACGAGGGACCCGCGCCTCCGCCTTTGCGATCCGGCTCGCCCATGCTGAGCACGAACTCCTTGCCCGTCGTCTCTGGTGTTATGCTGATCGACTCGGCGCGAGTCTTCCCCTCTTTGTCTGGCGGTAGAGGAAAGAGGCTGAGCACGATCGGAGAGATGGGGTATGTGGTATAGGGAGACTTGGTGGCGCGCGATGCGTTCGCTCCCGCCTTTGGCTTGGGGACGTTGTAAATGTCGATGCCATCGAGGATGAGGCTGTCATCCTGCAGATCCTCGCGCTTGAGCCCGGTCTTTGGTTTGTATCCGTTGACGGGCTTGAAGAGGATGCTGAGACCGAGAGGGTAGTAGTTGAAGTAGACGGCGTCGGAGTAGGATTTGACCTCCGGCTTGGCGGCGTCTGGCTTGCTTGCGCTGGATGCTAGAGCCGAGATGTGTTCAGCCAGAGCTGGAGAAGAGGGCTTGTGCCCGAGCAGCTGCTTGAGGTCGCTCGCCATGGTCGTGGTAGGAGTGCAAGATTGGAATCACGTGCGCGTGACGTCCATGACGTTGTTGTGCACGCGCGCCGCGTCCTCGCCTGCTCAGACTCTCGCTCAACCCAGCTCACCCTGCGCTCGTCCTTTCCGTCGCCTGCGTGTATGCTCGTGCGCTGCTAGCATGGAACCGAAGAAGGAGAAGGAGACAGAATCAGAGGAGCGCGACAAGCTCCGCAAGAAGGTCGTCGAGGACACCGGCGGCATCCTCAGCTACTTCTGGCCCCTCCACCCCATCCGCCTCTTCGTCGACCTCCTCCTTGCCGCGCTCCGTCTCGTGCAGCCGTTCGCGCCGCAGCTCGTCCCGCTTGCGGTTTTCTCTGCATGCATACCTTTGATCTTGTTCTTGTCTGGTGGCTCAGGGTACCTGGTGTGGAAGAGCGTAGCGGTCGGATGGGAGACCGAGATATTCCTGCAATACGGGTACGCCTAACATTTCCTCGGAAAGTATTGCATAAACTTTGCTCACTATATGCGCAGTGATGGTCCCGTACCATTCGCTGAAGTCGCACTCCCTAGCGTCGTAGCGCAACAAGCGTACGACATCTCACTGCACTTGGTTGTTCCCGCCAATGAAGCGAACTTCGCGCTCGGTAACTGGATGGCGTCCTTGTCGCTTATGACCCCCAGCAATGGCACGATTGCCACAGTCCGCAAACCCGTGCGTACAGCCATAGTCCATGCTACAGGCGGCCTGCTGAAGTTGTACTATGTAGGCAATCGTGCTGCCACCATACGCATCTCCTTGGTCCTTCCTGTACAACAGGCCCGGCACAGTCGATTTGAATATACCCATGCTCAAAGACTTTGTGCTGGGCACATCCCGTGCGCTTGCGCGAGTTGAGCTCGGGCGCAGAGATCAGTGGAAGACCCTGGGCGAGGGGCACGGCCGTGAGCTCTCCGTGCTCTCTGGATACATCCGCGGAGTCGTGCTACATCACGGCATTCGGTGAGCAACGTTCAGCATGTCCTATTATCACGCTTCTGACGCAGCTCCGCGCGTGCTCAGCGGTCTCATCTCGCGCTTCCCGCTCGTTTCGGCGATGGCTGCGTCCGTCGTGTTCTTCGTCATCCTCTTCATCGGGATGATCACATGCCTCATGCCCGCCGTCGAATGGCACTTCCCCTCTGACGTGAATGAGCCCCCCAAGGTCGACGACCGGCCGCGCAAGCGTCGGCGTTCACGCCGGCGGCTAGAGGGAGAGGGCAGTGAACACAAGTCGCGCCCTAGGACGCCGAAGCGCGCCCGTAGCACTGAGGGCAGTGGATCTAGGACGAGGCCGACAGTGGGTACCGAGCTGACTCCGTGTTGCCATATGACGCTAATATGGCTTTGGTGTACAAGAGAGAAGCTACAGAGCAGGAGATTAAGACTGAGCCCGAAGTAGAGGATGACTGGGACTCGCCCCAGCTTCCTGCTGCGGCTGGTGATACCGTCGAAGAACATGCGGCGTACGGGCAGACACCACCTCCCATGCGCCGACGGTACCCAAAGCCGCCTCAAAGCGACTACATCGAGGACTGAGCGGCTTGTGCTGCTCCGGTTCCTATAAGACTTGGGACTGGGGTTGTTGTACGTTGGACAAGGTCATGCAAGGACGATAGCCGGCTAGTAATCACGTAATGGCAGGAACCTGTGTTCTAGCTCGTCAGGCGAGGAAGAGTAATGCTCTAAGACGTAGTATTGCGGTCATAGCTTGAGCCCTATGTGTACAACCATCCATGCATAGAATCCCGATAGCAATGACGACGAGATGAGAAGAAAAGAGGGGTATTACGCATCCTTGGTCCCAGCAGCGGGCTGCTGCTGCCCTTCCGACTTTGCCTCGGCAGCCTTCTCTCCTGCTGGCGTGTCCTCGGTCTGACCCGCCTTCTCTATCTCCTTGATCTCCACTTTCTCATTCTTGGGTTCTGCCGGCTTTGACTCCGGCTTAGACGGGGACTCATTCCCACCCAGACCCTTCACCAGGTCATTCGCGTCCTGCTCGCTCAGCCCGAGCTCCTCCACGAGCGCCAGCAGGTCATCCTCGGTCACGTTCACCCCATGGAGGCCGGAATCGCCGAGCTTCTCGCCAGCGTCGAGCTCGCCTTCGCGCGGCTTTGTCTTGATCGGGGAGGGCGCGGGGGAGACGTGGCCGGGGTTCATCTGCGCGGGGGAGTACGCGCCGGGGATGCCGACGGGCACGGCGCGGAGGAGGGGCTTGTCGTCCTCGAGGGGGTCCCATTCTTCTTTGAGCCGGAGGAAGGTGTCGAGCTCGCCGAACTCGACTGCTTCCTCACTGCAGGAGCCTGTGAGTGGATGGCCCTCGGAAGGGGGTACACTCGCGACTCACAAGTCCTGGAACGTCTGTAGGAACGGGTTAGCAACCAGATACGCAGCAGTGAGGGCGACGCATACCCCGGGGAACTCGCCGCCGATCAGTATACCGGGAAGCTGCTGCTTGTCTGCAACGGAGGCCGTGGTCAGCACTGCGTGAACGATGGTATGTGCTGGGTGAAGCGGACCAGTACTAGCCTAGTGGGGCCTTTCTCCGCCATAGCTTCTTTGCCTCTTCGTCCGACGCGAGGTCATAGGAAGTGAAGGGCACCTTCTTGACCTGCAAGACGCGGAGCACATACTCTGGGGACGCGCCGTGATCAGTGAATCTCCATGACCACTTACGTCGGTGTGGACGAACCTTGCCGCTGTCTGAGAGCAGGCTGGGACGCGATGGTGGTGAGAAAGACCTGGATGGGAGGCGAAGGCATTGTCAAGACAGTTGCAGCGAGTGGATGAGGGGAGGAGTGATCGGCGTGCAGCGCTCAGCCACCGCGCATCGGGGAGTAAGCGCCGAGGGCGGATCAGGGAACGGTGGCCGACGCGCTACGGGCGCCTGTTGACCCCACATGATCAGCGTCCGGGGCACCGCGCTCGCCTCCCAAGAACTCTCCTGCGCGATCCCCCGGCCGGAACGCCTTCCAAGCTCCGGCCTATAAGTACACCGACAGCGCTCGCTCGCACACTCCCCGCCTTTCTCACCCCCGCCGTATACCTGCACGACCGGGCTCGCAGAGACGCCATGCCTATCGCCAAGCTGCCCCGTCCTGCCAGGCTGCGCGTGCGCTCGTATGCCACGACGTCCAGCTCGCGGCCACCGCTCAGCGGGCTAAGTGCAACCGCGAAAGCCAAGGCCGAGAAGCTCTCTCAGGAATGGAAGGGCACCAGTGCGACCGGCGAGAACACCAAGAACTTTATCGGCGGTCAGTTCGTCGAGAGCAAGGCCGACAAGTGGATAGATGTCGTTGACCCAGTGCGTAGCCTACCACCCAGCTGTTCATCATCATACTCACTGTATGCACAGGCAACCCAAACGCTGCTCACGAGAGTTCCGGAGACGACCTCGTCAGAATTCGAGCAGGCCGTAAGCGCGGCTTCGCAAGCGTACAAGACTTGGAGCCGGACATCCGTCTTGACACGCCAAAGATTCGTCATGGAGTGCGTATTTGCGCTGTCACCAGGGAGAATGAGACGTTCATAACGCCATTGCAGTCTCCAGTACCAGCTCAGGCAAAACGGTGATGCAATCGCGAGCAGCATCGTGCTCGAACAGGGCAAGACTTATCCCGGTGAGTCCGAGCGACTACCCTGTCGAGACTGCAATTGCTGAAGCCCTGCGTAGATGCCCAGGGCGACCTGCTTCGAGGCTTGCAGGTCGTGGAGACGGCCTGCGGTATTCCCACTGCCCTCTTGGGCCAGACGATCGAAGGTCGGTTGCATACCTTGATTCGCCCAGCACGGAAACTAATCCTGGAGTTCAGTATCCAAGGATATGGACACCTCGACGCGTCGGTTGCCTCTGGGTGTGTGCGCAAGGTAAGGCGACGGCCTGCAACCCGGTTACAGCATATTGATACACGTCCTACAGCATTGCTCCCTTCAACTTCCCCGCGTACGCCTTGCACGGCTTTCTCTCAAGTCTTCCAAGCTGACATGGCTCCCGTAGCATGATTCCTCTGTGGACCATCCCAATGGCTCTCGCGACCGGCAACACCCTCATCCTCAAGCCCTCGGAGCGGGACCCGGGTGCTGCCATGATCATTGCCGAGCTGTGTCAGAGGGCCGGCCTTCCTGAGGGCGTCCTGAACGTCGTGCACGGCACTGTGCCGACCGTCAACGCTATATGCGACCACCCTGCAATCAAGGCCATCAGCTTTGTTGGGGGCGACCGTGCTGGCAAGCACATCTACGAGAGGTGAGTTAGCCTAACACACCGGACGACTAGCAATCAAGCTCATATATCGTGCAGGGGCCGTGCGACTGGCAAGCGCGTCCAGGTACGTTAGGAGGGCACACGGCCATCTGCGGAAGCTCATATTCCACCTCAAAGGCAAATCTGGGTGCGAAGAACCACGCCGTACTCATGCCGGACGGTCAGTATCCAACTCCGCACGGTCCTCAGAGTCACTGACCTGGTCAACCTGCAGCCAACAAGAACCATGCGCTAAACTCCATCATCGGTGCTGCCTTTGGTGCTGCCGGTCAACGATGCATGGCTATCTCCGTCGGTGAGTATGTCCTTATTGGGCCTGCAAGCCTTGTCTGAACTAGTACAGCCGTCTTGGTCGGCCCCACTCACGCGTGGATCCCTGAGCTGGTCGAACGCGCGAAGAAGCTGAAGGTGAACCAGGGCTTCGAGCAGGGTGCTGATCTGTACGTACTCTGCCAGAGGTATTAGGGTTTGCGCTGACGACGTGGATAGTGGTCCTGTCATCTCTCAAGCAGCCAAGCAGCGCATCACCAGCCTGATTGCCTCGGCTGAAGAAGAGGGTGGTATCATCGCTCTCGACGGACGGGGCTACCAAGTGCCGGAATACCCCGATGGCAACTGGGTCGGTCCTACTGTCATCGAGGCCACCACGACCATGCGCTGCTACCGGTACGTATCCCCCTTCCTCTCCTTTCCCTACCCCACTTCGCTCACCCGCCCCTCTCTCCTTCAGCGAAGAGATTTTCGGCCCGGTCCTGATCGTGCTCAAGGCGGACACGCTCGATGACGCGCTCGCGATCATCAACGAGAACCGATACGGAAACGGCACGGCGATCTTCACGCAGAGCGGCGCCACGGCGCGCAAGTTCGAGCGCGAGGTCGAGGTCGGCCAGGTCGGCATCAATGTGCCCATCCCCGTCCCGCTCCCGATGTTCTCCTGGTCCGGGAACAAGGCGAGCTTCCTCGGCGACGTGCCATTCTATGGCCGTCACGGCATCGACTTCTACACCCAGAATAAGGTGCGTGGACATATATCGTGGCATTGGGAGGGAAACGGATGCTGACCGGGACTGCGTGCTGTAGACGACGACCGCGCTTTGGAAGGCGGAGGACGCCATCGGGAACAAGGCGTCCGTGGACATGCCCACTCACCACTGAGCACCGGCCAATCCTTGCCCAGTGTAACTTACGATATATGGAAAACACTGTACTGTAGCAATGCATGCTTCCGACGTCCCTATTACGCAGCGCGTCAACTCAGCGAGCGAGTGTTTCCGCGGCTGGAACAGTCGTACATGCATCTACTCTACGCCTTGCGTGCTCTTCCCGACGACCTCGTCGAGGAACGCGTTCGAGAGCTTCACGCACTGGTGGTACACCTCCTCGAAGTCCTTCTGCGGACACAGTGGGTCATCAGCCAGGGGAACTGGGAATCAAACGAGAGCGTGACTTGCCATGCCGCCGTAATACGGATCCGCGATCGGCTCGTTGTCGAGATACGAGCCCCAGAGGCGGACCTCCGCCGTCGCGTCGCGCGGCTTCACGCGGTTCAGGTTGCGCAGGTTCGCCTCGTCCGCGGCGAGGATGTGCGTGAATCGGCGGAAGTCCTCTTGCTGCACCTGGCGCGCGGCGTGCTTAATGGGCACCTTGAACTGAACAGAGTCGATCAGCCTCTGGGTGGCACCGCACGCCCGTACTACCCGGCGAGCGGAAAGGCTAGTAGTACCTTTCGACATATCGCCACAGAACTGCAGGAGGGCGTATAGTCAGATCTACTGTAACCATGCCGGAGAAAGCGACCTACCGGTCGTCGGGATCCTCGCCGATGTGGTAGTTCGAGGTGCCGGCAGAGTCGACGGTCAAGTCGATGCCGCGCTCTTTCGCGACGTGCTTCAGGACTGCCTCTCCGATGGGGGAGCGGCAGATGTTCCCTAGGCAAACGACCAGGACGGACAGGTTCGACATCGTCATCCTTGCAGGTCTACCGACTCGACGTCCTATACCAAGCCACCGGAACCTGCAGCTGACGGAGGGGCCGCATTGCGAGAACTTGAATATGCCCTGGGAACTGCTAAATGCGGCATGCGTAGTGTTCACGCGTTCACGTCCAGCGCTCAGTCGCCGTACCAGCTTGCGAGCTCGAGCACAGCACCGAAATCGCTTTCAAGCGGCCTTGTTTGCATATTCTTCCCCGACAGTAGCCAAAAGGATACAGCGGGAAAGTGACGGGCTTATCTACGGGGTATCGTTCGCTTGTCAAAAGGGGCAGCGGACTACATGAGGGTGCATGCCATGCGTAGCTATGGGTGTCGAGCCTGAAAGACCGTACGTCGGGGAGCGTTTCGCGTCATAGTGGAGTAATTCGAACATGCAATAGGAACCCTATCCAGCTTCGAGCGACGCAAGACAAAGAGACTGAACCAAACTATGGAGGAGGCAGGTGACGGAAGAGTTGCTGTCCAGACACCGAGACTGGAGCGGGCGGGGGCATTACATCGTATTGGGCTAAGAGAACTAGGGCTAGGTAGGATGATAGCACGGTGGACGGAGTGGGAGACAGTAATGAAGTTGGTTGGACGTGGGCGTGGATGGATAGGAAGCGAAAGAGGTCTAAGCGGCCGATAAAGAAAGATATATACACCGCGAAGAAGTGGTATGTGAAGACGCCGCGGACAAGGCAAAGGCGAAGTGGCGCTCGGGACGTACAACCCTTTCACCACTTGATCCACTCGCCGTACATGTTGGGGATTTCCCCGCGAATGTACGCCTCGAAAGTCCGCTTGACTACGACGGACCAGTCGAGATCTCGCTTGTCATCCGCTACCAAGTCTTCAGGGAACTCGTTGCGGTCAGCCTGGCCTCCGTCAGCCTGCGCACGAGCGATCCGCTCGCCGTTAATAAAGCGAGGGCCGAGGTCGGGCCAATTTCTCGTGGGATCAAAAGGTTGCCACCTGTAACATCCATCAGACTACAGAGACCATGATGGTACAGCTATGACTCACCAGAAGTTGTGGAAATGATAAGAGTAGGCTCCCCTAAAGAAGCCATTGAAGCCAAGCGCATGAGGTGCGGCGCTCTTCTCCCGAGGCGTGAAGAAGAAGTCCCCAAATCTGCATCTCGAGTTAGTCTTGCGACAAATCAGATGCAAGCAAATAAGGCGCACTCAGTAAAGTAGGGCTGTGGTGGACGCTCGCGCTGGTAATCTTCCGTGTTCAACCACGCGGAGTCGAAGAGCGCGTCAGGCAACCGCAGCAGGAGCGGCTCCAAAGCTGCATCTTTCGTATACCTCGACACGGTCATCGGGTGGAAGTCCAGGCCATTCTTCAGCGCCGTACGGAACAAGAAGGTGCCTAGCGCAGAACCCTTGTTGAGCTTCAGCACAGCCGTGTTATACCTCTCCAAGCGCGACCACCGGTAGGCGAACGCGCCCTTCCAGCCCCAGAGTTCCTCCCAGTCGCGCAGAAGAATGGTGTCCGCGTCCAGGTAGATGCCGCCGAAGCGGTGGCAGAGCACGAAACGCGCCATGTCGGACAGAATGACCGACAAGCGGTCGTACGAGGACGGTGACTTGGAGCCGACGCGGTTCACCTTATCGTCCTCAGGAGCTGCTGACTTCGTCTGGCCAGGCTGGCCAGCTGCAGCAGTACCGTCGCCCTCCTCCGTGGAAGACGAATCGACCGGCTGGGGGATCTTCTCGACCACACCACCGGAGTTGAAGAGCGTATCCCGGAGGTCCCTCCATTCGTCCTTGAGCTCGGGGACGCCGTCCAACTGCTCGGTAGTGTTCCACAGTTTGAACTGGATCACGTCCTTGAACCGCGGATGCAGGAATGGTGACGCCCAAGGGTTGGACTTCAGCTGTTCGAACATATCACGCATCGCCGTCGGATTCGGGACTGAGGCAGCAGGTCCAGGGTTAATCCACAGCCAGAACTTGGGTCGGCAGATAGTAGGGTCATCGTGCGCAGGGTCCAGGTGCAGGCCGAGGTTCTGCGTGTACAGGAAGGACAGCAGCGCGAGATAAGGCTTGTCGGTGAACGGGCCTGTCCAGAACATGTGGAAGATGTGCGGGTTCTCCTCGCACGCCGCGGGGCGGTCGTGGTGCGCAATGTACTTCGGGGGCGGGGGGAAGTGCACATGGGGTTCCCAGTCTGCGTTGCGCTTCTTGACGAATCCGGCGTTCGGGTCGGCTACGCCTTGGCTCTTGAGCGCGAGCGCTGGATTGATCTGAGGCGAAGTCTGGGTGCTGTTCTGCAGCTCTCCGTCCTCCACGTAGATATACTTCCATTCGTCCATCTTCCCTCTCCGGACCCGGGCACCGTTGTCCAGTCCGCCTCCAAGACGGAGGACCTCGAGACAGTCGCGTACATACTGCAGTCATTCCATAAGATGGTGTTGAGCATAAGATGAGGTCTACAATTACCTTGTTCTGGGAGAAGTCACAGTGTTCCATCACCACGTCCATGTCAGCGACGCTGCCAGGCATTGGCCGAGGCGGGTAAGCGACATTGGGAGGCTTTGCTTGGATATCGAGGTAGACACGCTTGGCACCAATGCCAACGGTGTTCGTAACTGATGGTGGGCGGAACCTAGTGGGGATAGTAGACGATTTTCTAGGCGGCAGGGCGGGGTTGATGGGAGGGGTCGTCAGACCGATGGTTTCGGGGACTGCAGAAACGCGTCAGACGGTGAAGACGATGAATCAAGCGTACGGCGCACTTTTCTGGCCACTGGGGTAGTGTCCTGCAGCTACCTCCCACTCCCATATCCGCTGGAGGTCTTCGCGTCTGTAGACGAGCGTTGGAGGGTCCTGGTACGCTGGCCATGACCTGTCCTCCGGCACGAAGCGGTCGCGGAGGGAGAACATCATGATGACGGTGAGCACGACGGCGAGAAAGCCCGCGGCGAGGAGCATGCGGCCTCTTCTCCTGCCGAACCTGGTGATGGTGCTATGGTGCAGCTTGGGGAGGTTGGGGAGCATGAGACGGAGGCGACGTGTCCGGACGCCGGGGATAGGAAGGGAGATGGGCATGAGCCATGAAGAGCTGTGGTAGTGCCGCTGCCACTTTTCGCGGACGGCGGCGGAGTGGGTCGGGAGGCCGTTTGCTGGACGCGCTTTTTCGGCGTAGCCGTTCCCGCGTTGCGGGAAGTATATTGACGTTGCCATTGAAGGCCCCGGCGGCGGAAGGGTGGCGACTATGAGAGCTATAGGCTAGGACGCCGTGGAGGAGGAGGAAGAGGAGATGGACGGGGCGGCGAGAGACACCGCGAGGGCAGAGGAGAACGCTCGCAGTCCGAGTCGGTCGTGAACGCGCTCAGCCAAGTCCAGCAACTCCACGCACCGCACAACATTCTCCTTCGCCGCCCTGCCACGTGACTCTCCCCCATTCATCCCCGCAGTCTCCCGCCTCGGCGTACCATCCCTCTCCAGCACTGCTTCTCTCACCGCTTTCGCGCCATGCTGGGAAACCGGAACGTCTATATGCATTGCAATTGGCCCTAGTCCTCCTACAATTACACTGGTCGTACATCTACACAACTGCCGCGTCACATCCCAGATATCGACCACGTAGTCGCTCAGTTGGCGCCCAGAGGCTGCTGGGCGAGGTCCGCCGGGTCGGTCGGCACAGACAGGATACGGAGCGTGTTCGTGTGGCCGAGACCGCCCTTCCAGCCCTGTACGGCGACGACAGTCGTGCCCGTCTTGATGATGTTGAGCTTGAGCGCGTTGCGCAGACCAAACCGGATACGGTTGTCGACCTGTCAAGTTTTCTGTCAGAATCTGCTCGACACTGAAGAAAGCGCGCTGAAGGCTCACATCGGTCTGCCACTGGTGAGGCTCGATGCCGCGCGGCTCGGGGTACCAGAAGGGGTAGCAGCCCCTGTGGAGGTGAATCTGGCGGGCAGTCTGCTGGTTGCGCGTAACTGACGTTGACCGACACGAGGTTAGCGACTACGTTTTCTCGGCCCGAGAGTATTGCTCACCAGTGATGATCGGGACGGACGGGCGGTACTTCGAGATGAGGCGAGCAGTGTTGCCGCTCGTGGACAGCACGATGATCGCGCTCGCGTTCTGCTCCGACGCAGCAGCGACTGCTGCGATCGCAACAGTCTCGACGGTACCGGTCGGCCGGGGGGTGACGGCACGAAGCTCGTCATAGAGAGCAGGGTAGCAGATCGCAGCCTCAGCGAGCAAGCACGTCTCCGCCATCATGAGGACTGCAAGACTCGTCAGATGGAGCGAGGAGAGATGCTCCGTAATACATACCGGACTGGATGGGGTAGGCACCCTTGGCAGTCTCGCCGGACAACATGACGCAGTCCGCGCCGTCCATGACGGCGTTAGCGACATCGCTGACCTCAGCACGAGTGGGACGAGGGTTGTACTATACCATCAGAGTCAGACGCGCACCCACTGTGAAGAAGCAGAGTTGCTCACCGTCATGGACTCGAGCATCTGGGTGGCGACGATGACGGGCTTGCCAGCCTTGTTGCACTTCGCAATCATCATCTTCTGCGCAAGGAAGACTTGGCTGGCCGGAATCTCGATACCTAGGTCACCACGGGCGACCATGACACCGTCCGTCTCCGCGAGGATCTCGTCAAAGTTTGCAACACCCTGCTCGTTTTCGATCTTGACGATGATTTTGATGTTCGCGCCGTCAGGGCCGAGGACGCGGCGGATCTCGCGCACGTCCTCCGCACGGCGGATGAAGGACGCGAAGATCATGTCGACGCCATTCTCAACACCGAACTTGAGGTCCGCCTTGTCCTTCTCGGACAGAGCGGGGAGGTCGACATCGGTCTTGGGGAGGTTGACACCCTTGCGGGAGCTGAGCGTACCGTTGTTGAGAGCACGGACGCGCACGTTGTCGCCCTCGACACCGAGAACGAGCAGCGATAGGATGCCTGCAGGTTTTCGTTGAGCCAAGCCCACTTGTTAGCGAACGCCGGACGTACCGTCATCGACATAGATGAGCTTGCCCGGTGCGGTGACCTTGGGCAGGTTTTTCTAGACGGACATGAGTAAAGTGGTACTCCCAATAGAATGCACAGACCAATACGTACGTAGTCCACGTACATGACCTTGTCATCACAGTTCTCCTTATACTTGGGATCAGTCGAGACAATGAACTCATGACCAGCCTTGATGGCAATCTGAACAACATTATGAGTGAGGCGAGTCTCTGGCGCATACAACTAGGTAACTCACGTCGATCTGGTCCCTCATGATGCCAGTACGGATCTCCGGACCTTTCTGTAGATCGGAATGAGTGATCGCCGGCCACACGGGTTGCACGGATGCTTACAGTGTCCAGAGCGATCGCGACAGGGCGACCCTCGGGGTCCACTGGAGGTACATGAGAAGAGAGGCTCTCTTGTTAGAGTATATGGTACGTACGAGATACCATCTTCCTGGTGTTGTCGATGACGCTCTTGTGCCACTCGTACTCGCCATGGGAAAAGTTCATCCGAACTAGCAGTGAACCATGGTTACTATACACCGTTCAGGCGAGACAGAAATCACACGCACCGATGTTCACACCCGCGCGACGCAACTCCGCCAGCTTCTCGACATTGTTAGTCTTGGGTCCTAGTGAGTTCCGGGGACATCAGCCACGAGATCTGGGTCGTCGGGATGCGTTTACCGTACCGATAGTGGCGATAATGGAGGTCTGAAGGCCGATGTCAGTATTTCTGGGCATATGACAGCGTGTCGATCAGACGACAGACCTTGCGGTGGAACTTGGTCTCCTCCGTCGGCACCTGGGCCTTGGTCGGGTCAAGCGACGCCGACCATTCAACGCGAGAGGTGGTATTGGAGGAGGACATGATGGATGAGCGGACCAGAGGGTGCAATGGAGGAGAGAAAAGTCGGTGGTGGGGTATTTAAAGAAAGAGCGGAGCTAAGGGGGACGATGATGGCTCGATGACAGCCGATATGTATATCGTTGCGGGGCGCGGCGCGTCCTGCGCGGTCTTTCCTACACGCCCATCTCGTATTGGCCAAGACATCACTCTGTTCTCTTACGTCTCTACGAACGTGTCCAGTTCTTCCGCATGCCCTCGCGACGATCCCTGAGCAGCCTCGCTGCCAACACTTCTCGACGATTTCACACTTGGCGGACCGGAGAACATACCCTCGTATCGATCGCGGCGCCGGCGAATGCGGCATTGCCCAACAGGGCAACGCGGACCATGGCGCGATACGAACGTTCCCCAAAGAACGTATCACAAAAATTCACCGGTTCATTGTTTTCGACCCGTCATCTTGGAGACCTCCATGTTCATATTGGTCAACTCCGAGTGCCTGCGGGATTCTTAGTCTCGTCCAGACTACGGGATTCTCATCAGTCGGCGTCGGCGGTAAATGAATTATGAAGAAGGCCCCAGTGACCGATCTGTCTTCCACGATTTCAAAGATGTGGGGCAGAATGGGGACAGCACAACCTGGGTCCTGGACTGGATTGTCTCAGGCGCAGATTCTTCACAACTTCACGAGTGTCGAGATTGCACCGGATAGCTGAGCGGACGCTGCGATCCGTTTGAGTAATGCAGTATGATGTTCATGACTATCGTTTACTTAGGCAAGTCCTCCTTTGACCTGTTCGATTGCTGTCGGCTGCTGATCTCATGTAAAGAGTCTCTTGAACTCTCAGTCTATGGCCGTACAGAGAGACAAGGTCACGAATAGCCTCAATCTGCAAGTTCGCGTTGCTGTAGGTACGGCATCGTAAGCATGTCTCGACCTTTCGCAACCCCAAAGCGCCGTGATGACTGCGGATATGTAGTACAGTACCAACTCCGCCTGCCACCATACAGTATCAAGACCAGATACCACACTTCTCAACCTCGGTATGCGCAGCTAAGTACCCGCGTATCCTACGCCATCTAGCCGCTCGTGAGTACATGACCCTCTCTCAATTCCGCAGCTGTTTGGCGCAATATTACAGGCGCCGAATGCAGCACAAGTGGTCCGCAGCATACCTCGAATCGTCTGTAGCACTCCAATAGAAAGCTTCAGTTGAAGCCAGCGGATGACATTTCTATGAATCGGTACTGATGTTCACGTTTCGTACGGGCAGTAAATCCGAATCACGGCATTACGCCCTCTGACGATGAAAGTGATACCGAACAGGCACAAGTGGGCGCGATGGACGTCCCGCATGTGTAGTTGAGTCGCCCGCAGCCGCCTCTGCTGTATTCCGTTGAGACTACCGGCCAAGATAGAGGACTCTCGAAGTTCAACCGGTGAGTATGGCACCCTTCGGCGCAGTCATCGATTCACCACCACTTTTTTAAGGGTTCCTCGCGACGTAGGAAAGGATATCCGTTGGGAAACTAAGGACGGACTGCTTGCTGACTCCTGAGCAGTCCACATTGCGTACCGATGGCATCTGGTAGTCGATATCTCGGATGATGGCCAAGCGATCCTCTACACGTGCGTATACCTCTGCGCTTGCGTATGCCCTGGGCTTGCGTATACCTCTGCACTTGCGTATACCTTCACGCAAGCCAATGGCGCATCGCGCAGCTGTAGCCTCCATGACTCCTACGGGGCCGTAGCGCATCGTAAAGGCGTGTCATGAGCTGCCCGAGAATTGCCGCTTCCGTATAAGTATCTCTTTTCGATGGTATCGTCACCCCGCTGCCGCGTAGTCTCATTATCCCTCCGTAGTCCGTGGACTGGACGCCATGCTCTAATCCCGTCTGCTCGACGACGGCCTCGCGAGCACCAATTATATCAAACGCCTTCGTTGTCCTGCGTCCTCCTCTGTGTGCCCACCTCCAATCCACCTTGTCGCTCCAGTCATGAATCTTCTCCTTGCAAGTCACACCGATATACTGCTAAACGCGTTCAGCGTAAAGCGGTCGATCCACGAAAGGACCACCGATGGATCGTAAGTCACTTTTGCTTTCCCAATGCGCAGCTGCCGAGCTAAATGGGCAGAGACGAACCTGACGGACGAAGCCCGGCAGGACCCCCATCCCTTCCACCACACAGTTCGGGCGACCACCAGGGCTCCACCGTTTCACCCGCTGTCCCCTCGATGGTCGTTCTTTGCTGCTTCGCCGCTGTGGTGTTATTCGTCTTGTGGTTCCTCAGGAGGGTTTGGCAGCACAGAAGGCTCTCTTCCCTGCTCGAACGGCTCGGGTTTGCGCCAAGGCCTGAGTTGATCGATCTGAGGATGCAGCGCCCACGCGTCCTCCGCCCCGGCGAGAGCTGGGCATCCCTCTCCGTAAGTGGGCGTCGTTATCAGTGGGGTGTTGGTGACTCAACGGCTCCAGCCGCTAGCCGTTATGAAGGCGCCCACTATGGTGAAGCGGAACCTTCGTCATTTTCGGCACCGAGTATCGGGGGGACCCACCTGACTACCCATCACGGATCCTCCGGACGCGACATCGAGCTCACTATCCTCCAGGCTGGCCGGTTTCGTCGTTCCCTGTACACAAGGCAATCAGAGCCTATGCAAGTGTCCTTCCTCATCGCGATGCCGCGTTCCCCTACGGACAGAAAAATGGGAAGGTACGACATGCGTGCGGCGCAGGGAAGTGCAGAGGTACCTCCTCTCTACGTCGGCGTCGCGGAAGCGTGGTACGCGTAGGGGTAGTCAGACTCATCATGACTCCTCCGTGGACTGCGGCGTCTCCGTGCCCATCAGTCAACTGGAGACCGCGTTCCTGTAGCCGGCGACCTTCTGGCCTCGTTGAATTGGAATCATTGCCCTGTTTGTTCACGTTCCGTGCAATTCAATTCTCTCGTCATGGTTGGCTAGCACCATATGGCATGCTCGGGGACGATACCGGCAGAGTGCTCAAACATGAACGCTCCAGTAAGTATGATCCGTTGTCTACAGCGTTTCAGGGATACGGTTCAAATAAGTCAACCGTAGCGGGAAATGACGGGTCCGGCTCGGGACATACAGCCGTCATACGCGGACAAGATGTGATATATATACAGAGACTCTGGGCATCTTATAAGTACTTTGAGCTCGAGCGCAGAGGCCTCAACACCAGAGATGTTTGCACCGCTTTCTGCCAATCCTTGGTGTTGCCGGAACGGCACTGGCACGAGCAGACTCGTCTACAACTATAACAAGGTAAGTATCGCGCGCTTGAAAGGTTACAGATGCAAAGAAGGCCTTGTCGTCCAAACGATAGGGAGCATGTTGAGCTATTTCCTGGAGTCGAACTGTCTTGTGGAGTGTGCAGGCATCGTCGATCGGGCAGTGGATCTTGATGAGGAGCGTGGTGTAGCCATGTTACCGCACGTGCTGGATCGATGGAACATATAGCAGCTCCCGTCTCATCCTTGCTTGCAACTCTCCTCTCCGCCCTCACTATCTCGCACGTCTTTGTCATCTCTCTCAGCCCGCAGCCATGGATGAAGAATACGATGTATATATTTCGGTTCACGATGCAAGTGGCTGTAGCTAACCACAGCCATGACACAGGTTGTCGTACTCGGTACTGGTCTGACGGAATGTATCCTGTCCGGTCTTCTGTCCGTCGAGGGCAAGAAGGTCCTCCACATGGATCGGAACGACTACTACGGCGGTGACAGTGCGAGTCTGAACCTCACCCAGGTCAGCGTTTCGGAGAAGAAGTATCAGAGTATGATCCTCATAGGTGCCTTCTATCCAGCTCTACCGCAAGTTCAGACCCGACCAGAGTCCTCCCGCTGACCTCGGACGCGACCGTGACTACGCCGTTGATCTCATTCCCAAGTTCATCATTGCCTCTGGGGAGCTTACCCGCATCCTTGTCCACACCGACGTGACGCGCTACCTCGAGTTCAAACAGATCGCCGGCAGCTTCGTGTACCGCGATGGCAAGATCTCCAAAGTCCCGTCCACTGAGATGGAGGCGGTAAAGAGCCCTCTTATGGGTCTGTTTGAGAAGCGGCGTGCGAAGAAGTTTTTCGAGTTCCTCCAGAACTGGAAGGATGAGGACCCGGCGACTCACCAGGGTGCGTCTCACCTCTTCAATCGCTTGTTTCAATCCATTCATGGCGCTGGGCAGGCATCGACTTGGACAAGCACACGATGGCTCAAGTGTACGAGAAGTTTGGTCTCGAGCCTGGAACTCAGGACTTCATCGGACACGCCATGGCGCTCTACCTGGACGACGAGTGAGTGGGATTCGGCGTCGAATTTGACCGCCCGCTGATGTGGCGCAGCTACAAGACCAAGCCTGCACGGCCAACGTACGAGCGAATTGTGCTCTACACTTCCTCCATGGCACGCTACGGCAAGTCGCCCTACATCTACCCCCTGTACGGTCTTGGCGAGCTCCCTCAGGCGTTCGCTCGCCTGAGTGCCATCTATGGCGGTACCTACATGCTGGACAAGCCCATCGACGAGATTGTCACCGATGCCGATGGCAAGTTCGTTGGCGTGCGGAGTGGCAATGAAACCGTCAAGGCCAAGCAGGTCGTCGGCGACCCGAGCTACTTCGGCGCAGGCAAGTCCTCTGAGGGCGGCAAGGTCCGTGTCGTGGAGGAGGGCAAGGTCGTCCGCGCCATCTGCTTCCTCAAGCACCCCATCCCTGGAACGGACGATGCGGATAGTGCGCAGATCATCATTCCTCAGAACCAGGTCGGCAGGCGGAACGGTACGTGTTGAAGATTAGATGTTGGATGAGATCTGACTCGTTGTCGCGTCTAGATATCTACATCGCGATGGTGTCTTCGACGCACAATGTTTGCGCCAAGGATGTCTACGTCGCGATCGTCAGTACGGTCGTCGAGACCGATCGGCCTGAGCAGGAGATCGCTCCTGGTCTTCAACTTCTCGGCCCCATCTACGACAAGTGAGAATTTCGTCGACCCTTCTAAGGACGCTCCTGACACGTTTTCTTCAGATTCGTCTCGGTCTCCTCCTTATATACCCCTACGTCTACCGGCGAGAGCGACCAGATCTTCATCACCCGTTCCTACGACGCGACATCGCACTTCGAGACCGTCGTCGATGACGTGAAGCACGTCTGGAAGAGGATGATGGGCAAGGATCTTGAGCTGAAGAAGCGCGAGGTTGAGGTCGAAGCCTAGACATGTCCCGGCTAGCTCCTCTCTTCCCGTCTCTGCCCCTACCAAGTTTTTTCTTTTCTCGGAGTCCCTTTTACTCGGATATGCCTAGTTGAATTCATTGTGTATAAGATGTAGGAAGACCATCACATCGCTGTACTTGTCGTGCAATGCATCTGTCTGCCGTTCCCGCTCTAAGTCACGAAATTGAACGCGACCAATATACATCGGCGAGATCTACAGAACACTACTAGGGTATCAGAAGAACGCATTCATGTCGAACTCAGGCACTTTGACATCCTGCTTGGCAGACTTCATCAAGCTGCCGAGGCCAGCCTTGCGAGCTATCAAATCTCTTTCGTCCTTCAACTCTTCCCTGGTGGCCTGCGGGGGTGGGGACGCAGCACGCGAGGGAGAGCGCGAAGGCGATGCTCGCCGTGTGGGAGGCGCGGTGGTGACGTCGATGTCGATCAAGATGGAGGATTTGCGGCGGAGGGCAGGCTCCAATGCGAAGCGTGTCGATACGGGACTTGGAGGGCGCAGCGCAGCGCGGCTGTCCCGCATAACTGTAGATGGTCTCTGAAACGACCACGAGCGGACAAGGTCCAGTGCGAGGACGTGGCAGCCTGTCGAGACCGGTCAGTGTGTAGGTGGGTTCAGGCGGGGAGGACCGCTTACCCATCTTGCAGAACACTCGAGCGATCTGGAGAACGAAGTTGAACTCGGTGCGGCCTGAGATCTCGCTCGTGCCTTGAGCAGTCTGCAGAGTCTTCGACTTCAGCTGCGAGAACAGCAATGCCAGGCTGGGATCGTCGTAATGAGGATCTCCGATCTCAGTAATCTGCGCATCGACAACAGAAGCCATGTCTTGCAACGGCATCTGAGCAGAGTAGTTGGTCACAATGGGCACACACGGTTAGGAGAGATTCGGACGTACCACCAGTATCCGAACCGCCAAGTCGCGTCTATGGAGCATCCAGAACGCCCAGCTGGCTAGATATCGGTTGCCTTCCTTGAACGCAAGCGGGATCACGGTATCGTTCAGTATAGCCCGGAGCACAGGCCCATCGTCGCCTTGCTCGACTACACGTGCCAGCGCAACCGCTAGTTGCCAGTCGGAGAGGTTCTTGAGACAGACGTTCACCGCGTCCTTGAGACTGCCACCGAGCAAGAAGAATGCAGCTGCATACTCTGTGGATTGTTTAGACAAGTGGAGAGACAGTATCACAGAGGGAGCCGCGTACCAAACCGCCGCTTGCTCAAGAGTGCAAACGCGTTCTTCAAAGCCGCAGTACGCCAGCGGGGCTCCTTGAAGTCGTTATTCAGGAACTTGAGCATGGGCTGCTGCTCCTTATGCCATGCTGCCTGCCTCCATAGTCCATGTACGAGCTTGACTTTGCCGAGCGCAAAGTAGAACAGGCTGCACGCTGTTGGGTCCCGGACATCTCCGGCCATGTACTCGTTCCGCGCAACTACTTCCAAGTGGGCGCGCTTTTTGCGCGGGAGTCACCAACATGTTCCAAGGACAGAGAAGCAAGGCTCACCATAGCATCTGTAGACCGCATCCAGACGAACACCCCTAATGCGCGAGCATCAGGCCAGCACATTTTCCCGCCGCATGCTGCCACACTTGTGGATAGCAGCACCTCTTGGCTGTCGCTGTGGAACGCCCAAATCATGTCGCGATAGCGCAGCCGCTCTCGCCGCTTGAGCTGCAGAGTGGGAGCTGTACCGTTCGTCGGCGAAGCAGGGCTGCTGGGTTCGGACGCGCGGCGGTTGAGAATGTAGAAGCTTCGCATTGAGATGAGGTAGCGCAAGCCGTTCGGGTCCAGGGCACGACGCTGCTCTTCAATCTAGGGGAAGGTTTCAGAACTCAGCGAAGCACACTGTATGCGGCAGAAGCATACTTCGAGCGCTGTCTGTATGAGCACGAGCAATGACGCATTCTCGCTAGGGGTCAGATGCAATATAGGCTTCTCTTCGAAGTGGTCTAACAGCTTCTGTACGACGGATGGAGAGAAGGGATCCTCTTCCTCTCTATGGGGTGGAGATCAGGATACGCATATATGTGCTAATATAAGTGCGACTTGCTCGTCTTTCCCCTCGGGAATATCGAAGAGCAAAGAATACTTCGGCCTATGCGGTACATTCGTCTGCGGTACCGTGTCAATCCTCTATGATGGGATGGAGAATGTGACCACGAACCGCCCTCGCCTCCTCATCCCTTTGTAGGAACTTCTCGATGGGAAGAGTTTCCCAGTCGTGGATGTCTCGTCCGAACTCGACGTTGCGCGCAAGGTTGACGATGATGCTCTTCACGAGCTCGATCTTCTCTGTACTAACAGTCAGCAGCCCTTCTCTGCGTGTATATGCGCCGCATGACATACCCCATAACAGACATTGCAGGATCATCTGCGGATGATACTCGTCCAGCGGGCCGTTCAACCTCGCAACGTGCTCGAACAAGCTCTCCTCACTCGCCTCACTCTCCTTCTCACTTTTCTCCAACCTCTTCTGTCCAAACATGAATAAGAGATGTCCCGCGCCCACGAGCAGCGTTCCCCTCGCCAGCCATATCGAGTCGCTGATCGGGTGCGGGACCATTCCGCCCATGTCGATCTTCCAGCACACGCTCCACCCGGGGGTCTCGTCAAAGTACGTCGCGCGCTGCTGGCACAGCAGTTCGACGCGGTGCGCGAATCCGACTGCGAGGATGGACTGTCCGTCTGGCGTCGCGGTCCAGTCGAGGTCGTTAATCGGGTCTGAGAGGACTTGGCGGTACTCGAGTCCGAGTGCGAATTCGGACTCTTTCGAGTCCCAGATAGTGAGCTCTTCCCCCTCCGGAGTGGGGACGACTGGCGAGAAGAAGTGTTAGCCACTGTATCGCGTGATGGGCGAATGTCGTTGAAGCTCACTCAGAACAGACTTCTTGGCGGAGCTGCACCGCGCCATGCTCAGCCCCTTCCGCCCTGTCCTCACTTCACCTGTACACTTCCACACTACCTTCTGACCTTCGCGCCCTCTCATCTTCTCCGCGACACCATTCGCGCGGTCCGTTTGCCCATCTGTGGCGGGTTCCCGCTGTCCATCTAGGCTACCCTCCGGTACCCAGAACGCTAACTCCCCTTCCTCGGACACACTCAGGAGCACGTCGTGCACCTGAGCTACACCACGGGCGCCTGAGCCGTACTGTCCGACCCAGGCCATCGGGTCCACCGGTAGGATTCGCTTCGGCGGTGCTGGAAGAGGTAATGAGGACTCGGAGATCAAGGTGAGGGAGGTGCTATCTCCGGAAATGGTAGCGGAGATGATCACGACGGTGTAGGAGGCGGTGATGCCGATGAGGGTGCGATACGGACTGGAGACGGAGGGCGAAGAAAGGGCGAAGAGGGAAGTTAGCGGTGGTACTTGGAGAGTGGCAGGCGGGACTGTTCGCAGTGTGAGGAGGTTGTTTGAGGAGGAGTATGTGACGAAACGTCGGCCTGCGATAATGCACCGTGAGCATCATTGCCGAAGCCCACCCCGCGCAGTGCACTCACCCGCGTCGAAGACCACGAACTGGTCCACTCGCTCCGGACCCGCCGTCCACCGTCCCTTCCTCACCAATCTCCCCGTCCGAGCCCAATCAAAGTTCCACACTTCGCCAGACCCGTCCGACCTGAGCGCGCCGACACCCTCGCCGTTCGGCGTCCTCATGAAGCGCACCACCTCCGCCCTCGAGTCCTCTCGCGCATCTGCGTCCGCGTGCTCCGCTCCAGATGCAACCAGCTTCAACCCGTCCGCGCGCGCGTCAAAGAACGGTAGGATGGCGAGTTCGTATGACTTCAGGGGAGGAGAAGTGACGAGGGTCAGTGATGTGCGGCCGGGATTCGGGACGATGTACAGATGCGCTGGAGGCCCGGAGAGGACTCCAGAGGCGGACTGGAGGAGCGTGAACTGTTTCAGAAGAGTCGGAGGGCGACGATCGATATTCTAGAGGTATGTCAGGGGTGATTCGGCGGTACGAAGGGCGCATGACGTACCGCGACTGCCTGCACGACCAGCGACCCATCGCCCAGTACGCGGAGGAAGATATCCCAGCCCTCTTCGGTGATATCATGTATGCGCCGCCGTCGCGCATCGTCCTCCCTGCTCTGAGACTGCTCCAGAACAGACTTCAAGGCCGCGTTCAGAACTTCACGATCGAGGCGGAAAACGCTAGAATTGGTCTCTTGCGAGGCCACGGAGAATGGAAGTGAGGAAAAGGTGTCAAGGGCAGAGTGCAGTTGGAGGTACTGGGGCGCATCGAGGACTGGGAGGAATATGCGCAGGGTAGCGTCGGTGGTGATGGTGTATAGTATAGGGTCATCTCTGGATTGCGTATTCAGAGGCGCAAAACACAGCAAGCTGCGCCTACTCACCTGCTCGAGCTAGGGGAATTGCGCCATATAAGGTCGGTGACAGGCCGCGGATGTGAGATGGCTTGCGTCTGGCGTCCGGTTGTTGTGAGGTAAATGTGGACTACATTGTCGTACTGTAGTGCAACGTTGGATATTATCGCCGACCGGACTGGGATTGCAGGACTTACCAGGGATGTGGCGGCGATGTACATTAGAGATGGCGAGAATCGCACGCGTGATAGGGACGGCACACTGTTCAATAGATGAGAAATGTAGATACATAGTACTATGTCGAGATCTGATGCATACGTGGTAGACCACTTGAGTGACCAAGTAGGCAAGTCATTCTCTAGGATGAGAGTGTACACGGAGAGACTAGAGTGTGTCCCCACGGCGAGCAGACCTGGAGGAGGTGAGGCAGGGACGGCGAAGGGAAGGTAAGTAATTACCGGATGTGCAGCTCAGGGCCGTGATGTGCAGATCATCTGGTAGGAGAAGCGAAGAGTGCACTCGCCAGTAGTCGTACTGTTTCCCTGATAGAGACCAGACGACGACACGATGACCTAGAGAGGCTACCACCTGCTCGCGTGAAGGGGAGGATCGCCAGCAGGAGCGCAAACACTCATACCAGTTTCATGCCATTCTCTACGGTCAAGCATTGTATTGACTGAGGGGCATGCCGGGTAGACGGGAAGACCTCCCAGAAGGCCAGGGCGCGGAGGAAGGCCAGATTGCGCGCATTGAGCACGACGATGGAGTCCGCAAACGGATATAACTGGAAGCCGCACGTAAGAAGGCATGTTATAGCTGTCGAATGCGGAGAAGACTCGCCAGCAACGTCTCGCGAGGCAGATGGAGGAACTGCAGGCTGGAAGAGGGGCAGCCGGCGTATGCCTGGGTGAGGTCCAGCATTATCTGGCTAGAACGAGGCGTAGGATAGCCGTCACAGCAGAGGTCTAAGTCTAGCCTAGTATTCTTCGCAAACAGAGCCTAGTGCAGCAGCAGCATTTTCGCGACAGAACGAGAGAGATCTCAGAGAGCCACAGCTGAAAGGAGAGCACAGATGCAGTCCGCAGTACGCTAGACGCCCGATCAGGCCTGGGCGCTTGTCCCCACGTGGGAGCCATGCGCAGGCCGGACGTCATTTCAGCGCACTCGGCGAGCCTGCACGGCTCTTGAACGCAGTTGCGCGCAGCGGCACACCACAGCCGTCCTCTTCCGCACGTCCACCTCCGCCTCCTCGTCTCTGGTCATCGGCGTATATATCCTGGATAGCCTCGCATTGCTCTCGTATCTTACTCTGCGCTGAAGTCGCAACTTACTCGCTATGCGGCCGTGGGCATGCATTCCACTCGGACTTCTCGCCTTCATTCCCCTCGCCGCTCCGGCTCAATTACCCCTGCACCAGGCAGCACCCAGCATCCAGTCTTTCACCATCCTGGAAGGGCTTTATGCTGATCCTGACTATGAGTCGCTCATCAAGCTCCTGCAGCGCGCCAAGCTCATCCCCACCCTTTCCAAGTTGAATGGCACCACATTCTTTGCACCCACCAACGACGCCATCAAGCGTCACTCCTCCTCCAATGTGCTCTGGGAACGTGCTCTAGACGACAGTGCAGCGGGACTACCTGACAACCTCCAACTCCGTCTGCGTCAGGAGCTCTTCTACCATCTCCTTAACTATACCCTCCCGATCATCCCAACGGAACAAACGCCACAGGAGCACAAGACTCTGCTCTACCCTCGGGATACCACAGAGCCGCCAACCCAGGAGCCTCCTCCGTACCCTCCATGGATGCCTATACCGAACGGCACGCTGGGCACCGAACCCCAACGCCTCCGCCTGTCCTACCGGGACAACGCCGTGAGGGCCGGAGTCGACGCGTCTGGGAAGGATGGAGTCAAGGCAATCAAGGACCCGGTCGAAGCCGCGAACGGGTTGCTTTTGGGACTCGAGGAAGTCCTCGAAATGCCGCCGGACCTGGGTAAGCCGACGATCCCTGCTGCCGATCCCTCGCGGGCATGTTCCTGAGAACTTATTCTCGAGGACATTACAGCTACGGTCATATCTCGCCATCCGCAGTTATCTTATTTCTCTAGGATACTCACGCCGGAGATGGCGAGGTTCTTGAACGACACCCCGACCTTGACCTTGTTCCTACCCGTGGACGATGCCTGGCAAGCATTGCCGACCTGGGAACGGGTGTACTTGGAGACCGATTTTGCGTTAGACGACTTGAAACTCATATTCAACTTGCACGCGGTGGTTCCTAACGAGGTCAGGTGGTCGGACTCTTTCACCAAGGAGGCGGTCAAACGTAGGCGTTGTGGTCTAGAGAGAGACGTCCATTCACTGACGGCGCGATGTTAGTCCCTACAATTCACGGCCGCGAGCTTGAGATCGTACCAATGGAAGAGAACAAAGTCAAGGTGTCTGACGCAGAGCTCGTTGAACGCGACATTTACGCATCAAATGGCGTCCTTCACACGGTCTCGTCCCTACTCATCCCTGAGGGGGCTATCAAACACACTCCGGAGAAGTATCTACTCGGCCTGAACTGCACCGAATTCGTGTCCCTCATCCACTCCGTCAACCTGACGTACCTTATCAATGATCCGGATTCCAAGTACACCATTCTCGCGCCGCGCGACGACGTTTTGAAGCTGTTCGGGCACCACGAGCTCCCGCATCGCGGGAGCGAAGAATTGAAGCGCGTCCTGGAATACCACTTCCTCCCGGGCAAGTGGTTTCCGACGAAGCTAGAGGACGGCATGCTCATCGAGACTGCGCTGTCGGAGCCCGGCTTGAACGGAGATCTTCAAGTCCTGGCGATCGAGGTCACTGACGAGGGGAAAAAGAAGGACCAGTTCAAGGCGATCAGATTCGCCGGTGCGGGTGTCATGGGTGAACCAGGTGCACGATCTCTGCTATTCCCGCGCAACTCATGCTGACTGCAGCAACAGTGGAGATCAACAACACGGTCATCTACTTTGTTTCGCGCCCTTTGGTCCCTCCGGCAGACGTGATGGAGACTGCTCTGCCGAACCTCGACCTCTCTACCTTCGTCGCCGGGATCTTTTCCACCAATCTCGCCGAGACGCTCAAGTCGACGCCCAAGATCACGCTGCTCATGCCGCCGAATCCCGCTTTTGAGCGTCTGGGACTTCTTGTCAGCAACTATCTGGTCTCGTCATCGTCCAAGGCGGACCTGGAGCGCGTCATCCGACACCACGCCGTAGTCGGCGTCGAGTATGCTGACGCGCTGGTCAATGGCTCTCAACGCACTTTCGGCACGCTCGAGGGCTCCGACTTGCACGTCGAGCGGCGTGGTTCCAACCGCACGGCTTTCTTCACGCCCAGCGGTGGATGGGCGGACATGCAATCTGAGCTGCAGCCCCTCAATATGCTCACGCAGACGGGTGTGATCCACCAGGTCTCGGACATCATGATCCCGCGCTCCGTGCACCTCACTGTGGGGAAGCTCGTCAGGGCGGCGAAGGGCACGACCATGACGACTATGATGGTGAAGGCTGGTCTCGGCTGGATCCTCAATGGAACCGCACCTCCCGAAGGCTCGCGCTGGGCGGAGATGGGCCTGAAGGGATCCGGGTGGACCCTCCTCTGCCCGACAGACGACGCGTTCAAGAAGGTCAACCTCACAGACCTCTACGCTAACGAAGACCGTCTCCAGGCGATCGTCTCGCAGCACCTCATCCCCACCCCACCCAAATCGTCCTCCCCTCCGACGGGCTCGGGCTCGCTCGCTGTGATCGACGCGCTCGTGAACAACCGGCCGCTGCCCCTGGACGACTCCGCGACGTACACGACGCTGCAAAGCGCAGGGTCCGCATACGGGGACGTGATCGTGCGCGTGCTCGACGGGGCGGACGGTGGCACGGTCATCGGGATCAAGGGCGCACGCGGGCGCGACGGCGCGCAGGACTGGGCGCGCGTCGTCGCGTGGGGCCGCTCGACGACGGGCGACGGGTCCGGGGGCGTCGTGCAGATCGACAGGCTCCTGGTGCCGTACACGCCGTCGTGGTACGTGGAGTACGGCGGGCCGGTCGCTGTGGGCGTGGGCGGGGTTGTGGTGATCGTGCTGTTCTTCCTGGGCGTGAGGTGGATGTGGAGGCGGGACACGACGGAGGCGACGTACGAGCCTATCGGCGGGTTCGGGCACGATGACTCGGACGACTCGTAGGAAAGCTGGCGGTTTAGATTCAAGCGATGTGAAGCGGACGGGACGCTTGGACGGTCGGAAGGTCGGAAGGAGATTGCTTACCTCGTACACGTTATTCTGCGCTATATGATAGACAAACTTTGGATGGATACGAGCTTTCTGGTACTGTAGAGTAGCTAATGCTAGGCAGAACGTCCCTTGGTATATATGTGCTATTATGATTCACCAGCAAATCTTCAGCGGACAGTGCTGCGTTTCTTCCGACTCATCTGCACGCCTGCAGCCTCCGAGTCTCGGCGCGACGTCGGCGGCTGTGTAGGTTGCTACATAGCTGCTGCGGCAAGCTTTGTCGTACCGTTATGTCGAGCCTTGTCCTATCCTACTACTCTTGAATGCCCACGCATGCAACCCCGCATGACCATCCCGGAAATCTCGCGGGGCGGGGCGTTTTGCAGTGGCATCCACGACGGCTGTGCCAGGAGGCGATCGACAATCGGCTGGTCCAACGCCGCCAATTCCGTTTCGTACCATTGGTCGCTACCCCGCATATCCCCGCGTTCAATTGACGAAATGACGATGGTGGAGAACCGACCAGTGCGGGGAACGAGCGGAAAGCTTGTGAACGGAGGCAACCTGGCAGCCTAGTTCTACGTAGGTATGCCGGCGGGAGGTGCTATCAGTACTGCCATGTAACCGGTGTAACCTTGCATGCACTTATCTGATTATTTAGACAACGCGGCAAGACGCGACCCCCGCACGCGTTTTAGCGCCTATATAGGCGCGCGCCCCTATAAATCACGCGCCATCGCGCCAAGGCAGGCGCACCAGCTCGCCGGACTCGTCCTTATAGCGCGCCCTCGCTCTCTCCTCTCCGTCCACCTCGCCATCCACACCGCCCGACGCCGGAGATACAAAGATGGTGAGTGCCCTCGGCGCGTTGAGACGCGCTTGCTGACGCGCGCACGTAGACCGACTCAGCAGTAGCGGAAGAGGCTCAGCATTCGTCCACCCTTGAGTCCGTGAAGTCGTTCGTTGCAGGAGGGGCGGGCGGTATCGCTGCGGTGCTTGTCGGTGAGTCTCGATGGCAGAGCAAGACTGCATGCCGTCTGAACTGAAATGCGCCTGCTTGCAGGGCATCCGTTCGATTTGACCAAGACCCGGCTGCAAACAGCCCCTCCTGGTACATATACGGGTGCGGTAGACGTGGTGAAGAAAGCTCTCGCAAAGGACGGCTTGAGAGGGTATGCCGTGGGCTGTTTCCTGCCGTAACGTCCGCTGAGCGTGACCCATATCTTAGGCTCTACCGCGGTGTGGTACCACCACTGCTCGGCGTTACGCCTATCTTCGCGGTCTCCTTCTGGGTACGCCCTCGCTGCGCATACAGTATGATATGGTGGTTCTGAGCTTTGTTTCAGGCGTACGACACCTCAAAGCTGTTGATCTTGCGCCTTACCCCCAACCGGAAGAGCAAGGAGCTCTCGATACCAGAACTCGCTGCTGCCGGTTTCCTGTCCGCTATACCCACAACGCTCGTTACTGCGCCGGTAGAACGGGCCAAAGTCTTGCTTCAGGTACGCAACGAAAGTGCATAATGCTCGTAGGCGCGGCCCTGATCCGCGACACACAGGTGCAAGGCCAAACCCCAGGAGGGCCGCAGTACAAGGGCGTCATCGATGTGGTGGGACACCTGTACCGCGAAGGGGGCGTCCGCAGTGTTTTCCGAGGGTCGTTCGCGACCGTGGCAAGAGACGGTCCTGGGAGTGCGGCGTAAGTGCCTCTTGTACCTCTTCCGCTCAAACCCTGACGGGACGGCCTGCAGGTACTTTGCGGCGTATGAAGTAACAAAGAAGCTCCTGACGCCGGCGGGATCGTCGCCGTCGGACTTGAATCTCGGCGCCGTCATTATCGCAGGCGGTACGGCGGGCATCGCCATGTGGTCGATCGCTATCCCACCAGATGTTAGTGGTTGCTTTCTCGTGTATTGGGGCAAGCTCATGCAGTTCCCGCGATGCAGGTATTGAAGTCGCGCATCCAATCCGCGCCTACGGGGACGTACTCGGGATTCATGGACTGTGCGCGGAAGACCATCGCTGCGGACGGAGTCGCGGCGCTGTGGAGGGGTCTTGGGCCCGCGATGGCTCGGGTACGTGCATTATTGGCTAGCTGGTGACGTGAACTGATGATCCAGCTGTTGCTTCCAGGCGTTCCCGGCCAACGCGGCGACTTTCGTGCGTGATTTATGATTTGGTTCTGCGACCCTTACTGACATCTGTTACTGTAGCTCGGGGTGGAGGCGACGAAGAAGCTCGTGGACAGTTTCCTGTGACACGTCTCACGTATACGTCGCAGTGCTTGTATGATTTTGGCAATGGCAGTGACGGATTTTGCTGTTATTCCTGTGCCAGTGCCAGTGCTCGCGGGAGGAGGCACATCGCGCCCGTCAACGCGGTCACGTGCACGCTGTGCGCGCTCCGTCCGCGTGTGCGCCGGTGGGCGTATTTAATGAAAGAAGCAGGCCCACTCCCACGCAACTCTCTCTTTCTTCTCCCACTCTCTGCCACTGTCCCAATGTAAGTAACGACTGCGACGACCTTCACGACCTCTCCAGGAAATGTACGCTCACTCTTTCGATCCTTGTGAGTACTGCTTGTGCTTCCTCCCCATCCGCAAGCTGCGTCCTCACCGTCCTTTGTCCAGAGTCTCAGCGCTTTCATGCCACCCAACCCCGCGACCAGCTGTATGTCTGTACCTAGCGGCGAGCGCAAGGCGCGCTGCTTGTCCGCCTCTCAGTCAGTGTCCATGCGACCCATCTGTCCTCGACTTGATTGACCTTTGTGCAGGATTGCCAAGGACGCAGGAACGTTTGAGATCTGGTCAGCACGGCAAGGCTGCGAGGAGGTTGACCTCACCGCCGACCTCCCGGCCGATCTCAAGGTCCATACCGATGAAGTCTTCAATCTCACTGGCCGGCTGCCCCAGGCGTGGATAGACCAGGTAAATCGCCTGCATCTTCCGGCGTATGGTTGCTAAATACGCTGTATAGCGGTCAAAGACCCACCGCAGACTCCCTCGCTTGGCGGACCCGGACTTCCTGGAGTTTCTCAGCTCCGCTCATATTTCTGCCCCAGAACTGTTCTCATCTCGGGTTCAGCATGATGAGGAGAGCATCAGGATGCTGCGCGACCTCCAAGCGATCTCCATCGCTTGGTCGAACGCAGAAAGGATGCGCCAGTCAAGTCGCAAGTGGTCTGAGGCGGACTACGCTGGCAGTGTGTGAGTGGAATGCGTCTGCTCCTGGAGTGTTGGTGCTGATGAAAGGCAGCTATCATCACGTGCGGGCAACAGCTGTTAGGTGCAGCGAACTACGGTGACCTTCCTTCTACCCCGTCGCTTATGGGGCAATGATATTGATGTTGCATTCCGCTCAGCTCGCAATGTAGCATCTCGCTCCCCCAGCCTCTGGCGAAGCAAGTCACAGCGAAGGAAGTCCGCATCCTAAATGCGCAAACGGCGAAGCCCGACGGCACCCTGTTCCTCCCTACACGCCTCTTGGTCAATCTCTGCCGGAACGAGAATTCACCGTTCAAGACGCTCTCTCGGCCGTCCAAGAAGCCCGACACTGTCCTCAGCGCCGCCGGTGGCGAATCGTCGTTCCGCTATCAGAGCACCCTCTGCAAGAAGCTACCAGACGAGCGCGTCTTTGAGATCGCCAGCGCCTTCTGGGAAGATAAGAAACCCTCCCAAGACGAACTCGACGTCGCGTACAGGCAGAACCGAATGGCTACCACCTCGGCCCTGCGCCAGCTTCACGCACTGAACGTACCGGCTCCTGTGTTCGGGATCGTCTGGGCCGAGGGATGCGTGCGTGCCCATGTGGACTGGTGGCGGGTGGACAAAGGGGACCTAGTGAGTCCCATACTCTCTGCAGCCCTCGCGCATTCCATGCTCATCTCTGTTACCGCAGAGAATCTGCTCGGCTGCGTACAGCGGCCCGCAATCTCAGGACACCCGCCGAACGAGCACGGCGTTTCACCAGTGGGACTTGGCCAAACCCAGCGACATCATCCAGGTTTACCTGCTCATCAGGAACCTGGACCGCTGGACTACAGGACGGTTCTGCCAGAGCGTCATTTCCGCCGTGACGAAGTTCGCATCCGAAGTTCAAGCGGGGAAGACGTCCCTTGTGCCGTGGCGTCGCAAAGGCGATGTCGGCCGCCTCGTCAAGGAGGTGCAGGGTCCCCCGCTCGAAGTGGCGGGCGAGTCGGTCTCCTCAGGCGAGCCTGGGAAGCGTGTCAAGACCAAGAAGTGCCGCAAAAAGCGTCGGTCCAGCTCTGCTTCGCAAGCGCACACGTAGTACACATCTTTCTATACCCATGCTTCATGTTGACACGATGTAATGTAATGGTAATCACTGAATGTTACTGCATACCAGATTACAGCGGGTATGGAGCGCGTGCACTGTGGCTGCATAAGTAAGGGGGCTATCCACAATTCTAGATGGTGAGGTAGAAATACACGACGGGTCGAACTATCACACAACAGTTGAACAGTCTAGGTGAGTTATCTGGAAACGGGAGGATAGAAATTAGGAACGAGGTAAGAATCTAGACAAGGCGCAGCCCAGTCTATTCAAGCTTTCGGCTTCCAGCTGGAAGGTATTTTCATCACCACGTCGGACCACGTCGCCAGTCGGCCCTTCTCCCACTCCTCCAGGTACGACAAGCCTGCATTCGCCCGTCGCCCTTCCTCGGTCTTCAGCCGCACCTCCGCGTCGCACCAGAACAGCACCCAGTCCCCCTGCCGGAGATGGCCCGTACTACGCTCGAAGTACCACTTGTTGACCGGGTTGTCCGCCCTGCTGCGCCACACGAGGTCTCGCCCCTCGCCCCTGCCTTCCTTGCCACCATTCGGGTTCGCGGAGAACGGCAGCCCGAGCCCGTACGTCTCGTCGTGCAGCGCGACCCAGAGGAAGTCGACCGTGCCGTCGCCCTGGTGGCTGGGAAGCACGGCGAACTTGTCGAGATAGGTGATCGGCGCGACGGCGGGCGATGTGCCCGGCGGGCACTGCTCGCGCGTGACGATGGCTGCTCCTGCGTAGTCGCCGGCGATGATGGCGAAGTCGAGGTCGCGCTCCATGCGCGTCCAGAACGCGTCCTCGTTGAGCACGCGCCGGAAGGACTGCTCAAGGAGCGCCTTCATCTTGCCCTTGTCGATCTCGTTCACGCCGCGCACAACCCGGATCGGCAGGCCGCGCCGGAGCAGCGTCGGGGTGTGCGGCGTCAACTTGCGGTTCCCCTGCAGGAGTGCGTGCGGGAGGCTCGAGCTCACAGCCGGCTTGTTCGTGATGAGGTTGCCGATGAGGTGGCTGGGCGAGCGATGGGAGACCATGACGGCGGAAGAGGTGGGCGGCATGAAAGCCAGACATGTCCGGGCCAACTCCAGATTCGACAGTGCGGTGGGATGAGCGGCCTTCCACCGAGGATCGAACGTGTCCCGGATGTATGAGTACTCAGACGTGAGATTGATGAGAAGATGCGGCATGCCGCCACGAGCGTAAGACGGAACACCTCCCTCGCGGTTGATGATCATGAGCCGCAAGGGGGTGAGGTCGATCTCGTCAGGGAACATGGAGGGAGCCTCATCTCCGTGGACCTGGGTGTTCTCAAGAGCGGCCGCCTCACCCATGCCCCGGACGAGAGCGGCAATCACGTCGTTCGCGTCTATCCGGACGCTCCGACAGAAAGAATCCAGGGCGAGCGGTGGAAGCACTGGGATCTCTCCGGCGCGCAGCGCTGAGCGTATGTGGATGAGGTCGGAAGGGAAGGTGTGCGCTTCGGGAAGGATGTAGTCGCGCTGCTCGGTAGAATCCTCCTCGTCGGGTTTGGGACCGAGGCGGACCACCGCACCGAGCACCGGGCGCGCTTGAGCACCTTGCTTTTCGAGGGCATTGACGACTCGCATGGTCTCCTCCACAAGTGCCGCACGTTCGCCGCCTTCGCCCCTGGGGAGCTGGTCGTTCTCGACGACAATAACGCTGACGAGCCCGAGCTTCTCCAGATAGACCATGCCCCGAGCGATGCTTTCCAACTGTCTGTCTGTGAACGGCGCTTGGATTTTGACAAGAGCGGTGCGCCGGTACACAGGATTCAAGATCGAAGCCACAACGGGGCTGGGGGAGGGCTCGATATCCGGAGGCTTGGTCTCCGTTTGAGCGCTTACATCCTTATCCGCAAGAAGCGGGGAATGTTCTGGCTTAGGCGCAGGGGGCTTGGGCGACTGCGGGCGTGGTCCGAAGGACGCAAGGTATGATTTTGTGTCCCTCAGCGAAGGGTTTGCTCGTAACAACGAGAGGATGAAATCCTGGTCCAGAGGTTATCAGCAAGCGTCCGACATGCACGCCAATTTGCGGCACACCTTCTCTGAGGGCTCCACGTCATCCGGCTCTGGTGGTTCGTACGTCTGACGCAGACTACGTATCGTCTACGAGGCGAAGTAGAGAGCAATCAGCCATTCTGCCACACCGAGGGCTATGCGAAGGCGGACGAACAGCGTAGAACGCCTTGAAGGTCTGCGCAGACCGCGATTGAAGGGCTGTCGGGTTTGCAGCGCTGCGGCAGCTTAGGCGAGCGGAGGAGGATAGCATGGTGTGGATGCGGCGCCCGGAGACGGGCTCTGGCGGGGAGGAAGCAGAGAGTCTATATAGTCCTGAGTCATGAGGAGGCTCAAGGCGATGGCGGCAAGGAAATGAGAGGTCGTGGTGATCTAATCAGATAAAACTCGTCTAGATTAGATTTCGCGACCTTGGCGCGCTCGGCGTCTATCTGCTATTGGGTGGACGGAGTGTGGACGGCATGCGCATGGAACCTCGTCGACACACAGCTATCGGGAATCCCTCGACCGGTCGTCTGCATGAAATCACATTCGAGCGTGCGATGCATGCTTCCACGAAAGGTGCCATTGTCCTCTGTGTGTTGTATACATGCAGACGCCCCAGCGGCAGAAAGTACGCACAACAGCGCGCGGCACGCCTGTGGCAGCACAACCAACAGCGGATTCGGCGCCAGAGCCTCACTTCCGAGGTCGGGACCTTTCTGACGACTTGAAGCACAGGCACAGTACGTACAACGGTCGACACCTGCGTTGATCATGACACAGACTCCAGCCTGATCGGAAGAGAAATCGACGAAGGAGGTCGGCGGCGACTGGGGCAGCGCTCATCGCTCTCCGACTTCTTTGAGAAGTGGCTGCCGTACATGGCCCCAGGAGAGACTCTGCCACCTTGGGAGAATAGCGTGCTACATGGAGGTCTCCCGGACGTTGCGCAGGGTAGGTTCTGCTTCTCGTTTCTCCTAGGGTTGGCTGAAGACTGCAACCTGGGATAAGGTTGACCGGAAGAATACTGCGACGACCTTCGAATAGACCTGGACGCCCCGAGCGACGCGCAACGCTCCCGGGAGCCGCCCGCAAATTGACCTCAGTTGGACGCTCGTTTGCCTTCCGAGGAGTGGCTTCGAAGGCAGGCGACTTGAGCCATATTCTCATCTTGCCACAGAACGCCCCCTCGGAGAATCGTCGCTTAAGTATCGAAGACGGCAGTACGTGCCGGGCACATATGGGAGAGCGAGTACTTAGCAGACGCATCCAGCAAGTTAGCTATGCACGCAGAACCGCCATCGGGCTATCCTTGCGGATCTCATTGCCTGTCGCCAACCCATCCCTCGCGGGGCACGGGGATTACCGGCTTGTTCCTGCGCGGAGAGGAGTCACCAAGCATGGCAGACGGGACGATCATGGCAAAGGTAAACCGGATAGTGAACTCACTCGCTTGCTGGCGTGATGGCATTGAGCATGTATCGCGTGGCTCCTCTGCCAACTGACTCGTGCGCGAGTTCTCTACGCTTAGTGCGGTAAAGGCAGTGAAGGCGACCAAAGCCGGACTTCGCGTGACTCGCGGTCTGAACCCTCGTGGTGAACCTAGCAAAAGCCTATGAGACTGCTCCTCAAGTACAGCACCGTCGAAGATACCCTCCCACTGTGCACTCCTCCCGGCCTGAGCATACTTGTGAGAATATTGCCTGTGTACATCCGTACTTCGGCTGGGTTATCCCGAACCGAGGACTGAGGTGCTTGTTCCTCCTGTCATGCTAGCTGACACACACACTTGTCACCCTGCTCGTTGCCATGCCAAAGCCAGCCCTGGGTGGGTTTGAAGGCGATGCTACTCATAGGTATCGCAGATGTAGACCATCTATGTGAGTGAAGCAGTAAGGCCCGGGTCCGAGTCCCGCCTCTGCCACCTGCGGTTCACAAGGGATCGTGGGCACATTCTCAAGCGCTATGTATTACACCCAGCTTATTTCGCATAAGTCCCTGGTAGTATATCGGATAGTACACGCGCCTGTCACCCCTCTGGCCGCGCGAGAGCGGGGTTCGACTCCCCGCCAGGGAGATTTTTTTGAAGACTGCTGAGTAGGCTCGGGAGCAGGCCTCGAATCGGCGAGGGCAAGGGCCGAGGATTGTCTTGTTCTCAACTCCGTAGTATGGCATAGACGTATCGTTGACTCGTCTACAGCGCTGAGGTTCCCCTGAATTTACCCTTTTTGCCGCACATGTGTGGTTCATAGCCTGAGAGCTATGGGGCTTTGCTACCGTGCTACCGGCGAGGATGCGACGCCTGCGAGGTTGCCGGCAACACGCGTGAAGTGGCATGCAGCGAACAGCCGTGCCCGCGCTCGAGCCGTTGATGAGCTAAGACACTCACGCACATTGTCGAGACAGCGGCTGACTGCTTATACATAGAGATCGTGCACTCCTCGCTGAATCCGTCGATGAACAGAGTCGATGTGAGGACGGCCTCCTGGATCCCCCACGACACTGATCAACTATTGTACTCGTAGATGACAGGGATAACGTACTGTGGAATTCGGGGGTTGATGTTTCCACCGAAGCCTTCCACTCTGAATCGCGTCAGAGATGCGATCGGCAGCTTCACGACGTAGGCTCTGTCGGAGGGTGATTGGGAGATCTACCGGGCCAATGTTCCGAGACCACAGGAATGAATGCCTCTCCTCTGCAGATGAGGAGCCGCATGCGGTGTGTCTAGAATATGTGTCGGTGAACGGTAGATTTTCCACCGTGCAAAACGCGTGAACGGCGGCAAGATTACATGCTACTACAGGACCGGCTGTCCTGGCGTGGACGACTGCGTACAAGCTCATCGCTGTACGTCAATGCATAACAGGCCGCACGCACCGGGTGCTACCCTCGGGGTGCAAGATTTTCAGCCCGACAATGACACATGATCGTATACTTCTTATGCGTTCCGTGCAAAACGTCGGCCCACGGCGAGGAATGGGGCAGAGCCGTCGACGGCGAGCATACAGTACAGATTCAACCGCGGGCACGATTAAGACGTGCTGAACGAGGAGGGCTGTAGGAGTCCTAGTACAAGCTATTAGCGGGAAGGCGCGCCCGGGGTCTTGCTTAAGTAATTGCGCGCCCGCCCCATAGTGCTACGATGCGCGCTTATGAGCCAATTCATGACTTCATAGAGGAGCAGCCACATACCCACTTACGCACCTGCGAGTTTCGAGCGCAGCCGCCGCGGAGTACGCTCACGCTCGGTGGATGTAGCTCGCAGAAGCGTCGTTACGGGACTGGCTGGAAGCAACCGCTACCACGCTCAGACGAAGAGGGTGCGGTGCAAGAGAGGGTGATGATACGCATGTTGGAGCAGATGGACTTGCAGCGCCGTCACCGGACAATCAGTACAATCATGCACTGCCGACGGAGCGACGGCCTGCGTTTCGCGCTGCAGAATTTCAAGCCGGGGTCTGCGACGTGCTGTCGCGGGTGTGGCGTAAATTCTGCGAACAAGTGCATGAGGCTGGGCGCGTGAGAGGGATGAGGAGGGAGAGAGCGAGGGAAGAGCGGAACGAGCTAAACACTACTTGTGGCCCGGAGACAGGAGCCGCAGGAGGACCCCGTGGCACCGCGCGTGGAACGAGGATGCCGACCAAGCAGAGGACTCGGAGGCGATGGAGCCGTTGCGGCGCGTCGCGATGTCTTCATCTGAGAGAAGCACCCCCGTTTTTGTCCCCCGCCTACAGCAGCCCAAGGAGCCACGGCTGCACGCTTGCCGAGGCGGTTCATAAATCCCAGATAGCGCTGAAATGCTATATCCATCTGCGCCGTTCCGTCCTCTTCTGTCGAGAGCCCTCAGAGTCACTGACTCCTTACCCTGCGCGGACGTCGAGCCCGTCACCCACCTGCCTCCCTAGTCGCCGCTTCAGTCTCCCTTGCCTTCGAGACCACCTTGCACTTGCTCCTGAACCGAAGTCCGACCTGTGTCGCCTACCATCATCATCATGCTCGCGGCCAGCTCCTCTGTGCCCACTCACAATACCCCCAATCAGTACGCGGGCGAGTCCGATCCGTTCGTCCTGTACGCGCGTTCCCTCCACGACTATACCCTGCGTCTCTGGACGGAATCGAGGAGGATCGCCGAAGAGAAGGCCCGGATTAAGGCAGCCGCTTCTGCCTCCACGGGCAGAAACCAAGCCGACACACCTCAGGGTACGGGCAATGCCCACAAACGGCCGGAGACCACCACGGTCCAGGCCTGAGCGTCCAACGGTAGGACTCGAGGAGGGTGGAGGGGGATGGTGGAGTCTCTGTTAGAGCCTCTTCCTGCCGAGGGTGAGCCCAACATATCAATGCGCCATAGCTGACCTTTGTTCTGACCGACGATCCACAGGAGCGCATAGAGCAGCAAACTCGCAGTCAATCCATTCTAAAGGCTGGACAAGCAGCGCACAAATTCAGCGTCTTCCCTTCCGGATGTTCTCTTCACTTATATTTCTCTCGCATCGCTTTCCATCTTCCGCTGACGCTCTGTATGTATCTGTACAGTATATTTGCCTCATCAGTATCGATATGACCCATCCACCTCCTACTCCCTAACGACCCTACTCACCGATATAAGTGCCCTCCCAAGGCGAAATCCATCTATGCATTCCATTGGGTTTCGGTGGCGAAGTTGTCAGTACGTCCTGTATATCCTGCATATATCGTATTTACAACGGAGAGAGAGCAGAGAAGGAGGCATGAGCAGCACGCCTTCCGAACTACGTTCCTGGCTCTTTATACCGCCTACACCAAGCCCCGCAGGGCCTAGACCACCGGCGTGACAGGTCCAGGAGCGTTATGCTTTGAGGATAGGCAGTGTGTCACACAAAATCGTCCAAGGCGTCCAGGTGCAGCGGCCCGTGACGCCGGTCGGTGCGAACTTCCGAGTCCTCTGCGCCGCTGCTCAAAGTCACAGCACGGTTCGACTTGTCTTCGTCTTCTGGGTTTCTGGCAGAAATCTCAGTGATTTCCCAGGTCACGCCACTTACTCACGGCAGTCTTCTGCTCTTCTCTCACTTTGGTTCCCTTAAGTATGCTGGTGAAGCGGCTCGCCGATAGCTCCGCGTTTGAAGGACTTTGCCACTTGCGAAGACTGACAATCGGCCTACGCGATGAGGGATACGACTGCCCACGACTGCCAAACCAACAGGCACATACCTAGATATGATCTGCATGTGACGCGCTGGTAAACCTCGAGGCCGCGACGTCGTTCAATCCTGCACGGCCATAACGATCCCGAGCGCATCCGTGCCAACCACACGACGCACGTTCGAGGCGCACAATATCCCCATCAGTAGCTTCGGCGTCGAGGCGCGAACGTGAGCTTATTATGCATGGGCGCAAGCACTCTTAAGGACGGCTTCACCTACGACGACGATGGGTTACCTGTCGACCGCTTTCCTCGTCGTTGCGCATGCGATGGTGCCATACGGGGTGTTGAGTCTGATTGTTGCTTCAGTGGCGCTCTTCTCGGTCCCTGGATTGGCAGAACCAGTGACGGTCGATGGGCTCGGGCCTTCTGCGTTCACAGCGCCAGGGGCGTTCCCAACGTCGGTCTACAGGCACTATTATAACTCTCCCAAGGCGACTTCCGCTCAGCCTCAGCCAGTGATATCAGATCCAGTATCTGTGAGTACCCTGGCAGTCAGCATGTTCCCCCGATCCGCTCACTGCTACTGGCTCCACTACTTCAGCACAAGATTTATCCTTTTGATTTGACGAACCCTGCTACGCTTCCTAAAGTGAGCATCTGGGTACCGGGCTCTGCTCCACGTCTCTGATGTTTGAACTTAGAACAATACGCATGACCCCCACATTCTACCCCCGAGAGCATCCTCTGGGCAGCTGCTCGAATCTGCGTTCGCCCAGGTCTTGTCGATAGCCAGCAACCCAACCTTCGGGTCCAACAACTGTGCACGCTGTCAGGCAGCTCTTCAGGTCGGCAAGTTCCTTGCGATGGCCGCCCCGGAGGAAGGACCAGCGTTCGCCGTCCGCGTATGCGAGTACTTCAACTTCAACGCGGACTGCGCGACGGAGTTCGGCATCTTCCAGCTCGGTTCTGTCGTTACGCAAGTCATTGCGAACGCGGATGTCGGTGGCCTGGACGGGCAGGTAGACCATTTGTGAGATTTCGGGCGTGCGAGCAAGAACTCACCAAGCGCGTCTTACAGGCTATCTGCTCGCACTTCCTCTCAGGCCTGTGTCCGGCACCGACTGCGACCCCACTCAACCTGACAGGCTGGTTCGCGAAGCCAAAGCCTAATCCTCTACCTGCGGCGAGGAAGCCCAGTGGTAGGCGCATGAAGGTTCTTCACATCTCCGATATGCATATCGATCCCAGTGAGCCCTCCCATGTAGTCAGCTCAGCTTGATGCTGACGTTAGAGTAGGATATGCGAACGGCGCTGAGGCGAATTGCACGTCTGGACTATGCTGTCGCGAGAACAACTTGAACACGCAGAGCCCTAACAAGACGGTGTTCCCAGCACCGCGCTTTGGCGCATACCTCTGGTGATGATACAGTCGCTCTACAACGGGTGATATGCTGACTGTCTTCACGTAGCGACTCACCGTATTCCTTGGTTATTTCTGCCTTGGAAGCTATCCCGGTCCTTGCGGGCACTGAGCGCACCGGTTTCGACTTCACGCTGTACACAGGCGATCTCGTCTCTCACGATCCCGAAAATCAGCTGTCCAGGTGCGTGGCGTAGCGAGGACTAGCACAGGTGATCTACCATGAGCTCATTTATCCGCTAGGGACTACGTCCTCTACGCTGAAGTGAGGCCTCTTTCGACTACCTCTTTCACGGAAGACTTGACGTGTGGTGGTATAGGCGGTGATGTACGACCTGTTCAAGCGAATGCTAGGCGCGGGTCCCGTGTATGCTGTACTAGGGAACCATGACTCTTACAACCAGTGAGTAAACCGTTCGAGGACAAAGAATGGTCTGAAACGTTTCACAGGGCGCAAGATGCTCCCCATTCTCTGGGCGGTGCTTTGGCCGAGCGGTTCAGCTGGTTCGCACATTCCTCGAGCGGGCGACAGCCTTCTGGCTGAACATGTTCTCAGGAACTATGATCATGTCGCAGCACTCTGGCAGCACGAAGAGTGGCTTCCTCAGTATGCTGTTGAGACTGCGCGGGCCCACTACGCCGCGTATATGGTAAGGCAGCAGGACGGCCTGCGCATCATCACCTTGAACACGGATTTGTGTAAGTGCACATTCTCATGTCCCTGCGCGCTTGCTCACCTGCAATGCACAGGGTACAGGTCTGTGGTAGCACAGGTCATAACTCGGCTGATGATTAGAATAGCATTCCAGTGCAAATTACTTCAACTATATCAACATGACGAACCCGGACGTCTCTGGCATGCTTCGATTCCTCACAGATGAACTTCAGGCCGCGGAGGACGCCGGAGATGCAGGTATGCCAGTCCTCTGCCGCTGAAAGCGTTGTCTTCTAGCCGCTTAATCGAGCGGTTCCAGTGTGGATCCTCGGGCACGTCTTGTCTGGCTGGGACGGAACGAACCCTTTGACAAACCCGACAAACCTCTGTGAGTAGCATCGCCCGCTCATGCTATGACGCCCGTACTAAAGACCTCACTTGTCGATAACAGTCTATCAGATGTGAGCCATTCCTCCCTTCTGTTGCCCCTCTCGCGCCTCGATGTAACGGAACGTCAGCGTGGATCGCTTCTCACCCCATGTCATCAAGGGTGCGTCTTCCATGCGTACGTTGGCGCGCTCCCAGCGATTCTGATTCACCCCTAGCGATTTTCTTCGGCCACACCCACGAGGATCAGGTCATGGTCTGTCTGTGGCCCTACCCTGGAATTCTGGGTCCGCCTGACAGTGGGGCTTAGATCTATTACGCGAACAACGCCACTCAGATCAACGCGCAAACAGCTGTCGCTGTAGGATGGGTACGTCAGACATGCGATGAACGATGAAGTTCGGAAGAGCTCATTGCAGAAATCCTACAGATCGGTCCCTCGGTCACGCCTTTGACGAACCTCAACTCAGGCTTCCGAGTGTACGAGGTCGACTCTGGGGTACGCATGTTTCCCCTAGGCCGCGGTGCCTTCTCTCACGACGATACCGTTGGCCACCCTGCGCGTTTCTTGGTGGCGCGTAGACATTCGAAATCATGGAGGCGCACACGTGAGTATTGTACCCGTTAAAGTTCAGGGTACGAAGCCGCTGTCGCAGCACCAACGCTAAGGCTTCCCGCGTCGCTCAGGTGGAAGAGTGACGTCAACACGTTCCCGCAGCTCGACCGGCAGACAGCCTTTGGGCCGACCTTTGAATACGAATACAGCACGCGTGAGGCATACGGCGCAGGAATCGCTGGCTGGGGTCCTAACGACCCGCTGAACGCCGCTTGGTGGCACTTGGTCACCGAAGGTGCGTCCCTACACGTTCGGACAGGCGGCTCCTCCCCGCTGCGTCTGCTTCATCTGCTTGTCCGTCCGATAAGCTGTTGACCTGCCATATCACTCGCCGATATTGCCCGCGCTAGCCATGGAAGCCGACCATTCGCTGGTCACGGTACGTCGTGCTCCCTTCAATGCCGGCATACCGGAGCTAAGCAGTCTTCCGCTACAGAAATTCAACACATTCCAAGGGAAGAGCTCCATCCGCAGCCCACCATGCACGGGGGACTGCATCGCTGCAAAAATCTGCTACATCCGCAGTGGGAGCGTCCCCATCGCCAAGAAGAACTGCATGTCTGGGTTCGGTTCTGTACAATGACGGCCGGCGTAACAGCTTGCAAATACAGCTCCGCTCGCTGTGATAGTCATGTGTATCGGGGAGCGATGTAGTGTTGGAGTCGTAGTGTATCGTGTGAAAGGTCCTTCGCCACAAGGTCTCATCATTGGCTTGACGCCATACTACGCCAAAGGTTCACAAGAGCGCCTATCGAGCTTGAGGTACCTACGAGTCTCAGCATATCAGCATCAAGACCCCTCAGCTAGGTTTGCAGCAGCGAACGAGTGCTTTTGTTATACAGTCCTCAACACTTCCAAATACACCATGATACTCGACTAAGTACACCGATCTTCTCATCCAACATTTACAGAGCGAACGTTCAGGAAAGCGCAGGGTTGTTCTCAGCGAAGTACTCGTGGTTGTCCGCGTTCTGGATGGCCTGCGCAGGGTTGCTCTTCGCCAGGTTCTTCGCGGCGCTCTGGCCGTAGACGTAGTCCTGCGTGCCACCGTTGCGCGTGAAGTGGCTCGACTGCGAGAATCAAGCATGTATCAGATACAGTGCTGTTGGGGGAGGACTGGATACCGCAACGCCCTACCTCGTGAACAAGGGTTCCACCCTTGGAGTCCGTGCCAGTAGTCGGCGCCTGCCAGAAGGCGCCGCAGAGGTAGATGTGACCGAAGCTATAATTACAGAGACGTCAGGGCAAATAGTCGAGGCACGGAGAAATGGCGCCACGTACTCGTCAGGGTAGACGTAAGCGTACGTATCGGCCTCGTCGCACGTGCAGTCGTAGGTGAATGATGTGAAGACGTTGCTGTTGATGTTCGAGTAGTGGCTCTGCACCGTACTGTGGCGCGAGCTGGTGTACGCGCCAAACCACGTCGTATAGCGGGGGGACGCGGCGGTGTGGCTCTGCAGGTACCTAGATCACTCTGTGAGAATACTCAAAGGCAGTGTGTCACATGTGTACTCACGAGAGCGCATTCGCGACGTAGCTCTGAGCAGCAGGCGCTGCGGCGTCGATGCCGGTTTTCTCGGAAGAGGAGCAGCCGTTGTAGGTCGCACGCTTGGTAACAGTGGGCGTGGGGCGGACAACAGCGAGCTTGCCCGAGACCGCAGCGACATGGGTCTCCGTCTCGGCGCGGATCTCTACGGGCTCGTTCGTCTCGGGATCGACGAAGTGAAAGAGGTTCGACGGCTCCACAGTGTACTTGCCGGCGCCAGGAAGGGTGAAGTTGTAGGCCGCCGACACTATATCGCACTTTCGTCAGAACTGGGCGATGCTGCTCACAAAGGCAGACGTACAATCGTGCGTAACTGAGACGGATTGGCCAGGTGCGAGCACAGTGAATGACTTCTCGTTCGTGCTCTTAGCAGCCTTGCTCGGCACGTACTTGACCTATGGACGAATGTGAGTGTGCTATGAAGCTGCGAGAACAGGCACGGGCAAACCTTGACACCGACGAAGCTGGGACTCTCCCCCGCATCCGTGGTGATGGAGAAGGAGTTCGCCGGGAGCGTGTGGAGCGCACCGCGAGGGTCGTTGAGCAGCTTGAGGGTCTCGTCACCCGTGTTCGTGAGGGTGGTGGTAACCTTCAAACTGTCGACACCGTCAACCGCCTCGGGCCCGGAGACCTTCAGCGAGAGCCCACGCTCTGCAGAGACCGCTACAGCGGAAGCAATGAGAGCGATCAAGGTTGCACGCAGAGTGGAGGAGAACATGGTGTCGAGAGTTCGAAGCGCTCAAGGAAAGACGGTGCAACTGGAACACGGAGGCACCGGCGACAGATTAACCACCGTCGCCGAGGTGAACCCTTTATACCGCGACGGGATCGACGGTATTGACGCAATCGTGCGGGTTCATAGCCAGGACCATGTTGTCGGACCTGGATAAGGAACCCAGAAGCATGCAACCCAGAAGCATGGAGATGCCAAGACAGAGGAATCGCGTGATGGAGACAAATACGCTCGGCAGTAGGGTTCGAAGCACCAGCAAGCCAGAGAGACCATCAGCCTGATCCGAGTCGGCCAGAGCATGGAGAGAGGACGTCCGAGCCTCGACCAGCTGCAGGTTGTACGTCCCGGCGGTTCGAAGTCGGGATTGGAGGTACAGGAGTACCTTCGCAGTACCGCATCCAGGTACTTATGCAGAGCGAGCGGAGGGGATGTCATTCCGTCCGCTGAGACCTGGTCCCAGGAATGTACCTGGGCATGGTGACCCACCCGGCCAGTGAAGGGGCATGCTGGTGAGCCGTCGCATAAAGTTGCAGATAGTCCTGCTCACCCAATGTCTCATGGAAACTTCTGACGAGCAGCATGAAGGCTAGCGCTTCCAAACTGCTTCCAATCGCTGTACAAACTGTGACGGCGCACATACATCTCCGCTGGCGCCATCCTCAGGCCGCCAGCACAGATAGGTAGAGCCTTCAAAGCTTCAAGGCACTCGCTCAAAATCGGCGTATTTGAGGTGCAATATGGCCTCACTTCCTCGATATCAAGCATCAGCGAACACGGCAAGAAGACCACAAGTCTGCTGAGCGAGGATCAAGCGTGATTGTTACCACATGCGGGCGGACCACATGGAGGTTGCATGGAGAGAACATCCGACGAGCGCTAACGCGGAGCTGGCCATCTGGCGTGCTTGGGGAAGCTGGCTTTTCTTTATCTCGACCATGTGCGGCGAACAGGACCATCTGCAGCTGATCAACTCACCAAGCGCGACGCTCTTGGCATACGTTGTACGGGACTTCGCAGTGTCTAGTATTCCAAGGTTTGCACGGTGCCAGCGTGCCCCATGCGAGGGGAGTGTCAAGCAGGACTATCACGGGCTGCGCGTTCTGATTCATCCAGCTGTAGTGTTCTGACGAAACTCAGCTTTGGTATGTGACTTGATTGAACCCTCTCATAGCGATGCTAAAGCGTTTGCCACTCCCGCAGGTCAACTAGCTGCTGTGACCACCGTTGCCACACCATGCCGTAGTCGGCCCATGCTAGATAGTGTAGACGTGCTTTGACCTGTTTTGTCCAGCAGGTCCAGCAGTCGTCGCTCGTGCCCTTAATTCAGACTGGGTCAACTGGGTCAAAGCTTCGAATGGAGGATTCAAAGCGCCGTCCTAGCCACTCCCCTATTGCATCGGGCCATGGCGAAGTCAAAGCGATTGTCTTCTTATAATGGCTCGCTGCGAGCTGGAGACCGCATCCAACATCCTCACACTACGCCATGACGTCCTCCAACCAGCAAACCAGCGTCGGACTCCAAGTCGAGTTCATGTCGAAGACGTACGCCTTTATCCAGCCATCCCGCGCCTTCCCGGCCGCCAAGGTACACGTCGTTGGCGAGGCAGAAACCAGGACATCACATGGGGCACCTCTCATCCTAACATACGATGGCGCACACTGCGTCTACCACGGATTCCTTGTGCAATCCGGGGTGCAGATGAATCCGTCCTCTCGTCCAGTCGAAGTGGCCCTCAAATGGGTGGCCGGCAAGGAACGTATCGCTCGCCTCACACGGGAAGCTAATTTCTACGAGAAGAGCCTCGGTGCTGTACGAGGCGTCGCTGTGCCCCAGTACTACGGGTTTTTCACCGGTATAGTCGAGCAAGTCAACGTTGCCTGCATGGTTCTAGAGTGGTGCAACGGCTTCCCAATCGACGATGTCCGTGAACTGAAGTAAGTCCGTGCTCTTCTCCTCGCCAATCCAAATCATTGACTGGCCCTGCCTCCTGCAGCCGGCAGCGGATGCTCACGGCCGCCCAGCTGCACAGGGCCAATATTTTCCACGGCCAGCTCCTGGATCCTCGCCACTTCCTCCCCATGCGGGACGGCTCGCTCAGAATCGTCGACTTCTCCGCTGCGAAGGTGCACCAATGCCCTGGTGCGCAGCCACTCACCATTGATCTCACTGGCGATCCGCGTCCAGCCGAGAGCTGCGGTGAGCTGGACGTCATGGAGTCCCGCTTTGGTGTGGACGCTGAGCGGCATGGAAGGCAGCTCCGCTGGGCGAACGGGATGTACCCTGAGCTTGTGCGCAGCTTCTACTACAGTTACTGATAGTCGAGTCGTCCGTATCTCGTCGATTTGACGCATTGTGCTATAGTCTATAGAGTATGGAAATATGATGTCACGGTCGTTGTCGTTCATACAAGTCTATCCTCTAACGCTACAATGCACTCGACCGTCCATGGTCGCAGTTGTCTAGGAATGTCATGAAAGTCGTCAGATCTCGTCTTTGTAGAAGTCCCATCCCATCCGATGTCCACAACCCTCCACATGAGCAGCATCGCGCTTGGAGCCTGCGATACACAACAGAGGACAAGAGAATCCCGTCCTCGCACTGCCTTCCGCTGCATCGTCTCCGGCGACGTTGAGCATGAACTCGCTCTCCTCTTTCACGTCAACAAGCCCTACAAGTCCCTCTTCGCCGTACTCCTCTTCTTCCTCCCACTCAGGCGAGCCCTTCTCCGCAAAGCGCACGACGCGCGACACGCCATTCCGCCAGCTCGTTAGGTGCCGGAAACGGATGGCTTGCAGTCGCGCAATCCCCGTGGCCCAACCACGCTCGAACTCCTCCTTCACGGCCTCGTACGTCTCCGGCGTCAGCACACCCGGAAAGCTCGTCGCCAGAGAGCACAACGCAGGGGCGGGCGGGAGGACGCGTATCCTCTGGTGGCGCTTTGGTACGCGGTTTGGAGGAATATCTCTGCTGGGTTGCATCGCTCGTTCCGGGGACGGCGCGCGGAGCGAGATAGTCGCGGTGGCCAGACCTCTCCGACCTCGTTTCGTCTTCTTGCCTTTTTTTGACGTGTCTTCTTCGTTGTGTTGAACGTAGTAGGCCTCCGTCCACGCCCGCACCTTCTTTTCGCGTTCTGTAGCACGTGCGACTCCGGCCAGTGCCATAAGTTCTCCTAGTTCCGCCCATTGTAGGAACGGGTCGCCAGCGTCGAGTTGCACGTCGATGCGCTGACTGACGATAGGACACCCATCGAGCACAAGCACTTGGAGTGCGCGGAGATGCCCTAACAGGCCAGCGACATCCTGGCTGCCGACGTTACTCGTTGACAAGTCCAGGAACTCCGTACTGGGGAACGGATGCAGAGCGGTGTGCAGGTGGCGAGCGACCTGGCGACCTGGTACGCGCAGACGGAAGTGCTTGAGATTGTCGGCGAGAGGAGCGACTGCCAAAGTTGAAAGCGGGTCTAGGCGGAAGAAGACGAGAGGCTGCGCGAAGTTCGTCGGGGCAATGGCAGGATCCAAGGGGTCTTGCACTATGGATAATACAGGCATGGACGGCGCGGGCCAACTAGACAATGCCAGAAGCGTTGAGTCGAAGTAGGCTCCCTGGAGATTAGTTAGCACAGGTTTACGCATTAGATAGAAGACAAAACTGACCTTGAGGAACTGATAGTAAGTAGCCCTCTGGACGCTGGAGACGCAGTCAGCTACGGGTGGCCATCATGCAGAGATGAATTACATACTATGGCCTAAACCGCATTGACAGGAAGCGCAAATGCTGCCTCGGCTTTTGGAATATCTCCTCTAGATGCTCGGGCGCAAAATTCGGGCCGATGTAGATCTTCAGGTATGTCAGAGACGGCAGGAGCGCCATGAGGTTCACGAATATGTCCGCATCGACCGTCCAGCTCTCGAACGAGAATTCGCGCACGCGCGACGCGTCTTCAGGTGCATGTCTGAGGCGGCGGTATAGCTGGAAGACTTGATCTGCGTGCTTGAGGCGGATCTTCTCGAAAAGAAGGTAGGTAGGCACCGGGGACCTAGGGATGGCTTGGCTGAGCGCGAGAAGGGAGCGCTGGAAATTGTCCTCGTCGAAATGGGATACAATGTCGTATAGCAGTTCTCCAGGCAGAATGTCCAAGGAAGGGCTCATCCCCGACAGGCTCAGAGCAAATGAGACGAGGAAGAGGAAGGAAAGAGAGACCGAGGGACGCTCCGTCGGCACGCGGAGCTGTGCTTTCCCCGCGTTCTCAACTCCTAGCGCTGAGCCAACCACGCTTCTTTCACTCCGTTCACTGCATGTCTGTCCACTGACGAATAGACGGAATATGCGACGTGCAGTTTCATCGGTCTTTCTCTCAGCTAACACATTGAGTCATACAGGTTCAAATTTCACTACGTATATCACCCGATTGTCAGAAGTAAGTACTGTACAACGTTACGAGACTGGACCTAGTAAGGACACCACTTCACGTTTTCCAGACCTTCGCTGACCGCCCTGCGCCAGTGCCCCTCGGCATAGCAGAGTTCTTTGCACCCGTCGCGCGGAGGAGCCTGTAAGCTATCGCGATTGTCCGTGCCGCCAGCGCATTCGTGGACCCTAGCGCGCTGGAAGCCGACGATGCGTATCGTGCCATCTGGAGCACGCAAGAAATGCCGACCGTCGGATATGCGCAGCGAATCGTGCCTATGGAATAGCTGGCCGTGCTTCACTCCCGCCCGGTGCAGAAGACGAACGGCGTCCATCCGTTGGCGCCTGGTATTTTGGGTCAGCATGCGCGCGCATTGAAAAGCAGGTTGGATAACACGTACAGCTCCTCCGGGGTTGGCTTGCCAAAGGTTACCCACTCGTTCACGGGGCACCACTCAAGGACAATGCACCCAACCTCCCTCCCGTCTACCCTTCCCGTGAAGAACCCGTAGAAGAACGGGACGACCTTACCCTGGAGGTCCTTCAGCGGACCTGCATACATGCTAGCCTCCCAGCGCAGGGCACTGATCGCGCGTTCATCCCGCATCCACTTGATCGCGACGTGGGTGGGCCGCGCAGCCGGTTCGCCCGGAAGAGGGTAGAAAGTCAGCTCCGCGTGGTAGAGTCGTCCGCTGTTGTCCTCCCCATCGACGTGGTCGTCCTTCCAGTTGTCCTTGCCAAGGCTCCAGGAGGCGTACGGCGGTTGCTCTTCGACGTTAGCCACGAGATCTCGGGCGTATGCTTGTCCAGGGTCGGACCAGAGACGGTACATGGCCGCCTTGCTCGTCCGACGTTCGAAGGTAATATCGATGCTGCTGCGAGCTTGCATGGTGAGTCGGCCGCGTGCAGGGTGTTGCGGAGGGTTTCAGGGAACGCTCCTCGTTTCTCCTCAGCCTTTTATGCAATCGAGCATTGTATGTGGCCCGAAGGGTCCTCCACAGTACGCATGCTTTGAACAATTATCAACGCCAATGTGACCCCATATATCGCTTTGACATAGGGCCTGGCATGCTTTGTCTTTTCTAGGACGGTACTGCGTATTTACCGGATCTGCCCTCTGAGCTAATCGGTGGCTGGTGCACCCATGGAGTACTTGCCGTAAGTACATATACTGGCCGGTCCCTTCTGCCAGTGACTCGCTTGTTGAAATTGCTGTGCGATTTTGAGGAACACATGCAACGAAAAGGTGAGAATATCATTCTACCTGTTTCGCTCGCCCACGCATGCTCTCAGGTCCACATAGATAGCATGCAATTATACAGGTACATGGACATCAAATAGTAGACATCACGAGACCTTCCGACCATCTCGAACCTTTCCGGGACCTAGGACCATCAGCCTGAGGAACGCTAGCCACGCAACTCCTCACTCCGTCCCAGTCTTCCACTCCGCGTCGAGGAGCTGTATGCCTCGTCTGCCCAGCTTCCGTCTCCAAACGAGCATCTCGCCTTGAACTCCCGCCTGTTGCGCTCGCGCTGACATGCCGCCCCTGAGCCACTTCACGTCGCGGGCCCTGACAAAGCGCAGGTTCGGCAACTTCGGCAGCAGCCCCTCCAGAACCGTCAGGAATTCCGGACTGGGTCGCGCGACGGACAGGATCTCCAGCTCTTGGTGCTGGTCGGTGGACAAGGTGAGGTGCGGGAGCGGGAGTTCGAGCGAGAGGTGCTTGAGCGACGGACAGGTCTCGAGAAGCGTGGTGGGCGAGGGGAAGAGCGCCGTAGGCCATTGTTTCACGGTATGCAAATACAGGGAGGTGAGCAAAGCTCCATGCGTCGCGATAAAGCGAGGTATAAGCGACACAGGAACGGACAGTTCGTCATAGGGTGTGAGCGTGAGATGCCGGAGTGCAGGTAGGGGAGAATGCATGAGAGCGCACAGTACAGGGGAGGTCGGCATAGACAAGACCGCAAGCCGGCGCAGGAAGAGAAGGTATAATGGACGAAAATGCGGCGGGGGAGCGAAATTGTCTTCCTGGGCCATGAGCAGGTCGGCCGTGTCGACGCCTGTCCCAAAGATCTCGAGCTCCTCGAGGCGGGTGCAGGCTCTGAGCAGCTCCACGAAGGCATCCTCAGTGGTCTGCCTAGAGGTCCGGAGCTGAATGCCCTTGAGCGCGCGCAGGTTGCTCGCCCCATCGCGGTCTGCGAAGCTGGACATGGCGCGGCGGCTGAGCGCTACCTGGGGACTCACGACGAAGTTCGTCATGAACGGCAGCAAGGGTGATATCCGATTGAGGAGAGAATCTATGCGATAGCAATCCTCGAGGGTTGCGCATTGCAGGGCTGAAATGTCGAGGGTCTGTATCCAGCGCCCCGGAGCGGAGTAGGGAATACGGCGGATGGAGTCCCATCGCTCGTCGGCGGCATGTAAACGCGCAGTGAGCTTCTCCAGAACGCGCAACGACGGGACGTAGATGCGCGCGTAGAAAAGAGGCAGAGCGACCGCCTGGGCGAGGTCGTTAGGCCACAAGCACGAGTGCGGGAGCACCCACTCACATGGATCTCCTTCGAGATGAGCAACAGACCGAGTCTCAGGCGAGCCGCGTCCACTAGGGAGAAAGACCCTTTGGGACGGTAGAAAGCGAAGGTATGTTCGAGGATGTGGGCCCATACTTCAGACGGGAGAGGTTTGAGCTCGGGCTTCGACGGCAAGAGCGGGAGCAGTAGGAAGCTGCTCGGACAGCGGGCGAGCGGCCGTGGCTGCAACCAGACAGCCTCGGGTGCAGCAGCGAGAGTCGTGCTCATGTGCGCGGTCAAACATGCGTTGTCCTAGTCCATGACAGCCGGTCAGGGAGCCTAGCAGAGAGATGATGGTTTAGGGAGACAGGCTCAGTAACGGTAATGCCATGATGTAGTGGTCGTGCGACTCGAGCTTCGGAGGCTGGTCCGTTCAAGTCCGACACTCCGGGACACGCGCGAGCGCCTCACGATCGAGGCGACCTACTGGCGACCTCGGTCCTCGAAAGCCACTTACATCCATAGTTCACAAGCTATGCATATGTACGCGCTCCGTACATATCCCTTCTCAGACAATACATACAACAGCACGCCGGCTAGGCATCGCTCGCTGCTCAAGAGTCGAGAGAAATGAACTGAAAGCCTATCGCTTCACAGAACGCGCGTTCTTGGGCAGCCCTGAATGGTTCGACTGTTGGGATGGGTCAGACAACCGGATGGCGACGTACCTCGCCCCATGAGAGATCGAACAGTATATACTCACTAGCAGCGTGTCCGTTGCCGCCTTGACGGAAGTACTACTTGACCGCCTTCAGGTCATCCCCGGTGACGTCCTGGTACTAGGGCCATGTCGTTCCTGGGGAACGACCTGTCTGACGACGAGGACGTGATCGCGCCATCCGTAGCCATTCCCCTCGTGTATCTCCTCGATACATTCGTTGATAGGACAGTCCCCGCGGAGAAAGTCGTCATTGCAGATAAGCTGAAGCTGATGACCGAGAGGTCTACCGGTGTGGAACCCGTCAATTTCGATGCGCGTCCTCGCGGCCGGGAGTATGGCTCCGCCGAGGATAGTGGCGAGGTTGAGCTGGTGGAATGGGATAGTCGGCCAGGAAGGATCCAGCACGAGCTTGTACGGCAGGTCGACGAGGCGAGCCGCGACGCCTTGCGCGGGGAAGAAGCCAACTTTGAGCCGGAGCGGAAACCCCACTTGTTTCTCGATGCTTGCCGCTAGAACCTGACACTCTGAGTTGTGCCTCTTCCAGTCCTAACAGGCACTTGGTTAGTTCAGGGATAGCAACACAGCGGTAGATAGACTTCTCACCGAACGGCTGTGTTCAGGAGAGCCGTAGCGTGCGGTCTTGCACACTGAACAGTTCTTCATGGAGGGCTCGAAGCACACTTGACAAGGCTCGGACATGTCTGTGTGAGGCGGTGATGACTTTGAGAGTGCCTGTATGTTGAGGGCGCGGGTTTGGAGCACTCGCTCGCTGATATTCCGATGTAGATATACCGAGACGGGAACTGTTCACGATCCTGCACCTTCTGATAGCAGGAGAATGTCCCAAAGAAGTATTATCAGGGGCGATGGCTCACCAGCCGACCCTGCGAAGAGTTCTGGAGTATACAGGAGTCTCTCTCATGATCGTCGCAGGCGGAACGCGATGATCCTTCGGAGCAAAGCAAATAGAAGAATAAACGGACGCTTTGTACAGAAGAACTGCCCTTGAGTGCTGCGACGACGAGTACGCCAATTAGCAGCGAAGCAAATCCGCGAGGTTGATGACGTTGGGATCTTTCAGAAGTTCGTCCCTCATCGCCTCAGCTAGCGGTCCTACTGCTCGAGATGCAGAATTAACGCCGGCACCTTTATGAAGCTAAAGCCGTGGCAACTCACAGACATCCGCACCGTCTCCACCCTCCTCGAAGTACTTGCGAATCACACGTAAGTCGTCCTCAGTCACGTCGTCAAACTGTGCTATACGCTCAGCAGGCGGCGTGTTGCGGAAGACGACGACGTTGTTGCGCCACGCGAAGCCATTGGGGGCGATCCTCTCGATGCACCTGTTACGCGGCTGGTCGGGCTCGGCGAAGTAGATGCTGTGGATGAGCGTGAGGCTGCGACCGAGAGGGGTCGCGCCGGGTTTGAAACCGTCCCTCTCGATCGTGGTCGGCCACGATTTGGTGTTGCCGAAGAAGGGTCGCAGGTCAGGGGTATGCTTCGGGAGATCGGGGGTCTCCTCCCAAGGCTCTAGCCTGTAACCCACGTCGACGATGCGCGGTTCGCCCCCTTCGACTGGAAAGAGTATCGCTTTGACCTTCAGCGGGAAGCCGACCTGGGTGTCCAGGCCGGCTGCGAGAACGTGACACTCGCGCTTATGTCGCTTCCAGTCCTATCAAACGAGTGAGCAGGGAGACTGGAGCAGGAAGCGCACTGATACCTACCGACACGCTGTGTTCACGCCCACAGTAGTATGCCTTGTGACATCTCCCGCATCTGTTGTCGGCCTCTTGGAAACACACTTGGCACTGATGCATGTTGGTGCCGGTTGAGGTTACGTGCGTGGGGGAAGAGAGAAGAGGAATTTGGTTCTTACGGGGCGAAGAGGAGGAGTCTCTCGACGATCGGTCGGAGCGGTGGAAAGAACGAGAGCGGCTCCCAACAGGAGCGCTGATATCTCTAGAATTCTCAGCGGATAGCGGCGGAAGGATCATTCAAGGATGTGCACCTGTAGTAAGTGCATCGCCACACCGTCCGTCGATCTCTGCGCGCCAATCGGCTATGCCCGTTGGACCCGCTTATGGCAGCGCCGAGGCGGAGGAGACCCCCGGCCCCCCTGAAGGATATCAAGAAGTTCCGCTGGAGCTGACCTTGAGCAGACAAAAAGGTCTAGGCAAGCGAGTGCGCACACGCCAACAAGTATGTCGCGAGCCAGATTCCAAAGAGTAATGCATTACGCGAAGACCATACAGCAGCGAGGGAGCTATATGCAGTGTATCAGCAAGGTCGCTTGTCCTTTGGATGCAGCTCTAGCTCCACGAACCAAGTGCGTCGATCTAGCTTGGAGGTTTCGCCAGAATGTCACTCATCTCGGCCAAGAACTTATCATAGTCATCTTTCGGCTTCGCGGGTGCAGCCTTGATGCTCTCCACATCCGTCTTGGGCTTCTTAGGAGGGGGCGCGCCAAACTTGTCCTGCAACGTGCTCAAGAGGTCCGGTCTGGCAGCGGGCGCAGTCTCGGATTCGCCGTTCTTGTCGTCCGCAGGACCCACAGTCGGCGCAGCGTTCACCTTCGGTGCGCCTGCACCCGGTTTTTTCCTTTTCAGCGCAGCCGGCACAAATGCGGTAGCCTCCTTCTTGAAATCTCGTAGCTCTGGCTCTGCTGATATGACTGCTGAAGCTGATGGTGCCCCAGCGGGAGGCGCTGGCCCTAAACGCACGCCGCCAGACGTTGCTTTCGGCGCCGAGGGACCAGCCGCACGAGCTGCACGGTGAGCCTGGTAAGTCTGATGCGGGACGGAGGAAAGTGGATCCTGTATGACGCCAGCGTTCGGTCCGCGCCGTGGATAGAATCCTGGCGGTGGCGCGGGCATAGACGGTTGCATATGCGTCGGCGGGAACGGCGGAAAGCCGGCCGGCGGTGGCGGTGGAGGGACTCCAGGGAAGGGCGGCCCTGGCATCATAGGGAACCCTGGTGGAGGTGGAGGAGGCGAGACAACGGAGAAACCAGGCGGCGGGGGCGGCGGGACGGCAGCACCAAGCGCAGGGGACATGACCGGGATACCAAGAGAAGGTGGGGGCGGGGCGGCAGAAACAGCCGGAGGTAATGGCGGCGCACCCGGGATGCCGGGAGGTGCAGCATAGAATGCACCTGGAGGCGGTGGAGACATAACTGGAGGTGGGCCCGGAGGCAGGGGAGGAAGAGCCGGCGGAGCTGCGAGCGCAATGAGGTGAGGTGAACCGACAGGAAGGTATCTGGAGCCAATTTACCTTGCTGACCCGGCTTTGGAGGTGGCGGTCCTTCAGGCATAGGAATGTCATCGTCGCTGTCATCAGCTTCCTCTTCCTCAGGGGGCGGCCCTTCGGGCATGACAATGTCATCGTCATCTGAATGCAAGTTGAGCGCTGGTGAACGCTGCAAGAAGGCGAAAGCATACCAGACTCTTCTGCTTCGCTATCCGCTTCGTTAGGGAGGAGCGCTGTACATATGTTTAGCAAGAGCCTCGACTACACACTTGGGTGCTCACCTCGCTCTACATAAGGCATGCCAGGCGGCGGTACACCATATGGGTTGTATACTGGGTCATAATAGATACTCCTCTCAGGATGGCGCGGAAGTCCGTTCTTCCTAAACAAGTTGCGCGTTTTGGGTGCCGTACTCTCATCCTTCTTCTCGTCTCGAGACTCTGCCGGTCTGCGCGACTTGAATACTAGCTTGCGTTGCTCGGGATGCTCTTTGACATATTCTTCCTTCTTCTTATTAATCTTCTCGAGCTCCGCCTTGAGGTCGGCGAGGCGCGACTTGTCGGCAGCGGATAGGTCAGATGAAGATTCGAGTTTCTCGATCTCATCCTCAAGGTCTGGCCTCGAGCGTTCAAGACGGCGCAGCTTACAGGATGGTCAATGGACTAACCTCGAGTATCCTTCTTGACTAGCGCAAAATCTCTGGCCTTCGCACGTTCCGCCTTGTTCTACTACATTGAATGTTGATGAGCATACGCACGTGTGGCTGGGATATGTGAACTTGCCTTCTTCAGTTCCTTCTTGCGCTGCGCCTTTCCTGCACGAAGCTAGAGTATATGGAGGTCGGTACTGATTCAGTTACTCACTGTATGCGTCTGCAGGATTCGCCGCCTTGCCCTTTGCCATGTCGGAGTGGGGATGGGAGTGGTCGGGTCGGTTGAAAGGCGCTGGGCGCCACCAGGCCGCGGCGAGTTGCCGGTTCGGGAGCGAAGCACGTGCGCGGGTGGACCAGGAGAGTCATGCATGACCGCCTTGTAACGCCCTCGGTAAGCTTCCCTCACCTCTCAGGGAAGCCAATCCATATCGCACCTCGCCCTCGACGCCAATCGACCTCTCTCTCTCTCTCTCTCGCTGCTTTCGTTATTCTCTCTCTCTTCGCTATCACGCTTGTACAACGACCGGGAGGACTTAGCTGTCTTGTCTCTGTCTCGCCATGATCACCCCTACCACCACTGCGCCCCACTCTGCCAGTCACAACCAGGGCAAACGCGCTGGGAAGAGTTCCAGCCAGTCTCTTAATCATCTCCTCAACTTCTCGCTGCCACCTAGACAGTCTCAGTATAATCAGAGTATCCCCCGCAGGGCGAGGAGGACAGGCAATCAACATGGCATCTGGAACAAGGAGCGTAAGTAGTCTCTCATCTCCGCTGTGACCTATCGTACCCTAACCATTCGATGCACCTCCCTCAGGTTTCATCAATGCCCAGTACCGCTTTGTGATGAATCCGACAGGAGACTATACCGTACACTTCGCTGACCCCGACATGTAAGTGGGGCTCCCGCGCTATCGGCGTATCATAGAAGGGAGAGTACTCACTCGCCTGTCAGTTATTTCCAATGGCATGACATATTGCAGGTCATCATCCCTAGAGGACACCAGCTATCTGCCTCCTCGACAACGCAGGCCTCTCAAGACGCGGGCATATTGACATGTCCGATATGTCTGTCGCCGCCTACGGCCCCCAGGATGACCAAATGCGGACATGTAGGTTCTCTCGGATTCTGTACGTCGGCCTTCATTCATGTCTTATCAAGGTATTCTGCTATCCGTGCATCCTTCACCTCATCAGCACGTCGGAGCAGCCGAAGTGGGTCCGATGCCCCATTTGCTTCGACTCGGTCAATGAGCGGCAGCTGAAGGCCGTCAAGTGGCTTGACGAGGTATCGTACCCTGACGATGGCGACGAAGCTCCTGCCGAGGGCTCTTCGTCGTCGGCGACTCTCGACCAGGACATGTCAGCTACCCCGAAATTGGGATCCACGCTGCGCATGCGCCTCATACAGCGACCTCAGATCACTACTCTGGCCTTACCGCGGTCGTCTACCTGGCCTTCGGATCTCTTGCCACCCCATCAAGCACCGTTCCATTTCCTGCCTGACGTCTTCGCCTTCTCTAAGTTCATGCTCGCCACGCCCGCTGAGCTGATCCAGGACCTGATGAAGGACCTGGACGACCTCGCTACAGAACGGCGGTTACTTGCGGGCATGGGCGACGAACTGGGCACCGTATTCATCGACGCTGCGGATGCAAAGGTACGACACCAGATCGAGAAGGCTACTGCGCTAGATACGCCACATCTCCGCGAGTCCATAGAGACGGCACGGCACGTCGCACAGCAGCTCCATGAACGCTCGACTCGCGATCGCCAACGGAGAGAAGAGCCCGCCGTGCTTCCTCCCGAGGAGATACCCCAGGCATTGCTGGCTGCCCAGGGCGCCGGTTACGCACCCCAAGCCCCTGCACGAGAGTCTGCGCCTACGCCGACATCCGGGCGGAACCCTCGCCAGCGCCGGAATCTCAACCCTCCTCCGCCCTCGACGTCAACATACTATTACTACCAAGCCGCGAGCGGTATGCCGATCTTCCTCCACCCACTCGACATCAAGATCCTCTTCTCGCACTTCCACAGCTACGCCGCCTTTCCGGACGCGATCACGATCAAGGTCGAGTCGTACACTGAGAGCACGGTGAACGACGACCTCCGCAAGCGCTGCAAGTACCTCGCGCACCTCCCCGAGGGCGCCGACGTTGTCTTCGTCGAGGCGGACCTCGAGGGCGTCGTCGGTGCCGAAGGTCTTCGCCCCTTCGAAAACGCGCTCAAGCTCCGCCGCGCGCGTCGCAAGGAGAAAGGCCGCCGCGACGACAAGGCGCGTGCGCGGGCCGAGGAGCGCGAGAAGGAGCGCCTCGTGCAGACGTACCACGAGTTCGGCATCTCGCCGCCCGCCCCTGCGTTCGTGATCCCGCCCGAGATCGCCCGCGAGCAGTCGCCTTCACCGCCCGCTGCGGCAGAAGCTGCTGCAGAGGAGACATCAGCGCCCCAGGCCACGGGCGCGTGGGGCGCACGGAGCTTCGCGTCCGCTGCGCATGCGGCGCAGAGCCGTGAGCAGGGCCAGCGAGTTCCCGCGCCTCCGCGTGCGCGTGAGCGGGTGGAGGACGAGTGGGAGCTCGATATGGCGTTCCACGAGCTGGAGCAGCGGACTGCGAAGGGTGGCGGGAAGAAGCGCAACAACCGGCTGGTCGTCCTCGGTGGCGGCGGTGGGCGTCGTGCGCGGTGAACAGCGCTGTCATCTCACTGTGCGGGAGTTGGACGTCGGGCGGGTTGTATGGTGTGGTAGACGACTCACGGACGGACGGACGACAGAGCGGTGTTCCGGCGTGTGTGGTTCTTCCTGTGATATTGTTGGCTTGATTCATGACATGTACATCTATAGCGTACTCAGAACCACATTGATCCCCTGTAGCAACAGTAACGCAAGCACAAATATCATATACAACGCATTCGCACCCGGTCAAATTGAGTTTCCTGCCGCCGGGCTCTCCGGCGAACCTCGGTAGGCTTCTGGCGCCGCACGAGAGCGGCCTGCTGGATAGAATGGCGATTATTCGTTCCTTGATTACTGACTATAGCACACGGCGGGAGCCGGTCCGAGCGTGAGGGAAGAGACCAAACGAGCCGAGGGGATAGATATAGCGGACGACAACAGCGGGGTAGCGCGGACATGAAAGGAAAGGGTAAGTTGTAGTAGGGGTAGCAGCTACGTACACAAACGTAAGATGCAGACCAGCGGCGCAGCAACGGCAGCAACGGCAGCAGCGACAGGGCAAGGAATGCAGAGTTCGTGACCTCTCATCAAAGCATATACGGAGCGAGGAAAAAGCGTGCGCTGCAGCTTTCAGATAATTTGCAGGTAATTCGACGGTGCGACTGGCGGGGGTGGACGATGGAGGACACACGCGCAGGTCAGCAGAGCGCGGAGGTAGCGGTACGTGGGGAACAGACTCACTTCCGACCGTCCCGTCCGCTTTTCGCGCCTGCCACCACTTCCCGTTCTTGTCCAGGATCTCGAGCACGTCGCCCTTCACGAACGAGATCTCGTTCGGATCGTCGGGCGATGCAGTGTCTGCAATTCAACAGAGCTCAGCACTACGCTCGCCACCTCCCACAAGGGCAGAGACTCACAGTTGTAGAGCGCCTTCGCGCGGTACTGATGGCTCTCGGCGGTAGCCATGTTCGTCTCCGCTCCTGTCCCTCCTGGCGTGCTGGGCGCACCAGGTCCCCCGCCTGCGCCGATGCCCGCGGCGCCGCTGCCCATGAGTGGTGATGCCGGCCCAATGCTACCATCGTTGCCGCCAATCGAGCCAGGTCCGCCGCCGTTGCCCAAGTTGTTCATGCTGCCGGTGCCGCCGATACTCCTAGGTGCGCCCTCGGCACTACCGCCACGGAAGCTGCCCGTATTGCCGATCGGGCCCGTCATGCTGCCGCCCATCTTGGTGTCGTACATGGGGCCGATGCCGCCTGCCGAGTACCCTGCAGTATAACCGTTGCCGCCCATGTTCATCATGGAGGTCGTGCGCGTCGCACGGCGCCGGCGGGAGGGCGGGGTGAGACCGCCGGTTCCGAGGGAGTTGAAGACGTGGAGCATGAGCGAGTCCTCCTCAGACGTGAAGTAGAGCACCCAGAGAATATCGACCATGGCGAGAATGAGCCAGCCGGCAGCCATTGCGTCGAGGGACGCGAAGCCGGAGAAGATGCCCTGGTTGACACCGATGACGGCGAAGACGATGGCGATCGAGCCGAAGGTGGCTATTTGGAAGCGGTGCATGGCGATGGAGTCGGTGGCGAGCGTGTGTAGAACGCCGAGGATGAGGAAGAGCTGGACGAAGATGGCGAACCATAGTACACCAACGGAGCCGTTCCCGACTACAAGGGGTTTGAGAGAATGGACGACAAATGGTACGAGTGAGACTCACGTTGGGCGGTCGCCACTGCCTGGCCAATGAAAGCCACAAACCATCCTATCTGCACCGCACGTTCGCTGCATCAAGAAACGCTTCATGAACGAGAAGTAGGAGGTGCGTACCACTGCGAGGATGGTCGTGAAGAGGAAGAGGTAGTGGGTGAGTATTGGCGTGAAGTCATAGCCTTCGCTGCCGCGTGGTGGCATTTTGGACAGAGACAGGGTATGGGTTTGGAATAGACAAGGAGAGACTGGGATATACGGCGAAGAGGAGGTCGCCCGGGAGGGACTTTGGAGAGGAGGGTGACTGGGAGTGCGCAGCGCAGCGGGGAACGAGTTCAACGGCCGTCACGCTCGCCCGCACGATGACGATCGTCACGCTGCCCTTCCCACGCGCGCGACTGTCACACGCGACACGCGACACGACCCTCGCACGACCCCTCTCAGCGAGAGACACCTGCAGCTGGTGTCGCACAGCCTGCGAGCATTCCTGTAGTGCATTCCTCCGCTCCATTCACCGCCCTCGTTCTTCTCAACGTTGTCACGCAGAACTCGCCCCCTCCGCATCGCCCCGGCAACACCTCCCACAGCCAGGCGCATGCCACTTGCACTTCTGGGATCCCGTCAGCTGCGCACGGGCAGCGCGTGCTTGTCATAACACGTCAGCAACCTTGTTCTCGCCCAGCCCACCCCTCCATATACGCCCCTCGGGCACCCCAGTGCCCCTCGCCTGTATCTCGTTCCAAACATAGCCCGCTAATCCCTCGGCATCTGCGCTGCTTGGGAAACAACAACGGTGATCTACGCATGCTTCAAGTTGTGTCGCCTGCTCCATGGACCGGTGAAGTGTACCCAGCAAGACGTCGGCCCGTAGCCTTCGTTGGTTATGCAAAGTCGGCCTTCTCGTAGACTGCGGACTAATCAAGGTGTCGACCCTCACCCCGAGGCGAGTGAAGGCATCCGACATTCGATGCAGTATCGTTGACATCCAAGTACACCCAAGTGGACCCCGTCATGTCCAGGCGGACGGATTCGCCGCCCCGCTTCCGGTGTAAGTAGACGGTAGGATAATAGTCATCCCGTGCGTCGAGATGATTTCCTCCTCGAGATCGAAGCCCGGCATGTCCCCTCAGACCGGCTGCCCCCATGGAGTAGAGAAGATAGATGGTGACCATGAAGGCCGAAGGACGCCACAGTATTCTTGTCCTCCGGCGCTCGTGGCTATCGGCCTTACTGTGGCATGCTGGAGTGCAGCTGGATCCATCTGTTGCCCGGGTCGTCAGAATGCTGGCTTAAGCACAGATAGTGTCGCATGCACAATTGCAGTCTCCCTCGCCCAACCCGTGCTCTGCTCTGCCCTACACCGCGGGATAAATGCCATTGTAGGCTTTCCGGTGGCTCAGGTGCCCCCACTTGGAGGGTGCGTCAGAGTGCCATCGGTCACTCTCAAGTAGAAGGTATGGTGCGCACCACCATTATCTTTGGACAGCCTTCTGACAGCACGGTTTTCATACAGCCACGCTTTTGCATAAGTGTCAGTAGATGTGGTGCCGGTCTTCCACCTAAACAGAATTCATTCGGCTCAATTTCGTGGCACCAGTCCTCTGGGGTGAGTATGACAATCTTGATATGTCCATCAGATTTCCCTTCTCCTGAGGTGTATAAGTGCGATGTTGCCGATGTGCCTCGTCATCCATTCGTATCATACAGCCAACTCGCCCACCTGGCAGTCTCGTCGTAAGACGATTGCGCCCTGGTCCTACAGTACAGTACACAGTCCCGGACGCGTCAACCACAGCACTTGCCATATACTCATCGAAGGCGTGCCTGGCATAATCTTGATGACTAATGACCGCCGCCAACGCCGGAGTCGGGCCCCCGATTTGGGTCGAGTCCGCGCCACCACGCAAGCACTGCCGCCAAGGCAATTATCTTATTTAGGGTTTGTCCGCTCCGACTCCCTGAGTCCCTGACACACCGCCGCGCTCAAACAGGGTCGCTCCTAACATCCATACACACAGGAGCTCTCACTTGCTAAGCACCGAGCCACCCCAATAGTAATACGTACGCCGTCTGGCCTAGTTGCGATCAGTCCTGCCACGAAACTGGTCCAGCCAGACATGGTGAAGGCACCCAGATCTCAAAGGAGGCCTAGCGGATGCCGATCTTATCGCAAACGCCGGTTCGGTGCACCGGCGCTTTGGACAAAACACGTCTCTGCGCTGACGAGCCGAGGCCCCAGATTCAAAGCAGTTGCTTACGATGGCTCGATCACTTCCTCGGCGCCGCCGGTGCAACACGTCCACCTCCTCCGCCCGCGCACATGATAATATCCGATCCCAGCGGCCGGCCGCAGGGACACGCACCAGTCGAGTGTTATAAGACAAATCTCGCGCCCGCACCCTCCGCCGCCGAGGAAATTTATCTGCGCCCGCTTTCACTCTGACCGTCGTCGTGCCACTTTCGATTGTCCGCTTTTACGCCTCAATGCGCGTTTTCGCCACCGTGCGGCCATGAACTTCACCGCCGCGTCGAGGACAGCCACTCGTGCGCAGTCGGTCTCGCAGCTCCTCTTCGCGGCAGTCGGAGCCCTTGAAGACGGCGGGTTCCCAGGTTGCTGTCCCGTAGGACGGATGCTTGACCTGGTGCGGACCGGCCTGCGGCTTATTCTTGTTGGCGCTGCGAGCGTAGTGCTCGCGCTTGCTGGGATCATCCTCGTGCGTCGCAGCCGCAGTGAAGGCTAGGAGCAAGAACGTACTGACTCCTCTTTGGCACCTACAGAGCATCATCGCTGCATTGAGAAGAGTGTATGGACGGTGGCGAGGAGTCGACTATGCAGCCTCTGCCGCCACCGAGCCGTCGTCATCGCCGCTTGTGGCTCGCGAACAGCATGCACCTCACAAGCGGCGGCCGCGCGTACGCCACAAGTCAACCGACGCGTCCCGCACGCCAGTCAACCACGAGGATGCGGCTACTAGTCAAAGCCCATCGCGCTCGCCGCTACGCGCCTCTCCTGAGCCGATGCTTCCTTCCGAACTCCCCACGGACAACTCGCCACCAAGACGGAGAAGGCAACGCCGGCGAGTCAATCAGCAGCTGCCTGAGCTCGGCCTTCCGTCCATCAGCTCCGCTATGGAGGACGTCGAGCCATTACCGTCAAATTCGACCCGGCCGCCACTGGACGTGCGCGGCGGGGCGACCGGCGAGGTTGCATTGCGAACGCTTTCGTCTCCTAGTCCGGCGTCCAACGAACTTTCGCCATCGTCGTCATCATCGAAGGAGCCGTCGCTTGCGTCCGACTCTGCGGAGGAGAGGGCGCGGGCGGAACGCTCGCCTTCTCCAGGTCGGCGGGTCTTTCAGCGGCTACGAGAGCAGCATACTCAACGTGAGTAATATTCGCCATTCTGACTGAGCAGAAGCTTATTTATGGTATCAAAGTCCGAGAACGTTGCCTCACCCGCGTGCATAGCATGCCCAGCCCCAAGCAGGCGAAGCCTGCACGGCGGACGGACCCGTACCAAGCTCCCTACTACTTCCCCACCCCCCTCTCTCCTGATGCCGATACGTACATAGAGCAAGTCCGCAACGAGCTGCGGTCTTCCGCTCGTGTCACGGACCCGATCGCGTTTCGTCAGTATTGGGACCCTAACCCGCTCTCCCCGCGTACGTCGCCGAGGTCCAAGGAGACGCCTCTGCCGCCTGCCGCCCCCGAGATTGTCGTGTCTGAGGTGTCGGCTCAGCCTGCTGAGCCGGAGCCGAAGCCCGAAGTAGAGTCGCGTCCGGCGCTGCGAGACGGACACCATAGATGGTCGTGGCATCTCCCGCTGAGACCGCACCTTCCGGGGCGGATGCCATCTGTCGATGCGGATGGACGCGACTCCATCGAAGAGAAGTCGGCCTCCCACTCCAAGTTCCTGTTCGGACACAGTAGAAGGTAAGTTCCGGAACTTGATCTGCTCGCGCTCGTATGTTAACGGCGACTTCAGGCGTAATGGCACTTCGAGCGAAGAAGTGAAAAGCAAGCGGACATCGTTGCCTCACCCTGCCTAGACGAGCATGCATCATCACCATCTACAGTACATACAGCGCAACCATCTTGCATCCTATTTATCGCTAAATACTCGTCTCCCATCATACACACCTCACAGAATCTTTTGCTATCTCATACGCTCCATAACCTGTGTAGCCCTCCACTCGTTCACTTCGCTTTCTCTCTCATTGTCCGAATCCTCCAGGCGCTGCTGGTCCCAACAGCAATGTGGTGTCGCCAACCGCTCTGCCATGCGTGATGTACTGTACCAACCCTGTTATCAGTGTAGAACTCGTCCCCTGCAATCAAAATGATTCCCACGCAATACACGCTCGCTAGTGTCGACGCTCCCTGAATCCACACGATTCCACAGCGAGATTGAGTGGGTGGACGTCAGCCTGAGGTCTGTAAGATTCAGAAGCCAGCGGTGTTATCAGATAAGATTAGATGTCAGGACATGATGGATCGAGGAACGGGCGTTCTGACGACTTGGATTGCGCTGTGAACGCGGTGACTTGCAGAATCATCGAAGCGAGCCTAAGCGACCGCCGGACACAATGGATCCTGGGCCATCCAACATACCCCCGGACCGCTCTCTTCCTCCTCGTCACCATCCCCATCCCCGACCGCACAGTCCTCGTCGACCAAAGACCGCCGACGACGCCGTCCCGCTCGCTCGCCCTCGCACCCCTCTCCAGCACAAACTCCCGGCGCCCACCCCACGACCCGGGCTGCCCCCGCAGTTCCTAGACAGCCACTACAACACGCGCGCGAGCGCCCCGTCCTCGCCCTCGCGCAACAGAACGCCGCGGAAGACACCCAAGCCGCCGCTGAGCCCCCACACCCAGATCCTCGCCATGAGTGCCACCGACGGAGGCGGCCCTGCTGGCACGCCCGGAGAAGGGAGGGCGCTGAACGTGTCCGATGCGCTCGGCTACCTCGACGCGGTCAAGCAGCAGTTCCAAGACAAGCCGGACGTGTACAACCACTTTCTGGACATCATGAAGGACTTCAAGAGCCAGGTGTGAGTACTTTCTGATCCGCCTTGTCGTCCGCATGCACCCATCGGGTGGCATGGTGGCATGAGCCACCCTCTCCTTGGGTGCCATCGGCTTCTATCTGATCATCCGTCCTCATTGCGCGTCCTTGTATTCTGCAGGATCGACACGCCCGGGGTCATCGAACGCGTCTCCATGCTCTTCCACGGAAACCCCTACCTCATCCAAGGGTTCAACACTTTTCTCCCTCCCGGATACCGCATAGAATTGAACACCGACCATTCCGACATGATCACCGTCACCACCCCTATGGGCCGGACGACCCAGCGCACCACCATGTACGGCATACCCTCTCTTGCGCACGACTCTATGGTCGCGCCCGGCATGGTTCCTCCTTATTCTCAGCCACCGTTTGGCCTGCCCCCGCCCCCGGTGCTTCCCGTCGGTGCAGGAACTGGTTCGCGTCCCATCACACCCAATCCCATGCATGCGCACCCGCCACCCCATATCGCAGCGGAGATGCAGGGCATGCGGCCATCTCTATCCCACTCGCCTGCTATGCAGGGCGGCCGCGAAGACAATAGCGCCGTGTCCATGCTCAACAGCTTGAACGCACGCCAGACGGACAAGGCACCGAACGGCGAGTTCCACCACGCGATCAACTACCTGAACAAGATCAAGCTGCGATACCAGGACGATCCGGAGACGTACAAGCAGTTCCTGGAGATTTTGCAGACGTACCAGAAGGAACAGCGGCACGTGCAGGATGTGAGCCACTCCTTTGTCCTAGCGCTCGGACCGTTCGGCTAAGATTTGGTGCCACTCAAAGCAGTCACAAGTATATGCGCAAGTCCAGATGTTGTTCAAGGACGCCCCCGATCTCATGGCCGAGTTCAAGGACTTTCTGCCAGAGGCGTCCGCTCCTCCGACGCACCCCGCTGGACTGGTAGGCATACTGCCACAGCCTACTGCAGGCCCTGGTGTACCGGGCACCTTCGGGCAGCCTGAGCTTGCGCAAGCAGACAAGAGCGCGAAGCAGCCGAATAGACGGAGAAAGCGTCCGGAGAAGGAGCCGGCCGCTACTCAGAAGACTGCTGGTGGTCGGGTAAGTGTTCGAGTGGCTCAGCATTCCCAGTGGCTCACTTGTAGTTATGTCATTACAGGCTCCCAAGCGCGCGAAGACAGGCCAGAAACCAGAAACTGCATCTCCCAAGTACTCTCCTTACCAAGTTCCCCACTCGCCACAGCCCGTCAATGTGCACGTCCATCCTGCTATGGCTGCGCCCATGCACGCGCCTGGGCCACATCCCATCCGTCCCGCTAGCGTCGGACCCAGCGCGTCCGGGCCCTCGGCGAGCGACGAGCTGCTCTTCTTCGACCGCGCGAAGAAGGCTCTGGAGAGCGGCGGCACGTACGACGAGTTCCTGAAGCTGCTCAACCTCTTCTCGCGCGACATCATTGACACGAAGACGCTCGTCGACCGGGCGGAGATATTCCTGGGCGACGGCGACCTCATGGCCCAGTTCAAGGACCTCTTGAGCTGGGACGACAAGCTTGGGAACCGTGACGAGGGCCCGCCTGGCAGTCTGCGCACCAGCGCGCCGGATTACTACACGGCACGGCCGCCAGATGATGGGCAGGGTCCAAGTTACCGACGGCTACCTGACAGTGTGAGTGGACTTGAGGATCTGTCAGTTTAGGCACTTGTCTCATGGCGTCGGATGTGCAGGAGGTGCGACTCGCGTGCTCGGGGCGCGACCGTCTCTGCTGGTCGGTGCTCAACGATGAATGGGTCTCGCACCCCACCTGGGCGTCGGAGGAGGCGGGCTTCATGACGCACAAGAAGAACTCGTTCGAAGATACCCTGCATAAGAGCGAGGAGGAGCGGCACGAATTCCAAGTGCAGATCGAGGCGCTCACTCGCACGATCGCCGTGCTCGAGCCGCTCGAAGCGCGCATCGAGGGCATGTCTGCCGAAGAGCGCGCGGCATTCCGGCTCAAGCCCAACCTCGGCGGCATGTCGCGCACGATCTACGAGCGCATCATCAAGCGAGTGTACGGGTACGACGCGGGGAACGAGGTCCTGCGCGCGCTGAAGGAGACGCCGGCGGTGGCGGTGCCCGTTGTGCTCGCGCGGCTCCGGCGCAAGGACGAGGAGTGGCGGCGCGCGCAGCGCGAGTGGAACCGGACGTGGCGGGAGATCGACGCGAAGAACTTTTACAAGGCGCTCGACCACCAGGGGATCACGTTCAAGCAGAACGACAAGAAGAACATCACCGCGAAGCACTTCGTGCTCGAGATCGAGAGTGCGAAGGCGGCGCAGGTGAAGGAGCGAGACCGGGAGACGGCGAGCAGCTCGGGCAGCTCGAGGAGGTCCGCGTCGAGTACGCTGCCCACGCGGTCGCTCGGACATCAGCTCGAGTACTCCTTCGAGGACGTTGGGGTGCTGCACGACGCCGTGAAGCTCATCTTCTCGTACCTCGACCATTCGCCGCAGCAGTACAGCATGGCTGAGCGCCGTGGCATCGAACGGTTCCTCCGTGCGTTCATCCCCGTGCTATTCATGTTCCCGCCGCAGGAGTTCAACAGCGCCTGTGGCCCCCTGACCCCCGGGCACGAGGAGGATTCCGCAGAGGAGGCGTCGCTTCCCGCCGATGACGAGAACGGGACCACCGCGGCAGCAGAGGCTAAAGCCGCAGCGGTGGACGGGGAGAATACATCGCCTCCACAAGAGGGTGTGTCAGCGCAGGACCTCCGCAAGCGGCTGCTCAAGACCGCACAGGAAACGGCGCAGGATGCGCGGGACAGCGGGTCATCGATGGTCACAAACTCGACGTCTCCGGCGGCAAGCGATAGTCCCCAAGAAGCTGCTTCGAGGACGAATGTAGAGCACGGGGCAAGAGTCCGCGAGCAGGAAGCCCGCACTAATCCCGAGGATATCTGGGTGAGGGAACTGAAGGCGAGCGGGGCTCTGGGCGCAGGCGAGACGCCGCTTGCGCGACGACCCTTCTTCGCGAGCACGACGTTCTATACGTTGCTTCGCTTGCTACAGGTACGCTTCTCCTGTCGTAACGTCATGGGCGGTTTCGCTGACTGATTCGTTTCTCTATTTTCGCTGTTGGGGCCGGCCTTTGCATGCGTTCAGCTGCTGTACTCGCGGCTGCTGGTGTGTAAGGAGATCGGTGCTCAAATGGCGGCGGAGAAGCACGCGTCGCTACTCGCGAATCCGATCGCGGTTGAGCTCGGGCTGGACGAGCCTAATGGGCCGTCGGTCGTGTTGCAACAGGCGATGGAGGCGTTCGGTGACGGGCGGGGTGGGGAAGAGCCCAACGTGCTATATCTGTATCTCCTGGACGCGTGCGAGAAGGTCTTCGAGAACGAGCTGGACCAGGCAACGTTCGAGGAGCATATGCGGTGGTTTTTCCGAACAAAGGTAAGGCTGTCGAATGGCGAATTATAGCTCTGGGTGCCGTTCGATTGCTGACGCGAGGTCCCCGGCGATTAGGCTTACAACGTGTTCACGCTCGACAGAGTCATCGGGGCGATCATCAAGCAGGTAAGCGCAGAGGAAGGCTACTGTGCTATTTTGCGCTGCAGGTGGCTGGCGTGCTCACTCGTTATATTTGCAAGGTTCAAACCGTGCTCGCCGACCACAAATGCCAGGAGCTGTGGTACATGTTGCGGCAGGCACGGAATGCGGAAAAGGCGGCGAGGATGCATGACATCATCCGCTATCGCAGAGAGGCCGAGCGTCACGTCGGGTCAGACGAGAAGCTGTATAGGCTGGACTGGGTGCGTGTGGTGGAGGTTCTGGGAGTGGAGTTACGGCTAACTTGCGAGGCTGGATGCGGCAGGACGCGGCGTCGAAGAGGCTGCGAATACAGTTGATGGGGCCGGAGGACCCGACGGTGGACGAGGACGAGACGGCGGAGGGGCGGTGGCGGGGGTACGTCGCGTCGTACGTGATGGTGCACCCGAGCGAGTGGGTGCCGAGCGCGAGCAACTATGGGCCGGTGTTCTTGAAGCGGTATGTGATGTTCAAATTTAGGACGTGAGCGTGTATGAGGGGAGGATGCAGGGAATGCTGATCGCACTACTATTATTAGGAACATGCAACATGAGGGGGCGGAGGAGGGCAGGGACGGGGAGGTTGTGGAGGAGAAGGGGATGCGTGTGCAGGTCGAGCGGGGGAGCTACAAGCTGCTGTACGAGGCGGGCGGCGAGGACGTGCTCTGGCGTCGGCGGGGGCGGGAGGCGGGGCGGCGACTGGGGGAGCGGGCAGTCGCGCGAGAGGAAGAGCGCCGGCGTCTGTTTGGGCGAGTGGTGGGGCGGTGATTGGGTGGATATTTATAGGGGCGTACTGTATATAAGTGTAGTCTATTGATAGCGTGCTAGTTGACGGATAAGTAGCGAATGATTTCGCATGCAGTCTGAGTTATATCCGCTCCCATCGCCCCCTCGCCCATCTCTGCCCTCCGAGTCCGAGTCCTCCTCGCCGTCGCCGTCTCCGCCGACGCCGCCAAGCTCGTCCCCGCCGTCCTCCCTGGCTTGGCGTCTCCCAGCCCCGCCGTCCCTTGGCACTCCCCATCATCCTCCTCAGGTCTCAGACAATGCCATGCTCTCGCCTAGGCCGCCCTTGCTAGATTCCTCGTTGGCGTCTCCCCCTTCCTCCTCGTCCGCACGCATCTTCCAACGCTCTCCAAAGCGACCGTCGCGACTCTCGCCGAAACATTCCCAGCCTCCAGCCTCGCTATTGCCAGATCCCTCGTCCGGCATCCTAGCGCTCCTCGTCACTGTCGCCGGCTCTTCCTCCGTCGACGGCCACCCGCTTCACTCCGAACCTCCTCCAGACTTCCTCTGCCCCCGTCTCCACGCTTGGTCTCTCTCGCAGCCGCCTGCCTCCCCACCTGCTTCTCCAGAGTCGCCGTCTTGGTACTGGGAACCGTGTGACACCTCGGAAGCAGCCGCCTACATCGATCTCTCCGTCCGCCGCCGCAAGAGACGCACTCGACGAAACGCAGCCAACATCGCGGACAAGTACACGCAAGGTCCGGACGGGCGGTGGAGAAAGGCCGATTCTTGGGAGCTATACGGTTCTTCATCCTGTCCTGTACGTCCTCGCCTCTCGTTCATCCCCTGTCTTCCCGTGTAACCCCTTCCACAGCCGTCAGGGTGTATGGACACACCTGAGCCCACAGAGTTGCCTGTTCAGGACGACCAGGTGGCGGATACATCCCCCTCCGTTACCGCGACGGCCAGCAAGTCTGCATCTCCTTCACTTCCCCCAGGCTGGGATAAAGACAAGGTCGACGATGACATGACCGGCATCATACTCGGCCTCTCACTATCGCTAGCGGTGGCGCTCATCATCTTCATGATGGCAATCGTCCGATGGCGACAGAAACGTCACAAGCGACGCGACAAGGATGCGGAGAACACGTCCTCCGTGCTCGACGGACGAAGCGTGGAGGAGAGCGAGGATCTCAAACGCGCTCGCGCGCAGCAGCGCTTGTGGGCGAAAGCATCTGCAAAGTGGGTTGCGAACGTCAGGCAGTCGGCCAGACGGCGTCGTCGGATGGCCGCTGCGGCCAAGGACTTGGACGGTAGGGTTATGAGAGAGGCGCAGGCCTCTACGTCTGCCGTCTCGCTTGCCCGGACGCATACTGCACACGACGTTGACCGCCGCTCATCAAGAGCGTCATCCCTCCGCAGGTCCTCCATCAGGCCACGCTCTCGGTCCCCAAGCCCTGCCTCGTCATATCGACACAGAGAGGGCGCCGCAGGCGGGGCACTTGGGGAACCCACCTCGCCTCCTCACTACCCACCCGCATACCTTCAGAGTTCGTCTTCGAATTCTGCATCAGCAACGTACCAGCACCACCCCCACGTATATTCCCGCTGGCGTTCCCACCCGCTTGACATCGCGCCGGACTCGCACTACCACGCTGCTGGCGCGCCCCCACCCCCACCACTACCACCACCGCTCCATCCTGAGTCCGATTCGTCTCCGCCCTGCTCCGCTGACAGGTCGCCTCCGCCGCCGCTCTCACCCCTGCCCTACGAGCCGCCGGTGCACTCTGCGCACGTCGCCGTGGACGACAAGGCCGTCCTCGCACGCCTCGCGCACTTCGCCAGCGCACCTCCTCCCGCTCCCTCTCATGCAGACAGTGCCGTACCTTCCCATCCAGAGCAGATGCCTGGGGATGGAGGATCGTCGGAAATGCGGCCCTCGGTGCCAGTCCTCGACGATGATCCGTTCGAAGGGACCGCCTTGGGCATTGAGTTCGACGTGGTCGCGAGTCTTCCCTCGGACCGGCGCCCTGTCCTTGGACTCGGGCTTAGACATGGGCTCGCCAGCCAGGCACACGACACGTCCTCCGCTCCTCCCCACGGTACGCCTGCGCCTCCGCACCAGTGCGGCCTCGACCCGCGGTTTCCTGGATTCAATTCGGTGCCAATGGGGGCAATGGCCGAAGAAGGCTTCCACGATCCCGCAGACGGAGAGGTCCCGTCGTACGCGGAGGACGTGCGCCAGCACGGTCCGCTGCTCGTGCTTCCGCCACCACCTGCGAAGGTACCGCTCACGGGCCCGCTGTTCTATGAGTACCCGGACGAGTTCGAGCGCGATGTCGAGACGGTCGAACCTCTCGATGAGCCTTCCGCTCCTCCGTTCGGGGAACCGTCCTCCCCTCCTCTCCCCGCACACGCTCCGATGATCACCCCAAGCGCGCCTCCACTCGAGTATGTGGACGAGGCACCGCCAGGGTCGGAAGGCCTCCTTCCATCTGCGCCGCCGTTAGACTTCGAGGATGACGGTTCCGGCTCTGGCTGTGGTTCTCCCTCTCCCATTCTCGCATACGTGCCTGCTGTGAGTCATAGCGGGCACCACCTGTCAGAGCCACTAGGCGGCAGCGGCGGAGTTGCCCGTAGCGCCCCGCTATCGCCCTCCCCTGACGATCGAAGAAATGCCAGAGCCCGTGGCAGCGCGAGCACAAACGGAGCTGCGGCAGAGGCGCGCGAGGACGACAGCGAGGAAGGCGAGGCCGAGCCGGGCCCTCCACGGTACCTTCCATAGCGGCGGGACAGGCTTTCCTGATATCGGGACCAGGGCGTCGGTCTCTCGACCGCCTGCGCTCGCGCTCGACCACCTGCATGCTCGTACGTGTGAGTACGCAGGCTTCTGCTCGCTGCTTCGCGGCATGTGCCCGCGCGTAACGGACGGAGCTTGGAGCCTGATGCCAGCCGCTGTGGCCTAGCGTTGTTCCGACTCAATACTCGACGTCGAACAAGGACAGATGCTTGATGTTCGCTCCTCGGGATCACGCCATCATCCAAGCATGTGTCCACCCATATGCCATCCGCCGTTCCACCCATTGCTGCTATCCGTGCTGGACCCAAGTATTGTACGTACGACCGTGTATTAATGGTCTAGCCTTCGCTGCCAGCTCGCTCTGTTGGGGGTACACATGCCAAAGGTGTGTTGTTATCACTACGTACATGCATCCCATACGCCCGCTTCGCCCGGTCACGTTCCAGCTCGAGCGTGGCCGGGCTTCGCAGCGGTAATGTCGGACTGTTCGCATTCGCTTCTCTATGTCTGCGCATCTACATAGCATCAATCATCAGTACCACCATCCGGACCATATGCATCATCAGCTGCTGCTGCGTCCCCTACTGCAATTGTACTGTTTAGTGGAAGCATTCGATCGATGATTCGCATTCTACAGCCCGCGTGGTCCTCTCGCTTCATCGACAAAACATGTCCCCTCGGGCCTCGGACGTGAGTGACGATTCAATATTCACATCTCAGCAGGTTCGTCGAGAGCAAATACATACTCGCTATGTACTGTACTGCGAGCTCCACCCCGTGTATGCGGTGCCTCGCGCGTCAAAGGCAACAACCCCGCGATGATCATCTGTAGTGATTGAGCGGGTCAAACGCACCCGTCTGGCGCAGTACGCTCTTCTGGCTGAACCGTTCATGGCGTGGAAGGCGCTGCGACTGCGGCCATCGTCCTCCGCGAATTTCTCCTTCGGTCTGGACTCTGCAGATGGTACGGTATTTCGTCGGGACCCGGGGGCGCCTGAACACTATATATATATATCGTTTCTGGACCGCAAGAAGCCTGCGGCCTGCACTGTCGTGCATGTGCGTCACCTCGATGACGATGACCGTGGTGGTGGCGGTGGCGGCGGCTTGATATGCACTGTGCGGCAGCGATACAAAAGCGGACGTCGATACTTTGCAGGGTCGCAGACGGCGAAGCGCGCGAAACGCGAAACGGTGGCCCGGGGCCCGATGCCTCCCGAGCTATCCCCGCGCGCGACTTATGGACCGGATGGCGGGCACAGCAGTCTGATCATGAGCAACGGACGGGGCGAGCCTCTGTATGTGATATTGTTAGTGTGCAGACCTGCCTGAAGCGCGGGATTGCTTCATTGTATGCACGCACGGACCTATGATACTTCGCGTGTATGCTCGACCTCAGGCTTCAGGCCATACGGGGAGAGAGACCGGACGCGATTGTCGGTGTTTCGTACACTGCGGTGGCATGAAGCGGATCAGCCTGGCTTAGGTACAGGAGACTGCGCAGGTGTGTGGAGACGAGGATTATTGACACGACATCAGACCTGCCAGAGACCGGCGTGTCCACTAACGCTGCGCTCGCCGTCAAGCGGCAATACGCGCGCGCAGACAGCAGACCGGTGCAGAAGGAACCTCTGAGGCGACAAAGCCGACGCTACTTCCAGACGGTCCGCAAATACGCATCAGCGCCGTACGTACGCCTCAGAGCCATTGCGGTTGGAAGTTGGCGAGCTGCCACCCACAAACGGCATCGCACAGGTACGGCGCCCACGCTGTAACTGGACAGGGCGTATGAGTCAGTGTCCGTCATGAGCGGGATGGCGGAGATAACACAAGCACGTACACTAGTATACATTCGCGGCGATGCACTTTGGAAGGTGGACAGTCGAGCTGTCGCTCAAGGACCAAGGTGGGCTGACTGAACCCTAGGCCTCATCGTGCGGGAGAGACCGGGGCCATCTGCACGCCTTATATCCGTTCCTGCTTCTCAGCGCGGGCCGCAGCACCACCAGTACTCAATATCCACTAGTCGAGGGCTATCGAAGAGCCTGAACCTCCCGGGTCGGACGCACCAAACAAAATTCTGTTGCCTTCGTGGCGCGGACAAACTCTGATGGGTCTGCTGAGCGTGCCTCCTCCCCAGCCTACTCCGCCGGACGCTCTCGAGCGCACCCGCACCAGCCCCAGCGCAGAGTCGGGTGACGCAGCGGGTTCCCAGCCCTCGAGCGTCGAAGAGTCACAAGGCCCTCCTGAGGGAAGGGGTACCCCAGACGCCTCCCATCTGCGCCCGCGTCCTGGCGTGGGAGGGCAAGCAGGCGAGGACAGGGCGGGACCTCGAGAGCCCCTCAGCCTGCGCGCGTGAAGCTTGAAAGGTTGAGCGTGTGTCCAACGTACCCCGGCGGGTGTTGGGTGCCCGTAGCCGAATATAGTCACCGTAGTCCCAGCTACTATATTCGCAGCTGGGTGGGTCGCATCAGACTTCGAGCCCTCGTACACTGCTCCCGGTGCGTCAGAAGCAGCCGTCTTCGCCAGTGCGACGGTGTCGAGTAGTACGTACGCGCCTTACCTACGCGTCTGGGCTGGAGAAACGTCCCCCGGCGGTTGGAAGTTGGGCGTGAGACGCGCGGTCGTCTGCGCATGCGCTACCGTGAGACAGCATCTGTATGATTGGCAGTACTTGATCAACAGAGAGACCCAGGAAGTGGCCGGTCGGAGGGCTGATACGTGCGCAGATCTGCAGGCGATCGCAGGGCCTGGAGTGCTCTGTAGCTGAGCAAGACAGACCATATTCGTGGTGCTGGGCACTTCGGAGCCAGGGCCTGCTATCAGTCCGACGGTTCGCCGCAAGCCTGTCCGCGAAAGCATGCTCAGTAAGCCTGCTGTGCTATTGCCAGCACATGAGACCATGAACATATAGCGAAGGAGCGGAAGCAGTATGGTCGTGGTCGCTTGCAGAGGTTGTTACGTTCGCGCTGTGGCGGTGGGACCCAGAGACGCGGATGTTCCAACTACGATGCCTAAATCAGGTGCGCCGCACTACCGCGCCCTCTCGGCTGCGACGTATCAGCACACATACGCCCACGGGCCATGATCCAGACCTACAGCTTCTGTATGCGCAGGCCATATTTGACATACATAGGGGCGTGTCCTGCATGCATATGCGTGGTCAAGGAACCACACCCGTCAAGCACAAGTTCTTATTCTAAGGACGGCTCGCGACGGCATCCTCCCAGTGCTCCCGTCCAAGTGTTGCCAATCTCCGCGGAACGCCCACCGTCTGAGAAGTTCGCAGTCTTGAAATACCGACCGAAGTGCGAACCGCTGCGCATACACTCGAGGCTAAACAGAGATCATGTGTGACAATATGCGACGATTACGATAACAGTACTATGCAATACAACGTGCGTTCGTAATGGAAGCGGCGGACGGTGGCCGAGTAGTGAAGGCTTGCAGGTTGGAGGTGGTAAATGCGGGAGAAGGTAGTGTAAAGGGAACATCGTACGATTACAGAGTGTCATTGACAATGCCACAACGCCAGGCGGTCCGAATTGGATCTGAGCGAGGACCTATGGGATGGCATTAGTATGTTATGTAGCAAAAAGGTCGAGATTCACTCACGTCTACATGGTTGTCTTTTCGACCTCCACACGGATCCCGCTCACAGGACTGCCTAGGCCGATCTCGCCTGCATAGACAGCCGCCTCGACGTCTGCCTTGTACGTGTGGAGGTGGTCCAGCTCCAGCGCGCTCGCGGTCCCCATCGCGTCTCCGGGGATACTACCAATCGTGCTCAGCACGACGCCCTGGGGACGCATAATTGCCTTTGAGCCGCCGCGTCCCTGCATTCCAAAGCCGAAACCCAAACCAGAGAAGGGAGATCCCGGGCTTGACTTGGACGACGTGACTCCAGCGGTGAATGCGATCGTGCCCGTCGATTGGTTGACAGTCTCCGAGCCGCGCTCCCGAAGATCGAGAATAAGCCTGCAGGCGAGAATGGGGGATAGCATGACGCTCAGAGGTATGCAGATAGCGGAGATTGCTTGACGAGGTCTACAACAGCTGTCAGTACGCAAGATGTGCGGCATGTCGTTGACAAACTTACTGGAGGTAGAAGATGCCGTTGACCTGTCAATGATGACTGTGAGCATCACAGAAGTTGAGTGGTAGAGATTAGGGCTTACCAGGTTGGCAAAGGAGATGAGGATATAGTAGAAAACACCTGGATTGCCCATGTGAGCTTGCCGAACAACCTGGGCCGGACTCCTGTGAACGTACCTTCACGGAGGAATGTTTGAATCAGACGGCTGCTAGGTCCGCCGTTGCGCCGGCGGATGGAAATGGCCTTGCCGATGGTCATGAAAGTAACAATAGTATCATAGAGTAGCGGCGCGATCTGCGTAGTCGTGCGGCGAGGTGAGACGCGCAAGCAACAGAATATCAAGGCCGACTCACAAAGAATCCTAGACGACGACAAGATCAAGTCAGCGTTACCATTGGCACGACGAGCCACGTATCGACTCACCGAGGAGGTGCGCAGAGTGAGGCTTCGACATGGGGAAACATGGGCCAGTAGTCTATAAGTAGTGTAAGGCACGAGCTGTCGCTGCTGACAGAAGGCATGTACCTTTCCGGGAAGGAACGGGAGGACTACGAGTGGGGTCAGAGTGATTCGCAGTAAGAAGTGATGACGAAGGGACTCACGGAGCATCTGCGAAGTAGCAACGTAAAGCTGGTAGGAAATCATCCCAGCGAGGGCGACCACGAGGAAAAAGAGGACATAGATGTTCCTATTGAAGAAGGCATATGTCCTGATGAGAAGGATACACTCTGCCGCGACCTGGTTCCACATCGCCAAGGAGACGGGAACCTGAAGAATTGACCGGATGTTGAGGACTCTCGTCGGATTTCTAAATCTCACACTTGCCTTGAAGACTTACCCTGAAGATCCGTTCGCAAGTCTCGAGCGTGTGGTTGACAGCAAAAGCCCACAGGAGGTACGGGACGACCGCCAATACCCAGTATCTGCATATTCCATCAGCATCGCAGAGCGACGATGTAGCTTGTGAAGACCTACCTGCACAACAGGTACGCGACCTTGACAGGCGTCCAGCTCGTTTTCCAGATCTATCCTTAACCTCAGTACATATCGGCCGCTAGATCGTGAAAGCACATACGAAGCGCCATTCCCGTTGGAGGCCGAAGAACCAGTCCCACACAACGACAGCATCTGCCGCAGCCATCAGATAAAATCACCGTTGACGCGTCGAGCTGGACCTACACATCGCTGTACGATCGTGAGCCTAATGAACGCGATGATAGTAGTCGGCAAAACACTCACCACAGAAATGCACTTGTGTGCTTGATTGCCCGCAATTGGCGCGTCAGCCAATCTCAACCAGCGGTCGAAAATGGCGGCACCTACACGAAAATGAAGTATTCCGCCGTCTCTGGCGAGTCTGGCATCTCTGGCATCGCGTTGCACTAGCTCTACGGGCGAGGTGTGAGTGGGCTGAGGCGAGAAGAGGGAGGAGACGGTCTGGACGGCGGAGATGGTGGAGGAGGAGAGAAAGCCAGGGGAGGATGGGAGGCGAGGGAGGGGATATAGGAATCGCCGGACGCGAACATGCGCCTCGCTCCTCCCGTTTTGGCCTGCACGAGAGAAAGGACGACGTGCGCCCGCCAACAGAAGCAGCAGAAATCGAAGCCACGCATCCAACACCCCGATCCGGACATCCTCCTGCCCAACCCGCACACACCCCCACCGTGCCCCGCCCGATATGGCACGTCCCAGGCTGCGCCACAGCGCGCCGTCTCGCGAAGCACGTCGCCCGAGGCCCATCCCCGCGCCTCCGAGGCGTTGCCCGTCGTGTCTCGCTCACCCTACGCAGCGAAGCCCCGGCCGCACGCAGCCCCTGCTGTCTGCGCGCATATCACGGCCCTGGCGTGCGTGCGGAATGAACGGCCCTACCACGACAAACCAGCCGAGCTCCTCGCTGCGCGCGAACATACATGGCCCGCTATGGAAGGCGCCGATCCAGATGCGGAAGACGTCGCGGGCGCGGAGCGTGCTTCGACTCCTTGCGCAATCGATCTCGAACGGCCGTCACCGGAGACCCAGCGGCATCACATCGACGGCGCATGTGCCGCTTCACGCGCACTGCGTTCACGCCGCCCAGCGAACACGGCTCTCTGCGGGATTAAACGGGATCAATATTGTGTGCGTCGAATGTAGAGTAAGTAGTCGTGCAGCTCCTTCGCTGTGGTCTTTCTCGTCGCTCCTGCCAACCCCCTCTACGCCCGGCGCACGGTGTGCTCCTTTTCCTTTTTGCTCACGTTCGCCCGGTGTCTCAGCAGGCAGAACTCCCCGTACTCGTTCCGCTGTTGCCACAGCTCGCCCGGCATCCACAGCGTCCGTGTCAGCAGCGGCGAGTGCGCCGCGTCCAGGAACGGCTGGCACGCCACCCGCTCCCACGTCTTCTCGTCCGCGACGTACCGGGGCTCGTGTGCCGCCTGCGTCGGGTGCTGCGGAAAGTCCAGGTCGAGCAGGTAATCGCACGTCGACACGTCCGCCTGCAGTGAGAGAGCGGGGGATATCGAGGAATAGAAAGAGAAGAGCAAGCAGATGCTGTCAGCCACAACGCCTCCGCTTCGATATGCCCGAGCATAGCGGGACAACACTCACGTAGAGCTGTGGCGCTTCCCTGTTCAGATCGTTCAGATCCTTGGGCACGACCCTCGTTCCCTTCACCCGTTCGAGCAGCCCGCCACGCCGCGACGTCTCCATAAAGTGCGCAGGCAGCATCCCGTCGAAGTCGCTCTTGATCCAGTCGACGCGCACCCCGTCCGGCACGAGGAAGTGTCCCGGGAAGCGGTACCACTCCTTGCCGACGCAGAGCCGCAGGCCCCAATCCTCGATGAGGCTTAGATCGATCCGCGGCAGCTCGTCCTCGTCCGAATGGCGCTTTGAGCGTCCCTGGGAGCCGGTATTCGGCGGAAGGCGGACATGTCCGGTCACGTTAAGCAGGCGAGGCACCTCCGCGGCCTCCAGAGCGTGTGTCACCGACATCGGAGCGTGGTAATACTTCCAGTGGGCCATTATCCGAGACACGGAGAGGATGCAAGAAGCGGCCACGACCGAGAGCGTGAATTGACTGAAGAACGTCGACCGCGAGGCCTGCGTAGGACGTAGAGCTCAATTCATACGTCACGATAGTATTATATGCGGTGGGAGCGCACCTTGTATGGCGAACTCGTGACGGCGATGAATGCCGCCTCGAGCCAGCCCCGGACGAGGTATATGGTCACCGCCGCATTGAAGCAAATCAACGGATAGATCGGATACAGGAACCGTTCCTCCTTGTGCTTCTGTAACGTCATGATAGCCAGCCACACGTACGCGGGAGCGAGCCGGATAGCCAAGAGAGTATACGGAGAGCTCTTGTCGGCGTACTGATAGCGTTCGCCAAGCCGCTTGTTGTCCACACGGTACGTGATTGCGAGTGCCGGGAGAGCAAACAAGGCAAACGGTACGAGCACGTTGAAGTTCAGAAGCAGGTTCGACAGGTAGAAGGTGGCAGGTTCAGTCCCATACAGCTCCGGACCGCGCTGCGAATCGGGGAAGACGTTGTACTTGACGATGTTCCAAGGCACCACGGTGAGCTTCCCATAGAAGAGCGTGTCCAGGGCAACCACGGGCACCTGTACCGAAGCATTGGCATGTGACTTTCAAGGCGGGTGATGATGAGTACGCACGAAGAGCAGAGCGGCCACTCCTGCAGCAGTGAACATCCGCTTCGACCTAGCATACAGCCACCAGCCACGATTTTCGGAGGTGACTTTGTCAGTACCACCAACGAAGAGCTCTTCCAGTACGAAGGGGACTGCAACAGCGAGCGAGAACGGCCAACCCACGACGGCACCGCTAGCAAAGGCAAGTGTAGCAAACAGAGTGCGGCGCATGTTGTCGCTGCTCGGCGGTTCCAACGCGTATGCGAACGCGATTGTGTTCGCATACATAGCGAAGGACGACGGAAGGAACGCTATGATGTGAAGTCAGCCCGGGAGGACGTCGTCAGTACTGGCCTCGGCATACCGGTGGAGGCCGTCCACATTCCGGCGTTGAGGAGCAGCAGGAAGAACACATAGCGCCCGACGCGATAGTTGATGCGTTCGACCACGGAGCGATAGAACGTTACTTCGCATAGGGACGAGATGACCGCCAGGAATATCCGTACGGCGAAGAAAGCCGGCCGCTGCACTGGGTGTTAGCCAAGGAACACGCAACTGGACTTGAGCGACTCGCTTTCTCGGGTCCAAGAAATGTCGCAGAGATTTGCACGGGTAGGTAGTGGAGGAGAATGTATGCCCAACTCCGGATCGAGTACTCAGGAGAGGTCTCCCACGTCTGGAAGCCGTACCCTTTGTACAGATAGTGCAGAGGCTCCCAGAAGTTGAACACTGACATAACCGAATGCGAGTTAGGATGGATAACATCCCGTACTGTCAACATACGCACCTTCGTCGCAATCCTGGATTCCACTATACATTGCACCAGCTACTCGGATTAGCAGGAGGATACGCAACGCGGCTGACCATGACGGACACCACGGCGCACGTTGTGCTCTATCATGCGGATGAGCATGCCGTCTCTGCGAATGACAGTGGCATACCTCCGAAGCTGGTCCTGCAGAAGACCTCCATGACGATTCTTCGGCTTCGCTGTAGTCTCCGCAGGTTTAGTAGTCGGCCTACGGAAGCTGATAGTCTGAAAATTTGCGTTCGGCTGAACGCCCGTCGACATCTTGACCCCGCGTCGAAGGTCACAATAGAGAGGGGGTGAGGATAATGTAAGTACGAGACTGTGTAGTTCGTTCGGTGAGAGCGCGTTGTCGGCCGGACGGTGGCTTCGGCGCGGAGGCGGATGTGAGCACGCGCTGCCACGTGGTGACGTACTGTACCGCGTCACCGCGACACGTCTCGCTCGGCGTCTTCCGACGCATCGTGCCTCCAGCCACCGCGGTCACCGACACTGGCACTCACGAACTTTGGATTCGCGACGATGTCTGTTTCGCCCAGTTCTCGAGTGTGGGTCGCAAAGTATAGTGCTGAAATGATATGTTCTCGAGCATCTTGCTGAAGTGAGCCGGAGACGGTTGCACCGAAGCGACTATGTAGTTCGGCTGCCGCGCTCGGTCGTTCATCCGAGGCTGACTCCGTCACATGTACACCCGTCCTCAGCTTCAGACTCTCGCCATAAACCCTCTCACTTCTTGGATCTCTCGCCACCCCCCATCTTATTCTGCGACGTAGCTGAGCAGCTGTTGCAGATATGGATTCTGGAAACCCCCTCCGACCTCAAAGCTGGACCGCTCTTCGTGCCCTCGAATGCCTCACACCACCCAGCCCCTCGCCGTCTGGAAGTCTCGGCGCACTTGCGACTCTAGCCAGTCTTGGAGATATTCCCATCTTTCTGTGCACAAGCGACGACTCTGTTCCACAGGACCTGAACTCGCTGTCTGGGAGTATCGAACGGCTCGGCTCGCAGATGGATTTTCTTGCGCCTAGTGCTAGTACCACCACGGTTTACTCGACCGATACCTTTGGCATCCCTACCGACCCTCGGCGTGACTCTGAGGCTCGAGACTTCGCCACCACCGATGATGCCAACGATCATGCTGGCGAGTGCACAGCTCGACCACCTACGGCGCCTCCCACCGGAAGTTCTAATCCTGCCTACCTGTCAGCAGTACGGCACAGTCGCAGTGCTGGCTACTTCAGCAACCGCTTCACGAGCATCTCAGACCTCTCGCGCTTCACAATCTCGGCTTACATGGACTCCTGGGCTTCCAACGACAACCTCGCTGCGTCTCCATCTGGCACCCTCTCTCCATCGCTCGGCATGTGTCCTGTAGCGCCCTCCTCCGGCTCCATGCTGGGATCCCCTGCGGGTGGTCACGGATCCATTCCTGCTTCGCCCTCAGCGTTCTACCAGGCAAACATGTCTCCGTCGACCGATAGCCTTACTAGTGGTACTCAGGTCTCTCGCCTAGCTCCTCCACCGTCTCGATCTTGGTCCACTATCTCCTCTGCCCTCTTTGCTCGGCGCGGCCTCTCACCTTCACCTTCGACCACGAGTACTCTGATTTCGGACGACAATAGCCGTGGAAGGAGCCGCTTCCGCTTCCCTCTCAGGACCACTGGGAAGTCTCGTAGCCCCTCGACCCATTCTGACCTTGGAGGCCAAGCTACTCGCTGCTCTTCCCCCAACATCACTGCCAAGACTCACTCGACTCCAGTATCTCCCATGACGCCTCATTTCACTGGCCATCTTCTGTCCCCGAGCCCTAGCTCAGGCTCTGGGCCCGGTTCTTCCCCTAGTCCTAGACACTCGCGCTCTGCTCAGACGACACCCCCCATACAGAACCTCCCTGAAGTTCTTGTTTGGCTGCGCGACACCTGCTTCGAGTTATGGATTGACCAGGAGGGGTTCCGCGCCATCCGCCCAAAGTTCCGCCTCTCCAGCTACACCTCTCCACCGCCGGGCGCATCCTCGTCACCGTCTACCTCCTCATCGCTAGCGGATACCCTCACGGACGGCATCGCAATCTTCACGCCGACCCGCCGCCAAGCCTCCGTCTACCACCACGGCACGCTAGACTCTGCGCCCGTCCTCCGGCGTCTCACTCTCGCCGGGAACGAGGACAAGGACTACATCTCGCGCCACGCGAGCCTCACGATCAAGTCCAATGGCGTGTACGCCGTCAGCGGGACCGAGTGGTTCGAGGATCCGGGGCACGCGTCCGGCCACGGAGGGCCTCTGCGTCTGCAGTGGCGATTCGAGTACGCCGTGGACGTCCTTCCCGCGGACGACTCGAAGCGCACGACAATCCATGGGGAGAAGATGTTCGTCCCGCTGAGTTTCTCGTGCTCTCCCGGTCTCCTACACCCAACACATGGGAAGCCTATCAAGCTCATGCATGTGCTCAAGAAGAACATCACGCCGAAGCTCTCGGCGAAGCGCGCTCCTGTGAACGGGCAGTCAGACACGCAGATCCCGCCGGAGCTTGGCAGGGCTAGGGGATACTCCGTGCACCGACGCACGCGCTCCTCGGATCCCTCGAGCACCTCAGTATGGCCGTCCGCGAATACCAACAAACACACCAAGAAAGCCAGGCCTGTGTCCGTCTCCGCCGCGCTCCCCCAACCCGCCTACCCCAATCCCGCCCAACCTCCAAGCGGAGAGCGACCAACGCATGCCGCCAATGCACACTCCCGCATCTCGACGCACATCATCTCCGCCGAGGAGCTCGCGCAAATTTTGGCGCGTTTCCCGAGGCCGGACGACGTTGGCATGCGCGAACCCTGCCATTACGAAGCGCTGAGCCCGCCGAGCTACCATCGACATCGGCGGACGGCGTCGGATATGGAGCGGGTGGATGAGTTGGGTGTAGTCGCGTCCTGAACGTGTCAAGTAGACGAGGAGCTCATGCGAGAGGAGACATAGTTTCTACCATGTATGGCCTGCAGCGACAGCGGGAGGACTGGATATCATCACTGATGCCGTGCCGGGACTCATTGCAATGAAAGCGTCTCAGACTGCGGTACCTCTGGCAGTCGTAGTCGTTTCCAACCTTTAATTAGCATTACATTGCACCCAGAGTAAGTATATAGCGCTACCGCTCTAATGCACTGTGGGCCCCTCATCTTCCAGTAAGGCGGATCTCCAACCACCGCAAAGGCGGATATACGACGGCCGCAAACCCGGCTGCGAGCTGTAGGGGGCGCTCTAAGCACTACATAGCCTCTGATCACAGAACGTGAAACGTACTCACCTCGAAGCCGAGATCCGCACCGAACTCTGCACCCGCCTTTTTCCCGAGAGGCCCAGTATACCAAACTTCAGACATTCCGACCACCGCGCCTGCCACGCCGAAGCAGCCAGCGATGATGCCTGCAATGCCCAGGGGCAATCTGGACGCATATATTCAGCAGCGTGCGTCTCCTCCGCAGAGACCATAACGCCCACTCACCTGCTGGGTTTATCCCAATCGTTCAGGTTGTACCCGCCGAGAGGGCCGCCTCTGCGCCTGAAGATGAAGTGCTCTTCGGCAACGATGACGATGAAGAATGCGGTCCAGTACGAGAGGATGCTCAGGAAGTTCGACAGGATCTCCGAGAAGTGCTCGCGGCCGGCGACGCCTGCTACGGTGTAGATGACGAAGGCGAGGAAGGTCCAAGCGAACCGCGGAATCAGCGCAAAGGGGCGGCCGAGGGATTGCATGGACAGGCCAGCACTGTAGCTGTTCGGGATGTTGTTCGCGCTAGATACATGGATACAGTCAATCGACGAGTCATTTGCTGATCGCGGGTGCTCACTGACACGACCGAGAGGCCAAGTAAGACCAAGAGGAATTTGCCTCCGCCGCCCCATGGTGATAGGACCTGCGCAACGAGCCCACCGGTGCTGCCTTCTGCATAGGCCTGCGTGTATGCTGGATCCGAGATGGTCATTAGGGCCGCGCCGAGGATCTCGACGAAGCAAATGGGGATCCAAAGCCCGAAGAAGGTTAGCAGGAACACCTTCATGCTCGACGTATCCGCTGGCAGTCTGCAGTTGTAGTCCGCTGCGACGGGTGCCCACTATTCCGCTGTCACTAAATCTCTCTGAAGCGACTCCAAATGGCACTTACTCCAGTGACGGAGCCGAAGACTATGCCTCCGAAACTGAGGATATCGGCTGATAGCGCGCGTCCGGTATCCTCAAGTGGCTTCTGAGCGTTCGGGTCAAAACCAGCATGTCCTCCGAGGCCCCAGAGGAACATGATGATAATGAAGATGACGATCCAGGCATAGCGTTCATAGTAATGCACCAGGTGGTACCCAATGAAGCAGGGAATGACGCTCAGCACACCAATGATGATGATGCCGACGACCAGCGGGAGCGTTCCTGGGTTAATAGACGCAAGAGTCTGACCACCAAGGATCACGGCGGTCACGGAGAAGCCTAGCCTTTGCAAGGGTGAGTTCTCAAAACTATTCACAAGGGGCTGGAGGCTGTGCTCACTGCGTGAGGATGTTGAGAATGGAGTAGATAGTTCCTCCAATATATCCAGAGCTGAAGCGCGTTATAATCATGGTGCGCAACCCCGTCTTCGGACCTAGCGTGCTAATGAACGCGGTCGCGACACCACCCAATGCACCGAAGCACAGAATGGTTGCGATAGCGTGCCTTCAAGGTGGCACTTAGCCTTGTATGCCAGCTCTGCAAGCATCGGGCACTCACGGGAGCGTCAGGGTATAGAACGCCTGGCCGAGCGTGCCAATAGGGATCGTAGTGAGGACAGTATTGACCGACCACCACATTAGCAGGCTAGCAACGTGAGAGGTTGGCACTGAACATGTTCATCCAATTCCTATAAGCTCACTTGTTCCACATGTTCTTCGTCTCCCTCTGATCCTCTGGTACTCGCTCCACCCCTCTCGCCTCCACCCCGCTAGCGAACAGCTTGGCCAGAAATGGGCCAAAGCGGCCATACCTGCGAACTATAGCTTCTTCAGGTGCAGCGTCCACCGGCAAGGTTTCCTCCCGGTAAACGAGGCCCTTCTCCTTGTCGTGCGAGAGGTCCGAGGCCTGGGTAGACATTGAGAGGAAGCTGGGGGAAGCAGAGGGACGACCAGAACTCCGGACGAAGTTCGAACCATGCTGATGGCGTTTAACAGTGAGCATCGGGGATGGAGCTTACCGTGCCTGTGCTATTTTTGCAATCGAAGCGCTCCGCATGGTGCGTGTCAGATCAAATCCTCGCGCTCGAACCGATCCAGAGATGATATATAAGGTGCTCAGTACACAGTCTACACAGGTGGCTTGTTGTCCTTTTGCGCTGCAGGAAGGCTATCAGCACCATGTTTTGGCGAGGATAGTGGAAGAACGCTCACCCATGGTGATCCTGTCACCCAAGGACAGCGCGATACCCTGAGTTTTGCTCCGTATCCGTACATGCCCGGTAATGGTGCCATCCTCCGTCCGCTCCACGCTCAAGTTCGCCAACGCGTCCTCACCTGGGCGAATATGAGGCTCACCACGCATTGTCAAAGATCTGCATGACTTACCGAACAAGCTTCTTGCGTACATGTTCGCAGACAAGAAGTCGCAATCGCCTGACAGCGCACCCTCCGGCGTGAGACACGACATGTTCGTCGCCTTCATGACATGGTGGAGGTATTCCCTCGGGTCACTGGCAACTGTCAGATATACAGCGCTACATGGCACCTGGTGAAGCCACTTACGAGATCGTAGTGGTGACATTGACACGGTTCTCCCACTCGAACTCGGTCCACATGCTCCGGAACTGCGATGGCGGAGCATGAGCATAATGGAGCTCTTACATGTGGCTCCAGACCTACCTGTTGTTCCGTGCAGTATGCGGGCTTGATGTAGTCCATAATGTCGATGTGGATGTCGTTCAAAATCACACACTGTTCGGCAAGACCAGGGCCTTCCCAGAGGATGCTGCCGAAGATGACGCCAGTCTCCGTTGACGACACCTATCATATGCGCGGTCAGACGCTGCGCATATGTTAGACAATGTGAGCCCACCTTGATAGTCGCCTTGATGCTCTGGAAGCTGTGGGGCGCAATGGTATATACGGAGGGTCGCTCAACCAGCTTGAGGTCGCCGAGCGTTGCGAAGTCAAGGCAGAGGTTTTGCAGGGTATCGGCGGTCTGGTTGACAAGGAGTACATCTGAGATAGACAATCAGTAATGCTGCGTCACGACGAAGACACCAACACCAACCAAGAAGGATGTCGAAGCCATGAACCTTGACATATGCTTCGGCATAGATGGGATCGGAGAAGCCGGTGAGCTGCGAAATCCTGCTGAGGTTGGAGATGAAGTCCTCCGTGACCTCCCCAGCACCAGTAGCCCGGTTGACGTCCTCCGAGTCCTGGAGACCTATCAGTTCCGGCTGGACGGAAACAGAACAACAAGGCTCACGTCGATGACATCGTCTGTCGCCTTCTTCGAGAACTGCCGGAAAGTCAAAAGATCGTCGACCTGGACGATGGCAGCCTTCGCCTTCTCTGACTCTCTCTTCTCTGCTGCCTTCTTCTTTATAGAGCGATCGACGTCAGACCATATCCCCATCCATACCATGAGTGACCAACCTCCTGTGCAGCGACCATCTTCGAGTACGCAGCCTTGGTGTTCTTGAGGAAGATCTCATGAACAGCAGGTTGGGTGTCGAGCTCGCTGAGAGTCTGGATGCAGTTCATAATGCGCTCGCTCGAGTCCTCGTCGATTGGCACGGTCACGAACTTGGACTGGCCGACGCGGATGACGGAGGCCATGATGAGCATTGCCTACGGACAATGTCAGTAAAAAGATATCTTGAGGCTCATCTCAAGTCATGACTGACCTCCGCCTTGAGAGCGTTGCACTTCCGCTTGTCGCTAGACAGCTCAGAGTACCGGAGGACAAGCTTGGTCAAAGCCGAAGCGAGGACGGAGGCAGTGTAGAAGTCGCCACCAAGAATTAGAGCTGCGAGCGCGCGGAATGTCAGCTTACCGCTCATGTGGTATTTCGCAACGGTGCCCACCTCGCAATGGTGGCTTCGCAGCAGCCTTGACAGCCTCCAGCCTCGCAGACGAGACACTTGTGAATGCTGTCTCGGTCGCGTACGTGCCGTCCGCAAGTACCTTCGGCTTCGTGGTCTCCGTCTTGACCTGCTCATCCTTCTTCTCCTCCCCATCCTCTGCGCTGGCCTCCTCCAGGAGACGCTGCTCGCTCGCCAAGATTGGGATTTCGCCGAGCACCTTGCGCAGCTGGCGGAAGACCTCCTGAATCTCCTGCACGTCCTCCGCGTACTCGCCCAGAATCCACAGCACGCCACGGTAAACCTTGCCGGACTTGATCTCGGGCAGGGTCTGGATGAGCTTGTCGCAGATCGTACGGCGAAGCTGAGGGAACTTCTCGACGACCTCCCGGACAAAGGCGACGACATCGAGGGCAGACGGGTTGTTCGAGTCGCCGAGGAAGTCCATGAGCGCATGGACGACGCTTGCCGCCACCTCGGAAAACTTGACCGCACAGACGTGGATCGACTGGATGAGCAGCTGTCTGTACTCCGGCGCCTGAAGAAACGTCAGGGTTACCCGGCAAAGAGACGAGATTGTATGCACATACCTTCTCGTATTCCTGGTCCTGCGTCTTCTGGAGCTGCTTCTTGAGGAACAAGACCACTTCCTCGACGTTGCGGCTGGAGGTGAGACTCAGAACGATGCTGAGAGCTTTCCTTCGGACCTCGAGGTCGGCACTATCAATTACGTTAGTCACTGGGTAAATGCTACCACGCATGTATCCGTATACCTTGACAGGATCTGCAGAATATCCATAATCAATGGGTCGAGGACGTGCCCGTGCTTGGCACGGAGAGTTTCAAGCCGGTCCAGGACAATGAGTTTCGCGTTGTTGTCGGACTCCTTCTGGACGAGGTTGATATAGCAGGATGCAGCAGCTGCGGTCATGCGGCGTCAGTAACTCGCCCCACAACCCTCGTCATTTCTGCATACCCTTCACTGCCGCGGGGTTCTGAGTCAGAGAGGTGAGAGTGCTAGCGGCTTCGTACTTGACGGCATGCGACGACGCGTTCAGCAGTTCCGAGATGAGCAGGATGTACCGAGACTACAGCGCCCCAGTCAGCGTCCGAGCCGCCGCATCACGCCAATCAACCAGGACGCACCTTGTGCGTCGTCTCCTGCTTGCAGTCCAGCCGGATGACTTCGATGATGCTCATCTGCAGATGCTCGTCCATGCTCGGGATCTGGTCAAACACTTGCATGATGTACTCGACCGCCTTCGGCATCGCGCAGTGCGCGAGGAACACGAAGGCGTTCCGCTTGCATGTCGCGTCCGACTCTGCCGCGAGGAACGTCTGGAGGAGCTCCGGGGCATCCGGGATGAGGTGCTCGAACTCGCGGTAGATCGAGTACACGGCGAACACGGCGTTCTTGCGCACGTAAGAGTGTCGGTGCTCGAGGCAGGCGCGGCATGTCGGGATGAGCGGCTCGAGCAGCTCTTGGTCTTTCGATATCTTCTGGAGGAAGCGGAGCGTCGCGCCGCGGATGTACTCGTTCGGGTGTTGCTACTCGTCCGAAGCGCTTGAGACAAGCGGCGGGATGCATAGTAGAGGGTACTCACGAGGTCATTACGGATGGCATTGCTGCACTTAGTTCAGTACGCAGCCACGCCATGATAACATGAGCAACTACTCACACAACGAGAATCATCTCCTGCTTCAGCTTCCCATTGTCGTCATACTTCGGGCACACCTCCCAGTAGAAGTGCAGCAGCTTCTTGAGCTGCTTATTCCGGGACGGCATGACATATTGGATGATAGGCATCAACAGTTGCGGCTACCCCCACCCGCACGCGCCGTCAGTCTCCCCCTCGCACCCTTTCAGAGTCGCTCCGACGCACCTGGGGGTTCCCATTGATCGTCGAGACGATGATTTTGCGCAACGTGTCAAGCTTAACCTCGTCCGAGCCCTTCTGCAGCGCGGTGCGGAGCTCCTGGGTCGTCGGTGTCTCTGAGTTGTCCTCAAAGACCAGTGTGTAGCAGGGGGCATCCGCGGAGGCCATGACGAGCGAGACCGAGAGGACGAGAAACCGGGTAGAGGGGAGGGACCGTCGGCGCTGCCGTGGAAGTAGAGAGATGAGCTGCTATATTTGGGAAACATACGTGCTGGCCACCGAGACGCGTTTCGCAGGCGCCCATGCGCCAAGACATTCACAGCCCGCATCCCGCGGGCATACATACTTGCACATTGGGAAAAGAGATTACTCTGTAGCTCGTTCATTATGTGTCCATAGGTACTAGCATACAACTAGAAGTACATGGATGACGAGGCCCCCTTGTGCCACGAAGTTCAGATGCCCATCCAGGGACCAGAAGACGAATGTACATCATAGCCTCGCAGGACTTCCCCCAGGAAGAGCTACCTGGCTAAGGTGACGCGCTAGATCACGTTGACAGACCCAGAGTTGCACGCTGCACGTATGTCAGCTTGGGCGAGCTAATGAACATCATCCGAAACTCACCAGCTTGATAATATTCTCTCGCTCGCTCGGAGGCATCGCGTACACCTCTTCTCTTGACATTTGCATGACGCGTATGATGACCGCCTGTACACATACGTCCTCGTGAACAAAGCTCATCCACCAATCACCCACTCAGCAAGACAAACACACCTTTTGGTCCTCTGGAAGAGCAGCAAACGCGTCCGGAAGCCGTGGACCAGAAGGAGGCGCAGGAGCAGCGGGCGGAGGGCCCTGCATATGCGGCGGGGGCTGCATTTGCGGTGGTGCGTGCTGGGGTGGGGGCTGCTGTGCATGGTGCGGAGGGCCATACCCTGGCACTTGCGCGGGAGGCGGTGGCGTCCCATACCCGTGTCCTGGGTAGCCCGTCGGCGCGTGCGGCGGGTAGCCCTGTGGGGGTCCGTGGGGTCCGGGAGGGGGATACGTGGGCGTCCCACCACGTGGAGGCATCTGCGACTGCATATGCGGCGGTATTGCAGGTGCAGGCTGCTGGGGGATTGCAGGGGGTGGCACGGGAGCGGCGGGAGCTGCAGGGGCTGCTGCACCTGGCAGCGCGCCGTACTTCGCGAGTGTTTCCTGCCGATGCAGCTATGAGGGCAACGAAGCGAAGCGCTCTGGGACACGAAACGTACTTGCACAACCTCCATCTTCACGGCACCGATGTCCGCCATGACGGCCATGAGCGCATATGCGATCTGGGGCTGGCTGTTCAGGATCGTCCTGGCCTCATTTGGTGTAGTCCTCTACAGAGATATTAGACAACATTGCGGCACAGCTGCTCAAGATCACAATTCGCGCGGACCTTGAGGGTGAGCAAGAGCTCCAGCAGTTGGTCTTCGGCAAGTGCTTGGGCCGACATGCAGGATATTGTTATTCGAGCTCGCAGGGCGCAGGGGCAGCACACAGTTGACGAGACTCCGCTATTCAGGCGACGGCACCTATACAGGCAGGTGTTAGGCTCAAAGGGGTTGTAAAGCAAGCTAGGATCAGCAGCGGTAAGGTCTCAAGCTCTTCGAAATCCAAAGTGAGGAGCCCTCGTCAAGGTCGATTCAAGGAAAGGCGGAATAGACGCCCATCAGTGCACTCTGCCTCGCCTCCGCCTACGACCAGTAGTGCCTACTGAGGATCTCTACCGACCTGTAAATGTCTGCACCAGCGAAACAGGTCTCATGTTGAAAACAGCGCTGTGGAATGGGAGAGGATCCGGGAAAGGAGGACCAGTGTCACCGACGTGTTCATGCATGTTGTTACATCTACTGTATGGGAATCCCAGGTATTTACAGGTGTGAACTCGACGGATGACTGACTACGCAAGGGAATCGACCGTCACCAAACGAGAAGGCGAGCGGAGGTGCGTGTGGCGGATGTCTTACGCAGAGACGAGGCCCTCGAGCTTGCCGGACCTGTCGAGAGTAGTAACAGCATCGCAACCGCCGACGTGCTGCTGGTCTGTCACGAATGAGTACCAGGTGAGCCGATAGATAGTGGATGTATGCGTGGTGTCTGCTTACTGATGAAGATGTTGGGCACGGTGCGTTGGCCTGTCTTCTCCTCGAGGTAGTCCTGGATGGCGCCACCGTCCTCAATCTCGTCAAGCCTGCAGGCGTCGAGATGTCAAAGAAGGGCAAGAAATGGATAGAGGAATGCACGTACTCAAGAATCTTGGTGGGCACGTTAGGGAACTTGGAGGTGAGCAGGGACTTTGCCCGCTTGCAGTACGGGCAGTAGGACTTGGAGAAGATGGCGATCTTGTTCTCCGCGATGGTGTTCTGCACCGGAAGTTAGCGAGGACCTGACGTCAAGGCAATCAGCGGTGATTACATACCTCGACGAGATCCTTAACGGCCATGGCTTTGAGCTGGAAGGCGGACGGGTGGGATGAAGATGCGGATGCCGTGGTGGGAGGAGAGGAAAGGGTGAGCTTACTGGGTTGGATGCAGCAGAGGTGGAGAACCAGCTCGTGAAGCCTCTATATAGGTGGGGGAGCATCGAGTCGGATCCGGAAAGCAACGCCTCGCTGAGCAAGCCGGGGCACTTTGGCAGAACGCGCCTCATCGCGTCATCGCTCCTCACGTGGCTTTCCCCGACGCGTCCTGTCACGCCGTCACGCGTCACCTCCGTTCCCGACTGCGACGCGCCGCGCACCCGCCACCGCGCCTCCACGTTCCCTGGGCGCTTGCTTCTCCTCCCCGCCACCGTTGCTGCAGATCTCTCCTGCGCTACCTCTATACTCACCTCGCGTCGGGCCGGCCTATACAATGTCTCTCGTGAGAAGTGTCTGCAGGATCATGGGGCGCATCGCGCCGCTGCATCTCGCCGAGAAATGGGACAATGTCAGCGCTCCGTTCACCGAATAACCATGTACGCCATCGCTCATGAAGACGCTCCAAACAGGTCGGCCTCATTCTAGGTCTGCCTTCAGCTAATGTTATTCTTAAACTGGTATTGATCCACGATCGCAGAGGCTCCTCATGTACGGCCCCACGCTAAGCGCATCCTGCTCACCATCGAGTAAGTCCTTTGGCATCAAGATATTCGGGATCTTGTACCTACCATGGACTACTATTCCCTAGCCTCACTCCAGCGGTAGTCGAGGAAGCCCTCTCGACGCCGACATCCCTCATCATCTCCTACCACCCGCCCATCTTCAAGCCCCTCACCTCCATCACCCTCTCCAACCCCCTCCAAGCCTCCCTCCTCCGCTGCGCCGCCGCCGGCATCTCCGTCTACACCCCGCACACCGCCCTCGACTCCGTCACAGACGGCATCAACGACTGGCTCTGCACCAAGGTCGCCGGCCCGCTGCGCGACATCAACTGGACGGCACGCTTCATCGGCCAAGAGTTCCCCGATGGCTTAGGCGGAGTCGGACGCATAGTCACGCTGAAGCAACCCATGGAGCTCAAGATGCTTCAATTTAACATCAGGACCGAGCTCGAGCTCAAGCATAGTGAGCTGCTCGCCTTGCCCTCCAGTCTGATCGTTGCGGCTGACGACTCGCGACGTCGCAGTCCAAGTGGCATATGCGAAGCCCGAGCGGGAGAAGACGATGGTCAGCACGATCGCTATATGCGCCGGCTCCGGCGGCTCCATGCTCCTCGGCGTCGACGCCGACGTCTACTTCACCGGCGAGATGTCCCACCACGAAGTCCTCGCCGCGGTGCAAAGCGGGCACAATGTCATACTCTGTACGTACCCTTGTGACTCGCGTCTCCGCCGAGTTTCTGCTCCTGACAGTAGTCTTTCCTCAGGCGGCCACACGAACACCGAGCGAGGGTTCCTCCCATGGCTCGCGAAGGACATCGAGGAGTTCATCCAGGAAGAGATCGAGCAGCCGACGGACCCTGCCGAAGCCGAGCTACTGAAGGGCCTCGAGATCGTGGTCAGTCAAAAGGATGAGCATCCTCTCGTAACAGTCGACATCTAGCCGGCCTTCTCTTGCACTAGCTCATGACACCAATATATATCTCACGAGTAATTGTCGGGTGGACGCATCGACGATCACAATCCCACACGGCGCCGCGCGAACCCGAGACGACTGGCAGTAGCGATAATAGTAAACACGGTCGGTATTGTAGCGCTACGTACGTCACCGGTCGACCTCGCTACGATACAAAAACCGAGCCCGAAGCGATCAGCACCCCATCGCGCCGACGCAGGGACCAGAAGAAACACGTACCCGAACACCAGATCCTGCCCAAGAACGAGAGTGAGCACATTGTTTTCGCCCTGCATACAGCATGATTACGTACCATGGTACCAATGATGGCGACGACGTCCGCGATCATGTGCTGTGAGAAGCTGGTCAGTACGAGAACATACCCCTGCGTGGCGCAAATATCTTACATCTGCAAACGGGCGTCAGCGACGGCGACTTGTAATAAGCACAACGAATATGGTAGGTGAGATACTCACGTCTCATCATGAAGTCCGCGCCGGCAAGGTGCGCGAAGCCGGGGGCACGGATCTTGCAGCGGTATGGGCGGTTGGTGCCGTCCGACACGAGGTAGACACCCATCTCGCCCTTCGGCGCCTCGATCGCGCTGTAAGTCTCGCCCGGGGGCACCGAGTAGCCCTCGCTGAAGAGCTGTGCAGCGTCGTCAGCGGAGAGCAATAATGATCCGGGGGAACGAACATACCTTGAAGTGGTGGATGAGGGACTCCATGCTCTCCTTCATGGAGGCACGCGGCGGAGGAACAAGCTTGTAGTCGTCGACCTTGATCGCTCCCGTGGGCATCTTGTTCAAACACTGTTACGAGACGTCAGAAGTCGCTTGCCGGCAGAATCCGAAGAGGGGACAGACCTGGTTGATGATACGGAGGGACTCGCGGAACTCCTGAACACGGCACAAATAGCGGTCGTAGCAGTCACCGTTCTTGCCGATAGGGACGTCAAACTCGACCTGACATACCCGAGTTCCAGTCATCGGGCTATTTGTCAAGAACAGCTATGCGCACCTCGTCGTACTTGTCGTACGGCGCGACCTTGCGGATGTCCCAAGGAACACCGCTTCCCCGGAGCATGACACCACTGAACGAGTAGTCCAGTGCTTCCTTCGCGGTCACAACGCCGATGCCGATCGTACGCTCCTTCCAGATACGGTTTCCGGTGACGACCTCCTCGATCTCGTCCACACGCGAACCGAACTGGGTCGCCCACTTGAAGATATCCTCCAGGAGACCGTGCGGCAGGTCGAACGCGACACCACCAGGGCGGACATACGCGGCGTGCATGCGAGCACCGGAGACACGCTCGTAGAACTCCATAAGCTTCTCGCGCTCCTCGAAACCCCATAGGAAGGGAGTCAGGGCACCGACATCCATAGCGTGGGTGAGGACGGCCATAAGGTCTAGTAATCACTGAGCACGCAGACCAGGCGAGCCGTACATTTAGTAATGCACTTACGGTTCAATACACGGGTAATCTCGCCGAAGAGCGTACGAATCCACTTCGCGCGCTCTGGTACTTCGATGTTGAGGAGCTTCTCGACGGCCAGGGAGTAGCACAGCTCGTTTGTCACTAGCATGCACATGAGTACGACACAGCAAGCAGGTGCAAAGAGCCATATTACGCACTCATGGAGACATAGTCCAGACGATCGAAGTATGGCAGGGCTTGGGTGTAGGTCTTGTACTCGATAAGCTTCTCCGTACCTCGGTGAAGCAAGCCGACATGCTACGAAATGTATGAGCGCCGGTACCTCACCTCAAGCAGAAGAGATATACATACAGGATCTGCACGCAATACCTCCTCGCCGTTGAGCTCAAGAATCAGTCGGAGCACACCGTGAGCGGCGGGATGCTGAGGGCTGCCAAACAAATGTCAGCTTCAGCATACCTTCACTCAGAACACCAGCAGCAAAGACGCACCCGAAGTTGACTGTCGCAGTCGGTCAAGAGCGGTTAGCACTGTCCCTTTCCTGACTAAGGCCGACTCACCAGTGAAGTGTCGCAGCTGCGCATCCCTCCTCGTCCCCGTCTCCGCCAAGATTTCCGACGCATGCATCCCATGCAGGTCCTCCACCGTATGCGTATCAAACACATTTTTGACCCCCCTCGTCTGCGCGGCGGCGGCCGGCTCCGCCTGCGTGACGGCGGAGCCCGACAGGTGCCGGCGAGCAGCAGAGGCAGACAGCAGAGGCGACGAAGAAGCCGAAGGAGAGGCTGCAGCGAGGCGCGGCACCCGCGCGAGCTGGCGACGCAGGAGCGTAGAAGCCATCCTCGTCGCTGGAGAGAGTGCAGTTATCGTCGTCGTCGTCGTGTTCGACGTTGTCGGTGCTAAACGGACCGTTCTCATTCGATAGCGTCGGTCCTCCCAGAAGGGCAGGCGGCGCTCACGATCCCGTGATGCTGTTATCAGGTCGCGTATACGCTCGCGCGCGGGCTCGCTGCGCCCTGCGATGTGCGCTGCGGTGTCATTGCGGATGCGAGCTGTGTCGCTGTTCTCGTATCTATTCACGTCCTGAAGCATCGTCTGCACCTCCTCTTCTGGATGTTTGCCAAACAGGCGGCACGTTCCTGGCTCCTCTGCGCGATTCTTGCGTTCGCCGGTCTCGGTACGGTCTATGCAGACGAGAAGCCGTGCACTACACACGCCAACGGAAACTACTACGACCTCAGCAGATTGACAGCCAAGTATGAACTACTTCGTCTGCGAACTCCACCGCACTCGTTGACTGACAATAGCGTACTAGGAAGGACTATGAATTTACTTCGCCGGGAGGCAAGGAGTACATCCTGAACGTTTGTAAACCTGTGTCCCAGGAAGCTTGGGCACCCAAGGTGGACAAGCCCGAGGACGTTGCCGGATTCACTCACCGCGCGCATGGAGATTTTTCATTAGGGTGAGCAGCCCGGACGCTCGTGCTTGTGCTCTCTTTGACGCGTCCGGTAGAGACGTGAACACTACGGTGTTCGTCCGGGACGGCCACCCTGTCATCACATACACAGACGGCACACGTTGCTCGGACTCGGGTGACCAGACTGGCTCGACTGTTATTCGTTTCATATGCGACAGCTCAGCAGGCAAAGGTATGTTCAAGTCGTGCTAGGTGACGAGATGTACTCATGAAGACGCGTAGGCCAGCCGAAGTTGATTGCTACTCTTCCACCGGACGAGGACAAGGCGTGTTCGTTCTTCGTGGAATGGCGCTCTGAAGTTCGTGCTGGTACTCGATGCGGGGGAGTCCGTCAGAGCTTATGGTGTTGCTACAGATGGCTTGCCCGACATCGGAAGGCCTGTTCGGCCGAATCGTCTCTGTCCTGGTCATCGTGTAAGTCCCTCAATGTGCCACAAACTCGACCAGTTCATTCATATCGTCCAGCGCTGCCGTGATCTTCGTGCTTTACATCCTCGGAGGGACATTTTACAACCGCTACGTGCTGGAGCTCCGAGGGCTCGACCAAATTCCGCGGTTCTCCTTCTTCTCATTCAGCGACACACTCGAGTTTTTCCGGAGCTGCGTGGAGCGCGTCAAGGATAGGTCGTCTGACGCATGGCACTCGCGGAGCTTTGGGGGACGCAGCTGGAGCAGCGGGCACGGTGGGTCATGGGGAAGCTCCGGGAGACATGGGTACGGTGGGCTGGGAGCCACGCCGGACGAGGCCCAAACCATGCTGGGTGGACCCCCTGGGTTCCTGGACGAGCAAGATGATGAAGACGAAGAGGCACCTTCTCCGGCACGAGAGAACGCTCGGCCTTCCGGCGGCATGGACGCGAATGGGGTTATACGACTGTGAGGAGGTGGTGCGTGTCCTTGTGGCTGCAATGTGTCCTGGAAATTGAGATCGTGGGCGCCACTAGCCCCGCTCTGTCGAGCAGATCCGCTGTTGCCATCGATGCGAGTGGTAGTGTGAATGCTGCTGATAATACAGTGTTGTTTCTGGAGTTGTCATGGACGTAGACCGGGGAGAGAAGAGGGGTGAACTGAGAGGAAGCCGAAGGGACGAGCTGGGAGTGCCGATTGCCGATCGAGGAGGAGGGGATCTGGGAAGACGTCGGGGAAGGGTGCGATGCAACACGCTGCGATGGGAGAGAGCGTCTGTGAGGACGATCGCTCGCTAGCCAGATCGCAATCAGATCTGCATGACTGCATCGATATACTCCGGCGCGGAGGTACCCGGTCCCAGAGCTGGGTACAGGGTCCGAGTCCCCACAGAGCAAAAGACCGTCTGTCGTCGACGGCGACGGGCAGAACGCGCGAACAACGTCGGGTGCAGCGACGGCGGGTCGAGTGCGGGCGTGAAGGTCGCGTAGGGACGGCGGGGACAATAGGGACATTGTTTGTACGCCGGAATTGAGCGTTGTACTCGACGGGCGACAATTGCATGGCACGGGCGCCTGCGGGAGGGAGTGGGTGGCTTTCGTCGTCGTTCCTTCTCAGCACTCTCAGTCCGTCTCTCTCGACGTAAATTGGGAGACCGTGGCTGGGTTTGGTTTCCTCCCTTTCCTCTTCTCATTGTTTTCTTTCTTTCGCATCCGTACATCTCCAGCCCAGCCTCGTCCTTTTCTTCTTCTCTTTCTCCTCCATCCGCCCTCGCCAATCGACGTCTCTCCCAGCCTACGACCCTGCACGACCCCTACGCCGTCATGGATCAGCACCAGCAGCCCCCCATACACGACGACCAGTCCCAAAACTACGTCCCCTCCCAGTATGCCATGTACCCGGCATCAGAGGACAACCAGGGATACCTCGTGTATCCGCCTCAGATCCCTGGCTATCAGGATGTCATCCAGCAGCAGCACCCCGGCCATCCTCCTCGTGGGTTCATGCACTCTGCCTTACCTCCTCATCCCCATCCGAGATCTGACTTGCCCGTTCCCGTCCTCTTCATTGTCTTCTCCAGGGCAAATTTCCGACAGCGACCTGCAGCAAGCGATGCAGTATCAACGCTCAATCCATATGATCCCCCAAGGCCAGCACTTTGCCCCTCCTGCACCTGTTTACACCGCCTCGCCGCCTCATGGCGGTATGCCTCTCTCCGCCTCCCCTCCTCCGCAGTCCCCAAATATTTACGACCCTCTTTCGCCCCCCATATCCGGATCAGACACCTCCGCCGACGGCATCTACCATTCGCGGAACAGTAGTGCAACAGGTTCCCCCTCGTCCTCTCGCGCGAACAGCCTCGTACACCGCCATCCCCTCCGCTACAATCCCACCCCATCACCCACCAGCTCTTCCGCGGGACGCCGAAGCCGGGGCCAGTCGCTTTCTGACGACGACGATCAAATGGGCGTCAACATGGCTGAAAGCCTCGCTAACACGCGCAAGGAGGCGACGCGCCGGCAGAGGATCGAGGCGGAGCAGCGGCGTCGGGACGAGCTTCGAGACGGGTACGCGAGGTTGAAGGACGTGCTTCCGGTGTCCAACCAGAAGAGTAGCAAGGTTTCACTGCTGGAGCGTGGTACGTTCTGCAATTGTGGCGTAACGCCATGCTCTCTCTGATCGATTCTTTGAATAGCGACGAACCACATTACCAACTTGGAGAAGACGAATCGCCAATTGCAACAGCGGTTGGCGTCCTTGGAGGCGGAAGTGGCGAGACTTCGTGCTCTGAACGAGAAGATCTCCCTTGCAGTAAACAATACGCCCTCGCCAGGTCAGGTGAACATGGAGGCTCGCCCACTGTCTCCTCCTCCCGAAGGGTCCCAGGGGCAGTCGCCAGCCCAGCATCAGCTCGCGTCTGTCGCTGGTCAAGATCCACCCGTGGCGGAGTCAAGTCCCTCCGCGTCGGAAAGCGGCTATTGACTCTCATGCAACGCCCTGCATCTACTCTTGCCAACTCTCGGACATTGCTCTCGACCTCCCCCACTTGTTTCATTATCGCAATCCATTTTCTTATCATCACTTAGTCTCCGCTTGCCCACATCTTGTTCACATCCGCCTCCGCGTCCTCCTCGCTCTGCTTGCAGTCATATGCCACCTCGGGAAAGAGTGGTACTGGTCACCGAGGGCAAACGCACCGCGTCGCGTCGTATTCTAGTTCGAAGCCGAAGACTCCGAGGTCGGAGGCAGGCTCGGGGCGCTGGGGATCGTGCACAGCGCCTGGCGCGCGCGGCACAATGACATCCCCTCGCTTCTTGTCTGTCCCTCATGACCTCCCGGGGAGTCCTGCTGCTTGACGCCGCAGGCTGGTGCAGTGCGAGCACAACTCGAGTACGACCGCTTGGCTCGTCCTATCCGATAACGCTGGTGAGGAGACCTCCCGCGTATCGTCGATTGGCCGCCGAGCGTCTCGCTCGAGTTACGCATAGCTATCTCGTCGACGTGCTTCCAACTCAGATAGAAGGAGAGGGTTGGCCCTGTCCGTGCATGGACGCCACACGTCCTTACCGCAGCACCCTCCAGGCCCTCCTCCACACACCGACGCGACATCCCGTACGCACAAGGACATTTTCTAGTTTTGTAGAACGAAGAACTGCTACGTTACCGGCCGAACTCGCCCCTTCCACCCCGCCCACTTGCATACAAGCCCTCTCGCCCGCCCAGCCCTCTCGCGTCCCCGAAACTCCTCCCTCTTGGCACCCTACCCTTGTTTCTCTCTCAGCGCTGTACTATATCATACCGGGCTCTGGAACGCGACGGCCAGAATCATGAAGGATACGACCCGGCAACGACTCGATACGACCTCTCTTCCACTTTCCTCCCTGTGAGAGCAGCTCACGAACCGAGTCGACCGCTCCGGCTTTCTTGGGAACCTACGACTTGCATGCGGTGAAGTAGGAGCTGTGGATGGGAGGCTGCCTGTCCCCTCGACGGGGCAGGCCGTGGATCGATCTCGGGTTGCTTGCAGAAGCAGCTTGGACCAGATGGTGGTTCGTCGCTGCGAGGTCATCGATGCCGGAGAGAGCGTGCATGTCATGTATCCCTAGGAGTAGTCGACTTGGTTCGTCAGTTGTGCAATGCGAAAGTCTTGTATCCTTCGCCCACCCCGAGCGCATTGCCGGCTAATCCCGTAAAAAGCGTATCACTCGTCTTGTAAGTCGTTCGCCTTCGCAACGCCTTGCCTGACGCTGTCTTGACGCCCTCCATCAAGGTCGCGTCAATGAAGCTCAGCCTCAGCCCCCGGTGCCGAAACCAGACCCCTCGAGCGGCAAGTGCATGCTTGATTCCAGTAAGTACGAACGGGCCCGACACCATGTGCGGAGGCCGCCCCTCCCGACCCCCGCCTCGGCGCAAGGCTCCTTCCAGTTGGGTCCCGCATTGCCAGACACGAGGCACGCCGCCTCACCACTCGCCCCTTGCCGAGTTTAGGGACGGTGCACGAGGCAAAACAGCCGCTTTACGCAAGAAAGGGTCGGCCTCGCCTCCATGCGAAATTCAGCGCGAGTGCGTCATCCGTCCCCTCCTACGGAGAGAAGGCCACCGTTCATCCGGGCGTTGTTCCTGGGCGGCGTTGACCGGGGCGGCGGGAACTGCTCGCACTGATGAGCCTGAATCCGCGGCCCCGACGGGTCGAAGGAGTGTGGAAAAGGTAACGTCATCGGCAGCGACAGATGACCGCCTCGAGTCCTCAAGGGAAGGTGCGGTTGCTACCAATGGTCAATGCGGCTGGGGATAGCGGAGTGCGGTCGTGGGACATGCCGTCGAGTAGAGCAGGAGAGGCCCGCGGCATGGCATCGGAGGAGGGTTTCAATTGGCGCTATGGACTCTGCGCTGCCGTCAGCGAGCAGGGCCTTCTTGGGAGCAGAAAGCGGGAGTCACTATTCGAAAACGGGTAGCTCAGATGCGCTAAGGACGAACGTGGTTACTCACCGCGGGTGGTGACGTTACCAGATAATGGCAGCCCATCGGCAGTGACTCAGGCGCTGTCCCAGGTATAGTCGGCTCTGCCTAGGCGTCGCGTTTGTCACAGTTGTTGAGAGATACAGGCCTCGTGCAAAAGCCTTACCGTCGGGTGTTCAGTGAATGCCGCAGCTCGGACACTACCGTCCCTATGCCGGCAGAGATGCACAGTAACGAGCATCACGGAGGGCAACGGTGCGAGGGTTTAGGTCGGAACTCTCCTGGCCGCTAATTATCGACATTGACTCTATAGGGGGATCAGCCTCGAGGTGGCTGGATGACGCTCTCCGCTCAGCCCTAAGAGTACGCGCGGACCAAAAGCGGATACTCACCACTCACGATGTGCGGACCTCCTCGCGCGCAATGTCCGTTCATTCGAGGATGACGCAGCCCATAGACACTCGACCGAGCCCACCGCGGGATTCGGGCTACCTTGGTGCCCCGTTGGACCTGGACACGATAGGACGAACCTACCCTGGATTCAGAGTGTGAACGTACCAGTGACTCGGATCTCACTGTCTTGGATGAAAGCGGAGATTCTCCGACGTCAGATGCAAACTTTCCAGTTGACCGGTCTGAAGCCTTGCACAAGCTCCAGGTGAAAACGGCACGAAGCGAGGTCGATGTGAAACCGTCTCCAGAGCGGGCAGAGGTGACTGGCGCGACGGTGAAGGAGGCGGTTTACCGGCGCAGGAGCAGTAGCACATCATAGAAGGCTTAAGGTCTGCGCGTTCCCCCAAAGGCTAGACTGTGGGGCCTGATCACGTCGTTCACCGAGGATAGGGCAGCTGGACCGACACGCTGAACCGGCGGAGAGGTGCGCAGAGGTTGCCATTCGCCAGCATGTGGAGATGTAGTTGACAACCCTGCAAGCTGCGTTGCAGATCCTCTAGTCCGCCGGCCCTGCCCTGACTCATGCGCAGTGCACCATACTGGCTTGAAGCGTCGAGCTGCACGCCAGAGAGGGCGCCGAAGAGCATGAGAGATATGATGCACGCGGTAACTGGGAGGCAGGTCTTACCCGAATAAGCAACCTGGGCGTCGGGGGAGGGAGGCTACGACAAGCTCAGCAGAACCTTCTGCGTAATCCAGATAGCCAGATGTGTAAGTGACCATCCTAGGTTTTCGACTTCCGGCGCTGGTAGCGGTCGAAGGGTGGCGGTCACGGAAAGGGGTATCCGGAGGCTGTATGGAGCTGTGACTGTCAAGCGGTCTGCCTGCGAACCGCCCTCGGGATAAACGGAGACGGAAGGACAACAGCGGTTTGGAAACAGCTGTTTATTCGCACAGTTGCTCGCGCCGTGCCGCCGACGCCGAAATGCCGCCATTGACTATATGGGACCGAGTGCCCGGGCAGCGTGCCATGCTGGCATCCGTGAAAGAGCGACCATCGTCGACAGCACTCTGGACCTCATCTCATATATTCGGCGATCAAACGTCTCACCCATGTCTTCGCGGAACTTTCGATTGCGCCGCAGACGCCGCCTTAGCAGGAGGATAGCAACTGGTGTGTACTCCGTTAGGCAGGACGTTGTGTAGACGGCGTTCGGAGGAGTAAACCCTATCCTTGGCCTAGAGCAAAGTCAGCACGAAGGATGATAGAGGGACTCGCCGGGTTACAGGTAACGAGGGATGCGTGATATACTACTGTATGTCGAAGCCTCCCAGTCTGAGGACATCGGACGCAGCGCGACACCGCTGGGTGCCTCTTTCATTCCCGGATGATCTTGGGCCTCGTGTATCTTCAACATATGGCGAGGAGCCGCATTGCTCAAGATAGAGCGGTTTCGATGGAACGAGTGTATACCAGCATGGATGTGTGCGACTACACGGGTGCATATCCCTGTCCGATCCGGTGAGAATGTGTTTACGACCCGAGAAGATGAAGGAACGGGGAGGGGCAGAAGAGAAGCTACAGTCGAAGAGGAAGAGGGTGTCAATGCTTCGCAGGCCCAAGGGCGGGGGAACAGAGCGACATACGCGGATGATGATCTCCTTCGTGGCGTGGACGATGCTGTAGTAAAGTTGTTCAACAGAGCCTGGGCATGCGGAGCAGACCGCGGATGATCCCACCTGCTATACCCATTTGTATACGCAGAGCCATTCGCCTCTGGGAGACCAGGAACATCGGTCCGTGCTTTGCTTGGTGGAACTTCGAGGGAAGGGTTTAATCCCGGAAATGAAAGAGGCGTGTTTCCGAGGAGTGTCACCGGATTCGAGCCCTGGCATCCATGGGCATAATGACCGTCAATTACAGACGGCTATACCTGTGAAAAGAGGCGTGGAGAAGTGAAGACGCCAAAGAGCACCACAGCGGGATGCGAGATAGTCCGACGCTCCAGGCCGCGCCTAGTCGAAGCAGGCACCTGTGGTACTGTAAAGCGTAGCTATCAGCTTTTCGAGTGTGCCGGGGACACCATGAGATTAACGTACCGCGTGGATTCTCCGTGCGAGCGAATGCCGAAAGAAGTGTGCATATCGCTCAGGTGATCCTCGTTCGCAGGTCCATGAAACAGTGCTTCCAAATGTCCAAGGAAGACTGCGCTACGCATACCAGATCGCTGGTATTGGGGCAGCACTTCGCCAGCACGCAGTGTTCCAAGGTCTGGCGGTCATCCAGGTCCGAGTTCCAAACGATAAAGAGCCCGAACTCCTCGCCTGTGTCCATATGGATCGTCCTCGACATCCATGAGAGGACACAGAGGGACCATTCACATTAATGAACCCATGAAGGACGCAAATCCCTTTAGTCTGTGAAGTCCCGAGGGATAAGGGCATCATACGCTCGTCCTGAGCTCCATCTACCGAGGTGTCCCCGTGACGCAGTCACACATAGTCACAGCAGTCCCCTGGACCTGTCTCCGTGACGTCAGGGACTACGCGTTACATGTCACGCTCCGGGGTGGCGACCGGGGAACGTGCTTCGTCTTCCCAGGTGCTCCTCGTCCCACCCAGCGTCGACGACGTCCGCCCATCGTTCCTTGCTGCTAGCAGTGGCCTCTATACCCATCTCATACTTTTTCTGAAGACCCCTACCGCGCGCGAAACCTCGTTCATAGGCTCATATACATAACAGCGTTCCCCAGCGTCGAGTTTCGCGCCGTCTTCAGGAATCAGTAACAGATACATCCCAGGCCGCTCTTTGGTATCCCTTGCAAACGATCTTCACGATGTGGTCTGTATACATATGGCATATAGGCACATGAGATAGCCGTACTAATTCTTGGGATATAGGTGTGATAACTGCCTTCTCTTGCTCCCTCTGGTATGTGCCTTCAAAGCGGTTGCATAGACGCCTATTTTGACACTGGTATGTCTGCAGAGGGGTGGTGCTATTGCGTGGGGCGTCGTCATGTTTGTGAGTGCAGACGTTGCCCATGGAGATACGCAGTCATTGATCTCTCGCGCATGAACAGCTGTACAGTCTCGCGGGAGGCATCTTCCTATTGAACTGGGGCCAATATCTGTTCTTCGTATTCCCTGAATGGTTAGCTACGCTGTGCCGTCCTATCTACATGCACGATCTGATTATGAACCACTTCCCGTTTACAGGCAGATCTATGGTGGCATAGGCATTGGTGTAGCGGTAGCTGCTGCACTCTCCATCCTTGCGCTCTCCAACGTGAGTACCCCGCAATTATTCCTATCTTTCTTCCGGCGGTCGTATCTTGGTGGGACGATCTATGCATTGCTGCGATCATCAAAGTTCTAGCAAAATGTCCATAGTCTTACGCGAGTTGTTTGCAGCGATCGTACATCTGGACACGCGTCTGCAAGTTCATCTGGCCATTCGTCATTGTCATCTGCGCGGTCCGCGCCATCATCATGATCGTCGAACTCCAGCGAGGGTAAGTGCAGTTCCTTCTCGGTGCTCTTCGCCTTGCCCCCCTCCTTTGTCTTGTCACAACACTCGGCCCTGCACCTTCACTTTCATAACGCAAACACTTCACCGCAAATTTACCGGCTCCAGGACCTTCTCCATCAGCAGGGTGGCGTTGTGTGTCACCACGAGTTGTTTGTCCATCTTTTCTACCGCGCGGCTAGCGGCGCGTGTTCCTTTGTTCGAGGTGTGACTGCCTCCTGGCCTTCAGGATTTCGCTCGTATTCCGTTATGCTCCGTCCGCGCGCGTGACATTGTATCGCCGCGATCATCAGACACTCCGCTTCAAGTGTCGCTCCGCGCGAGCCCGCAGTACAGGATGCTGATCCCAAGTTCTCTTACAGGAAAGACAAAGTCCAGTGGGAGTGCGAGAACGGTGGCCAGCTCTGGACGGACTCAGCCGATGCGGGATACGGCGGTTCCGCGTCGTTCCCGACCGGGTTTTGCACGGCCGGTTTCTCCAGTCTGTACGCCGCGTTCATCGTGGGCCTGCTGGTAGACCTCGTCTTCCAGGTACGTGGACCGGTCACGCTCCCTTCTTGCTGCCGCCCGGGCTTACAATAGCGCTTCTCCTTGACGCGCTGTGCCGTGCGATTGGCAGTTCTACATGTTCTTCCTCGTATGGCGCTTCCAGAAGAGGCTGGAGCACTATCAAAACATGAAGGGGCCGTTCTATGGCGGTGAGTATTCACGTTGTCGTGGCTGGCGCCCCGCGCGTCGCTTGTTTGCCTCCGTGTCTGGTCGCATGCAATTTCCTCATGCCTCACGGACACGGTGCGAGTGAGCGCGTGCTTGCATCCGGCAATTGGACAGCTCGTCGCTAAACGAAACTTTGTTCTTCGGGTACAGGATACTACAATGCCTAAGGCGATGCCCGATCGTCGAGCGGCGCTCGGTCGCTATAGTGCTCCCCCTTCCTCCGCGTCTTGGTGTTCTCTGAAGCCTCCTGGACAGTTCCGCTCCATTCGTACCGATGGCCACCTTCGCTTGCGCTTACGATCTGCTAATGCCCCCACCTCCTACCCTGACCCCGTGCGTACGTGAGCGCGGTGCTGTCGCTCAACCAGCTCGCCTGCACAGCTGCTGCTTTGCTTCTTCCGCATCTTGTGGACGTTCCATCGCGCGCTTCTCGTGTTCTCTCGCGTCTCCCCTGCTCCCGGATAGTTGATTTCCTTGTCTCGGTATCTCACTCGCCTCTCTCGGCACGTCACGACCCCTCACGACTTACGACCCGCGGGTCATCGCGTACTTACGTACCTTGGCCTGCTTACGACTGACTTATTCCTATACTTTGATGATCAGGCTCGCGAATCTAACTGTGCTCGTACTATGCCTCTTTCTGGTCTGTGGGCGCATGCGGCGGCGTCAGGCACTGGGCTAGGGGTCTTGTGCTGATTGAGGCGGTATGCTTGTGTGAACACTGTGAAGTGTCACTGTCACACCTGGTCGCGCAGCGGGCGCTGGTGTCGGGAGCGCCGGAGAACAAGGAAACGGGCGCGCGCGGCAGTAGAGGCGCAAGGTTTGGATTTTCGTAAGATGGAGCGGTAACGGGCAGAATGTGAGAAGAAAGCAATACGAGGGAGACGTCAAGTGACGCGGGGTTAGGAAGGGACGCGCAGGCGGTGGGTGTGTGGACCGGGTGATGGTCCGTGCCGGTGTGAACGCACCGGGTGAGTTGGAGAGAAGAAGGGGGGCTCTGGAGGATCGGATGCTCGTGCGCAGGCTGGCTGCGCTGTTTCGAGAGTCGCCTGGGGAGCCCGGGGTCTGAAGGGAAGAGGGGAAGGGATTCATTTGGGAGGTGTGCTCACGGTGGAGGCCAGGGGAGAGGACTCGGAGGAGGGGTGGACGGACGGGCGGAGTGGGAAGCGGGAGAGATGGGCTGGGATGGGCCCGCGACGTCGGGCGCGAGCGCATAACGGAAGGAAGAGGCGAAAATGATCGGAGAGGTGTGACGGGAAGACACGAGAAGGCAGCGGACGGCCGGGATGAGTAGAGGGAGCGAGAGTAAGCGGATAACGGGCAGCGCTGGGACGGAGGCTGGGCTGGGATGCAGAGGAAATGGGTGAGAGTGGGAGCGGGGGGCTGGGGAGGGGCAATGTCGGACGAGAAAGGGAGGGGGGAGAAGGAAATGAAAACAACGTTGTGGGCGCTGGGTTTGAGAGGAGGACACGAGGCGTTCGGCTGGGGGAGGACTGGGATGGGAGGGATGGGGGAGAAAGGGGAGGGAGATGCCCGAGATGGACTGGATCGAGAGAAGGGCGGAGAGTCCGGAGACCGGGCAGCTGATGCGGGTGATAACGCGAGTACGTGTGGGGAGGGGCTGGGAGAGGCCGAGAGCTGCAAAAGGGAACGGGAACTGGAGATACTACTGATGGGAGACGGCGGAGGAGGGGACGCTCGGAGACGGAGACGGAGGGAGGAGAGCGAGAGCTGCCCCGGCGTCCGGAGGGCGAGATGGGATCTGGGGCCGCGGAAGTAATTCATTAGAGTTTGCGTGACGGGTGTGACGGAGTGGCTGGGCACGAGGTGATGCGCAGAGACGGGCGTCTGTTGGCTGAGAGCGCGTTCCCTCGTCGTCCGAGAAGAGAAGAGAACGCGTCTCGCTCTGGGCTCCGCTGCGAGGGCTGCCTATATAGCCCCTCGCCTTCGCCCCCTTCTCCCCATCCTCTCCGTCCTCCGCCTCCCCCGCCGGGTGTCTCTTCTCCTCCGCCTCCGTCGCCAGCGTACGTCTCTTCCTCTCCTCCCTCGTCGTTCCCAAGCTCACGTCCCACACAGTCCCTGCTTCATTTCCGTCTCTTTTTTATAGCACGCCCCTCACGAACAGTCCTCCCTTGTGATACTCGCCCCCGCTTTACGCCCCCAGCCATCCCTCCTGCTCTCATCTCTTCGCCCGCCACTATGGAGACCGCCCACATCGAGCACGTCCTCGAACACACCAAGAGCGCCGATTTCATGGATGGGTCTGCCAGCTACTACAACGATGCTCTCTCCGGTCTCGATTACCTGCAGTACCCTCCCCACTCGCCCTTCGGCGTCTCTTCCCTGGGCCGTGAGTATCTCCCTCCCCTTCTGTATGCGTCATCCCCTGATTTCGAAATATCCAGTCCCTCCCACGTCGTCCCCCCGCATGGGCTTCAACTCGCTCAACCTCTCCGGAGGCCTGAACGAGTACACATACTCGTCGAGCGGCAACTACAGCACCAGCTCCACGGCCCGCCCCTTCACCCCGACCGGCATCTACCCCGGTGCGCTCTCCAACCCCAGTGCCGGCGAGTTGTCCTCGGACAGCGTCGGCTCTGCGCGGAGCCGCCGCGGTAGCGGTAGCCAGTCCCCGGGCCCCGCTGTACCCCCTGGTTCGCTTGCGGCCATCCCCCGCTCGCATCGCTTCAACCCTCTCGGCACCGCTGCCATCAGCCGTTCCTCGGCTCGCCAGCAGCAGCAGAAGAAGCGCGCCAAGGCCACCGACGAGTTCGCCAGCGACGACGACGACGACTTCAACCCGACCGCATCCTCTGCCGTCAACAACGACATGCGCCGCGAGGAGATCCGCCGTCAGCGGATCGAATCCGAGCAGCGGAGGCGGGATGAGCTCCGCGACGGCTACCGCCGCCTCAAGGACGCTCTCCCCGTGTCGAACCAGAAGTCGAGCAAGGTTTCCTTGTTGGACCGGGGTATGTAGACTCCAATGGCATTTCGGTTGATCCATGCTGATCGACGTGTTCATCGCAGCTACCACGCACATTCGTTACCTTGAGATGACCCAACAGCAGTTGCAGACGAGGCTGCAGCAGGCCGAGGCCGAGACCGCGCACCTGCGCCACGTCAACGAGGCCCTCATGCTCGGCACCGCTGAGCAGCGTCATGCGGCGGCGGCTTCTGCCGTCGCTGCCGCTCAGCAGGTGGCCGCGCAGGCCGCCAACAGCTTCTGAACGCCTCCGCGCGCGCTCTCGCCTTAAAAGCTCGCCCAGCGCGTCCGGACGCGCCGAGCATCGCCTGCACTGTATTATGTATCACGACTGTATCAAGACCCCGCACGAGACTGGATACCCTGCCTGGACGCAGTGGACGCTGACCCCACACGGACTATCGCACGCATCCCCCTTTTACTCATCTTTATTCACTTTATTACACCCGGCATTTTCTTCATCCTGTTCGCACCCCTCCCCCTCCCGCATGGTTTCCCCGTCCCCTCTCCCCCACCCTCGGGTGGTGTCAATGCTTACGGGTTGAGCAAGGTAGATACTGAGCTCCCCGGAACGTCTCGCAGCTGCGCCGCGCGGTTGTGTCGTCCTTCCCGGACGGCGCGCACCGGAGAACAGCGAACGAGAACTAGCTCGACTATGGCGCCTTCGGATCGGCTTGCAGCAGGAGCGTCGACACGACACGACACAAGACCGCAGGCTGTGGCTTGAGGCGGCGCCGTCCACAGCGACGTGCGCTGTCTCGCCCCCTGTGCGCACCTCTTGTTTTTCACACCCACACGGTACCTGTCGTCCGTCGACCCTTCCCGCTCGTCATCCCAGTCCCGCCTAGCGCACGCCCCGGCTGATGGCGACGACCACTTAATTGTGGTTCCGTGCCTCGCCGCTACATACGTGCGCGCCGACACACCGGCCTCGAGACTCTCGTCCGCCCTCTCGACATTCCTTCCCCTCTCTGGATCAGCCCAATCCTTCCCTCCGGCCTCGACACCATCACCCTATGCCCCATATGACTCCAATTCCTGCGCCTGCGCGTACCAGTTGGCGCTTGATCACCGCCGCCGGACCGCGCTACGCAACGTCGTGCCCCGCTTCCCCATCGTTCCCGCTTCATTTCCTGGCTACTCGCATCCGTGACACGCCCACGAGCTCCGGTTCAAGCTCGTGGTGCACGCGCGCCGAGCGACGCAGCGCAATTCGACGGCACGCGCTCGCGCACGGCGCGCCTAGCCAGGGCTGGAAGACATGGCGAGGCGCGGGCCTCTCTCGACGCCGACACAGGCATCCTCCCCCGGACCCCGGCCATTGCATCGACTGACCGCAAGTACCTGAAGAAGACCCACGACGATGCCTTCGCACGGCCTCCGCATGCCTACCGCTCGCGACTCCTCCCTGCCCCGAACGCTCCGTCCTGTCCGCCCGTCTGTCCCGGTTGTGCGCGTGCTAGATCATGCCCGCCGGACGACGACGTGTGTGTGCGGTGACGTTAGAGCGAACGTGCGCGTAGGGAGTTGTAGTTGTGAGCTGTAGCGCGGCGCGGTGAGCGTCGTGCGTGCCCGCTTGCGGGTGCGCGCAGCCTGCCTGTGCGGCTGTGCTCGTTTTCGGTGATTCGTTCTTGGTGCTGTCGTAGTTGGTCTGCACGGTCCAGATGCATCGCGTCTCCTATGCCCGCCCTATGCCCCGGTTTTGTCGTCCCCTCTCGCCCGTCCGCACCCGCGCACAGATGGCGGCGCGCAGCGAGGCACAGCGCGCGCATGCGCGTGCTGTCTAGGATCCCCTCGCCGCGCCGCCGCCGCCTCTGCTCTGCGCATTACGCACGCCCCTCCCGTCGCTGCTGCTGTCGTCGCATACCGCTCTCCGCCGCGCTTGTCGCACACTCTTCCCTTCTCCTGCTTCCTCTGTCGCTTCATGCTTGGCTGCGCTTGCGGCCGCGCTTCCCCCGCACCTCCCCGCCCGCTCGCGCTGTGGTCCTTGCTTAGGTGGACGTAGTAGTTAGTAGTCGAGCTGTCACGCATATCACGCTATTCACGCATTTCATGACTGGAACCCTCTCGCGTGCTCGTAAGATCCTGAGGATTGATTGATATTGAGGCCCCGGGAGACATGGTGAACTTCAAGAAGTAGATCCTACGGTCCTGTTGAACTTGAAGGCGCGATCAAGCGGGCGTGACACCGACGCGTTGCGGCGCGCCGAAGCGCCTGTATACCGAGAATGGCAAGTGCGCGCTCTTGACGAGATGCCGCGTGAATTTCTCGCCAGCCCCGGCGAGCCTGTCGCCGCTACAGCAGCACTCCGTAGTAGTACAGTAGTGGTGCGCAATCGGGATTCTGGATTGAACCAAATGCGAGAGATAAGAGTTCCGCCGAGAGTGACGTATGCGGGGGATCCGCGATCTGCACCATCGTCGTTAATACCAAAGGTGAAAGCTGACCAACATATCGCGACGCGCGCAGATCCCATAGATCAGACCACCTCGCACTTGCACACCACCATGAGCGACGCAGCGACCATCCGCAAACAGCTCAGGATCAAGTCTGGCTCGGCCAAACGGTGCGTTGCACGCCCTCGATCCGGCCTGTACAGATCGCGTCGTGCTGAATGAAGGATGCGCGCAGGCTGTACAAGGAGCACAGGCTCTACCAGAAGGAGGAGGAGGACCTCAAGCGCAAGCTCGACCAGCACGTCGCGGACAACGCCGAGGACTGGGACATCAAGAACACGGTATGTACTACGCCACGTCTCCTCTAGCTTCTAGATGAACGACGCGTTGCGCTCCACTCCCTGCCGCTGACCCCGCGCGCGTACGAAACAGAGGCGCATGCTCGAGGAGTCCGGCAAGATGATCCAGGACTCGGCGAATCGGCTGGGCGGCGTCGTGCAGGAGCTGCGCGAGCTCGTGGTGCGTCTCCGTCTTCCCCCTGCCGTTGCCGACGCAGTGTGCTGATTCAATTGCGCATAGCTTGCCGCGGAGCAGGACCCGGCGTTGGCGGAAGACGAGGAGCTGATCAAGGCAAAGGAGGCGCTGGAAGAGGTCAGCGTTTGAATCGACACACAAGCAGGCCCAGGGCGGGAGGGACAAGGGAAAGGTGCTGCAGAAGAATAGACACGTACTGTACCTGTATGCCTGCTTGCTCGCTGGGAACGATACCCGCTGCCTCTCGCACAGTTCATGACCCGGTCGACGACGACCCCGCCCCTTCCGCCCTCTCCCGATCTCGTGCCTCCTTGATCTTGGTGAGCGCGTCGAGGATGCCCTTCCACGCGTCTCGCTCCACTCGCTCTTCCTGCAGCCCGCGCTCTCCTCTCGAAGCACCGTCGGCGTCTGTCGAGGGCAGTCCGACGCCTAGCGGAGGCGGGATGAAGTTGGGCGGAGGCGCGTTGATGGCTGAGGGGGCGATGCGCGACTGGCGGATGTGGGCGAGTGAGGAACGGATGGCGATGTGGATTGCCTGAAGGCCGGACGTCAGCATTAGCATACGACAGATGGCCAGGTGAGCAGAGGAACGTACGTCCAGCCGTTCAAAGTACTCGTTCGCCACGTCCACGAACTTCTCCGACCGTTCTGCACCCTTCGGAAGGTCGTCCTCCGAACCGTCGGTTTGAGGTAGCGAGAGCAATGCCATGGACGACGCCGCCAGGGAGAGCAGCCGACTGATATCCTGCGCGAGACCGTCCACACTCAGTACGAGCAGGATAGGCGGGCTCTTGATGCTCGCACCTTCTCAACTTCGCCGAGTGCGTATATCTGCCTGGCCGTACGACTGGACATCCAGATAGGGTCGACGTCCTGCTCATTGAGCCCTTGCTCTTGCGGATCGCTGACGGACATCGCTTGGGTGGTGGCCATGATAGAGCGGAACAATGATGGACAAGCCCGTGTCTGCTGAGATTCTGTAGAGCTAGGGTGAATAGCCAGTCCAATGGGAGCGCGGAGGCGGTGAGGCGGAAAGTGGCAAGGCCACCGCGCCTGGGGACGCATTGCGGATGTCCGGACCGAATCTGCGCCATGCCTCTTCTCCTGGAACCGGTCCCTGGTTTCAACGAGGGGGACGCGTCCTCCTTTCCCTCAGGCTGCTAAAAGCTTGCATCTAACTACAGGCCACGCAACTCGCGATGAGTAACAGTGCAGATGTATGCTTACGCCGCAATAACGATATGCTATTAATTCCTGTCGCTACACGTACATATTGTGCATACCGGCAGCTTCTACAGCAAGAACTCATGGTACATTTGGATTGTCGCTTCTCCGTCCCCATCTAGACGTACAGTTCTTTTCTTTAGACATACAATCGCCCGCTCAGTCGTCTTCCTCCCGATGGTGATGCTTGCCATGACCTCCGTGGTGACGACGAGGCTCCTCACCGCCCAGGGAGAGGCCTTCGACGCCGTAGGTCTCCCCCGACTCGCCGTATCCACCCTCCCGACGGCGTCCGTACTCACCCTCACCGCCGTAACCGCCACGTTCTCCTCCATAGCCTTGACGCTCGCCGCCGTAGCCTCCGCCGCCATAGGCACTCTCCCGGCCACCGCCGTACCCACCACTACCGGCCTCGTAGGACGGCTGATAGCCTTCCCTCTCGGAACCGCCGTAGCCAGTTTCTCCTCCACCATAACCCTCCTCACGGCGCCCGCCATAGCCAGGTTGTCCGTACTCCTCGCGAGGAGGGCGGGGAGGCGGCGCATCGTACTCGTTCGAGCGATATCCGCCACCACCGTATTCTTCACGGCGTTCGCTGTCTTCACCGTAACCTCCGCCGTGCTTGCCATGGTGACGACGAGGATGCTCCTCGCCATAGGCGGCGGGTTCTCCATAGCTGGAACGTGACTCGAATGACTCTTCATTGCGCTCGCGACGACCCCCACCATATCCTCCGCCGTAGGTAGTGTCAGATTCTCCGTAGGTGCGCTGCTCAGAGCGTCCGTAGCTGGACTCGTCGCGGCCACCATAGGTGGCCCCTTCTTGACGCCCGTAGGAAGGCTCCTGACGGCCGTACGACGTCTCCTGACGGCCATACGGCGGCTCCTCCTGGCGACGACCCTCGTAGCCGTATTCGGAAGTCTCGTGGTGCTTGCGCTGCTCGCGGCGCGGCTCCTCTGACTCGCCATAGGTCGTGCGTCTCGGTTCCTCATACCCTCCTCCTGGTACCGGCGGAGTCAGTGGCGAACATGGTGCTCACGGGTGGTACATTGCTCACCGCTGTACGAAGGCGCGGACGAGCCATAGGTGTCGCTGGTCTGGCCGTAGGGTCGGCCCTCTGACGAACCGTAACCTCCGGAGCCGCCATAGCCGCCGGAAGTTCCATCAGAGGCACCGTATCCTCCTGACGCTGCTGCAGAGGAAGCATATCCGCCAGAGGCACCGTATCCTCCGGAGGAGCTGTACTGGCCCGAAGTAGCCTGCGACGACCCGTAGCCCGTGTTTCCGACGCCATACTGAGCCCCTCCAGAACTATGACTGACGCGACCTCCGTAGATCTGGTCCGAACTGGCCATGTCATCGTCGGAACCTTTGCGCTTGTTCTTTCCAGCTCTGACGCTCTCCTGTAGACGAGTGCGATGGATGAGGGGAGTTCTCCCGAAAATCGAGTAGAAGCCTCGACTGACCTTTGTGAGTGCTTGGAGGGTCTCGTCTACATTCTCGAGACTAGTGACCCAATTCTTCATGCACTGGAACATCTCTTCCTGGATGCGAGAACGGCCAGTGGCATAGTACGGGTGGTGGAAGGCCTCGAGAATCTGCGGTGGTGTGAGCATCGCGACTAACATTGTAGCATAGGAGAGTATCTCACTTCGTCAATGACACGGTCGGGATCGGCATTGTCATTGAACCAGGCCTGAATAACGCACTTCAGCAGACAGACATCTGTGAACAATGTCAGGACATACATCGACCAGCAGCTTCACGCTGTGCTGCACCACGACCAAGGCAATCTTGCCCGCAGGCTCGTTCAGGATCAGTGCAAAGTGGTCCTAGCGCATACAATGAGCTGTGGTGTCACTTCCAGCGCCTAGAGATTCTACCTTGGAGAGTAGACTGTGAGAGGGGTCGGAGGCGTTGGGATCGTCGAAGACCTGTGCGAGAAGGTGAACTTCGAGACTATCTTGAATCCGCCCAGTACTTGCCTTGTACTGGTCATCGGAGTCAATCACGGCCTTACTGCCCTCCATGAGCACGTCAGTAACCTGCTTCAGGATTGGCTGTAGAATCCTGCTAGTCAGTCTCTTGGGCCTTAACGTTATCTCAAGGGCTGGCGTACAGTGAGGTAGGGCGCCAGGACAGTGTAGACGACTGGCCAGTATCAGTTAGTTGTTCTAATCATTCCCGTTGACGACAGTGACACTCACAGGCGTTCAGCGCATTGGTGAGGTTCTCAATGAGATCGGATAGTCCAGGAATCATCTCGATCTTCGAGATGATATCCTTGTAAATGCTATCGCGCCACTTCAAGAGCTGCCAGAGCTGCTCCCGGACCTCGGGCGGTGCGACGTCATTGGGGTCGAACTGATATGCCTTCGATTGCTCTTGCATGGAGCCGGCCTGGCCCATCTTGTCGTCCGTGTTTGAGCCTCCGATAGGCAGCTTCTTGAGGATAGCCTGGAGATTGCCAAAGGTGTTCGAGTCGCTTTGGGCCTGAGGGACAGTCAGTGGTAAAATTGGGGACGATGCGATAGATGGCTTACATCGTCCATCTTCTTCGACAAGTCGACCACGCTCGCCTGGCTCAGGTGGCTGTATAAGGACTCATAAGCAGGCGATTCGAGCAAAATATGGAAAGCTGTTCATACTCCGTGGCTTCTCCCAGGAGGGAGTGCAAGAAATCTGTGGGGTACCTATGAGTGGGGAAATTGCTAAAGTAGTTGCCACAGCCCGTATACCTGCGCTACCAAAGGTTCCGGTCACAAGAGGATGGGTGCGGCCATTGGGTGTGTCGATAAGAACTAGAAATCGCAGCTTAGTACTATGTATGCGCTAGGCGAGACGTCATGCGCACCGTTATCCCCGACGTGGCAGAAGACGTCATTGTAACCCATCTTGCGCAGAGCAAGTTCGCACCAATTGCTATGGGCGAGTAAATCCTCCATGGTATGCAGACCGGTACCCATGAGCCGGTATGCTTCCCACAGATCAGGGCCTTCACAGCCGCGCGCACGGCGGCCATGCTCGATGCATTCGCGGAATACACGGCGGATGAGGGCAGTGGATGTGTCCCAGCCGCGGTTCTCGCTGGCCATGTAGTTCTGATCGCGATGGACATCATTAGACACTGGCAAGCATAGAAGGCCATGCGATGACCATGGGAACCTACCTTCATGCCGGTGCGTTCATCAATCTCAAGCTCCTCAGGATTGACCGGAGGTCGCAATTTCGGGTGGAACTGACGTGCATCCCCTTCTTTCTCGGCGTAGCCCCTGGGATGAAAGATGGCTTAGGTAGGCGTTCAAAGGGCTCAGACTATAGTGAGCTCACTTTGGGTTGTCGATGTGCTCGACAGGGAGATATACACCAAGACGATCGGCTGTAACCTCGAACTCATCCGTGGCGAAACCGAAGGTCTAAGGCAAGACGTAAGTCCGACAAACAGAGGGCTTTGAGCATGAGTGGCATACCAAGAAGCCAAGTACGGATACGATGAGGACAAGGGTATCCGCAGAGAACTTGCTCAAACCGGCGATGTCCATAGCCTGATGGGCCAAGATTCAGTATGCTATTGATAGAACGCCTCCTACGTAGCACGTACCTGAGAGTAGTCTCTCAGCCAGTTACCCTGAGATCGACGGGTCAGATCAAATGCACAATACACAGCACCGGCATCAATAGAGCTGCTCACAAAGTAAACCCTCTTGACATCCTCTTTGGAAAATTTGGCACCGCTGCTCCCAGTTGCTGCACCGAGCACTGATTGGGCGATCCCAAGGAGGCCTCCACCGCCACTTGCATGGCCGACGCTCTTCGCAAGCTCTGTGAGGATGTCCTCGATGTCGCCGTGGCGAAAGGCCTTGCCTGCATGAGCAGTCCCAATTATAGTCTGCACGATCTGGTCGCGATGGAGTACTGGCGTAACCGCTCACCGTTGAGGTACGCGAAGTCGGGGATATCACCTGCTCCGAATGCGTACGTCTCGGAGGGGAGTAAGACCAAGATGACGGTCAAGACTAGTAGGGTCGTCGTGAATGAACTCATGGTCGTTGTGGTCGACGTCGTGAAGGAGGAAAGAGAGGGTTGTCGCTCCTGCCCGTTGCACGGTCACTGTGGCGTAGGCCGAATGCCAAGACCATGTACACTCGATACTTGATCGCTACATCTTGATAATGACATCATGCCATGCATACCACAAACTTTTGACCATTGTAGCATCTCGCTCTGATGGCATATTCTGCAAGGCGATCACCAGCATCATACTAGAACATGGATACTATAGATTGTACAAAGCGCGTAAACGACTACAGTATAGCAATTGCGATGAACAACATGAGAGACAGACGAGTCCATATAAACATAGCGCACAACAGCATATCACCACTCATCCGAGCTTCACCTTCTTCGCCGGTTGCGGTGTCCCCTTCTCGCCACCCTTCCTCTTCCCGTTCGTCCCCCTTATCGGTGACAAGAGCTCACGGTACCGGTTGCGTAGCTGCACCGCCAGCTGGCCAACCTCGGAGTCCGCGCCATTGAAGGTGATGGCGTTGTGAATCATCAGGTCGAGGTCCGCCTCGAAGGCCTCCACGGAGTCGTACTTGTCCGCATTCAGCTTCTGCTGGATCGTCTTCAGGTCGCGGGCATCTTTCTTGGGTATGACGTCGAAGTACGTGGGTATACCAAGGGCGACGGGGTCGACGGGCTCCCGGAACACCCATGAGCTGGCGGAGCATTCGGCATTAGAAGGCATCGTTGCGAACGACCGAATCATGGATACGCACACAGGATCGCTGAAAAGCGTCTTCAGGAGACCTTGCAGGCTCCGCTTCTCTGCGTACGACAACTTCTTCTCCGTCGCCTTCGCCCATTCCTTCTTCCAGACACGCTCAACTGCATCGGCGCACATGACGGGATAGGTCGTCGGCGGGTTGAAGGTGCGGCAATTCTGGAAAACAAGCTCGACGTCCCTCGCGAAATCCTCCATCGTCGAGTACTTGCCCTCCGACAGCTTCGTACCGATGGTCCCAAAGTCCATTGGCTCCTTGATCTCGTCAAAGTACCTGTCGGTGGAGCGTGAGCATGTCAACATGAGGACTCTCTGGCGCACTTACGTGGGACAGCCATCCAATACCGGGTCGACGGGTCTCAAGAAGATAGCAGCATCGGGGACTCTGCATAGTGTTTTGAGAATCTCCCGGCACTTCTTCTCGTTGATAGGCGTAGCCTGGGTTGGGGCCTTCTTCGTCTTGCCATTCGCAGGCGTGGCTGGACGTGACGTCTCCTTCTCCTTCTCTTTGCCTTTGGTTGAGGCACGAGGAGCAGGTGCGGGCTCTGGCGCAGGAGAGGGCTTAGGGGCCTTCTCTCGAGTCTTGTGTACAGAAACCCCGTTCTTGGCAGAAGCAGCAGCCTCGATGTGCTTGGACGCAGGAGTGGCAGCTTGGGGGGGCGGGACAGACGACGGACCGGCAGACGCACTCGTCCGCTCCTTCTTGGCGGGTGTTGCCAGCTCTAGGATCTCGTCCTCCGTCGAGTCCGCCGCGTCCTTCTTGCGTTTGCCGATCACGAGCTTCGGCACAGGCCTATCCCTAGCCTTTTCGGCTGGAGGTGGAGGAGCAGGCTTCTCCCGTTCCTTGTGCGTAGAGCTCGAAGCGTGCTGTTTGCTTTCCTTCTCTCGCTCAATCGCGATGACTTCTTCCAGGAGATCAAGAGAGCCATCGTCCTCGAACGCGGGAGCGGATGCCGGAGTAGAGAGAGGTACCGGCGGAGGCACCTCGGACAGCTTGGGCTCCTTCGGTTTCTTGCCTTTAGGCTTGATGGCAGGTTTGGAAGGAGCAGGTGAAGGAGACGGTGCCGCGCCGCCAGCAGAACTTCCGCCGATCTTGAGTTTGATGGTCGGAACGTTCGCTGCCGCCGCGGGTGTTGCTGTACCACTGCCATTTGAGGAGGTTTTGGGCGGAGCTGAAGCTACTGTAGGGGCGGACAGCTTGATGGAAGGCGTGGCGGGTGCGGCCTGGGCGGCTTTCTCAGGAGCGTTCTTGCTTGCAGCTTCCAGCGTCTTGTTGATGCGTATCCAGACTGAAAAAGACGTTATTAATCATGGTGACCAGTGTAGGAAAGCAACATACGCTTATCGAAGAACGACTCCAAGGCTAGCGACTCATTGTGAGCAAAGCTCCCAGGGACGTTGTACGTCTTCGCGTTGTTGATCATGAGGCGGAAGTCTGCCTCAAAAGCAAACCGATCCTTATACTGTCCGGACGCCAACTTTGCACTCATGGTGCTCAGGTCCATGGGAGACTTGATGATGTCGAAATAGCTTCAGATATATTAGGATATGCGACATCAGAGCGAGGCTGCATGAACTCACTTCGGTGCTCGGTCCCGGACAGGGTCCACGGGCTGCAAGAACAATGCTGCATGCTTGGCCGTCTGCAGCTTCTTCAGTGCGTTCTGACAAGCACGGAGATCATTGACGCTCATCCCGCTGGACTGAGCCTTGTGAACAGGCTTTCCAGCCTTCTTCGCTGCCGCCTTTGCAGGCCCCTTCGGGACAGGGAAATCCTTCTGTGTGTCTGCACCGGATCCAGGGGTAGCGATGCCCGGGGTGCGAGCTGCAGAGACATCGACCTGAGACCCGCTTGGTACCAGCTTCAGCTTGGGAGGGACAGTGAAAGACGGGGCAGGGCTCCTGGGAGGAGGGCCACCGGCTTTCAGAGCACGACTGGGCTTGCTCGGGAGCTTGACAGGAGGAATGGGGGGCGGTGCCTCTGTCACTGGCGTTGGAGGCAGATGAATAGTGACCTTGGGGGGAGCTTCCTCTGCACCGCGGATCAAGAGGTCGGCGAGCTTCAACAGACACCAGCGAACCTCGCTATCCGTCTCCGGCGCACTATGCACCGTGTGAGTCAATACAGTGAGGAGAAGCGAAGGGGAAAGACATACAGCGCAATAGGCATTAAGAACTCTCGGATCGCCTCGTTCTTGCCGACCTCCCTGTCCTTCCGCAACGCCTTGATCATCATGTCGATCTCGCTCTTCTTGTTCTCCTTCACCTTCTCGCCTCCGTTGCCATCTTCTTCAATCAAGAGAGAGTCTGCCTCCTTAGGTGTCTTCATCTCGCCCATATTGACAAGAAGAGCGAGACTTTGACATGCGCTCCGAGCAACATGACGGCGAACCACGCGGGACGAGTCGTTCGTCATCACCGCTAGGACATACCGCATGATCTTCGGAACATACCACTTGCCAAGGAAGAGGTAGTCGAAGGCGGCGATACGGACTTGGGTGTAGTTACCCTCGCTGAGGGAATGTCAGCAGAATCCCGTATCATCGAAGAACGGTTGCGTACCGAGTGAGGGGGAAGAACGGTCGAGGGTCGTGTGGGATCAAGCTTGCAAGACTGAGCAGCATGTGAAACTGTTCGGCGTTGGTTAGTAAGGCGAAAAGGTAAGACATGCATGACCTACCTCGATGACAGCTACAGTCACGACGTTGTGGAAGGTTGGAATGAGCCTATCCATACTACGATACCTGTCCACCTCCGAGAGCGCCTTCTTCAACAGTTCCGCGTCCTGTGGATCTTGCAGCGGGCCGGACTCGCTTGCAATGAACTCGCCACGCTCCGGAGGGATGGCGGAGACCGTTGCGGAGCCTAGTGCGGAGATCACAGTGCAGATGTACAGCGCGTCCGCGTACTAAACTCCAGAATGAACACACGCTCAGCAGCGGAACAGGAAGGTATCACTCACCGGATTGGTTGTGTTGTCGTTATACCGCAGCTGATCAACCAAAAACTGTCGGATGACAGGGGGCGTCTTGCCATTCTCGAAACGAACTCTGGCGATTGCACGCAGTATGCTCTGGGTACCCATGAGTATATGCATGCCGCGCAGATGCATCGTTCCACGCCTACCTTCCGCACGAAGTACTCGGCGATGTCACTGAAGTCGTTTGGCCGAGGAACGTATGTGTGGCTGAAGAGGTCTGCCTTGGGGTCCTCCGGCTCGTAACAGTACCGCAAGAAAAGCTTGAAGAGATGGAAAAGACCAAGCCAATCCAGCTTCTGGGTCGCACACTAGGTAACCAGTCAACCAATGTAGTCGTGGCATGAAAATTTGGGACTCACGGTCACTAGTGCCGCAGCCGCTTCACACCGGATGCGATAGTAGTAGTTGGTTACGAGGACCGTCTTGGTTAGAGTGCTCGATATAATCGCGTTCGGGCTTTTTGACAACACGGCGATGGCCTACGGAGAATGAGACATCGTACGGCCACATGAGCGACAAACACACCTCATACTGAGCGACAACATCTCGGTCGCGCTGCAGCTGCGAGACCCACATGTAATCCTTCTGGTCGAACGCAATCGCAGCAATCCACTCAAAGTCAGCGTCGATCCGGATCCACTCATACGTCTGCCCCGCCATGTTCTGCTCGTCTTCCTCTGTCCAGTCGGCGACCTTCCAGTTCTCACGCTCCTGCTCGTTCTCCCAGATCTCCAGACCAAAGCCCATGTCTACCATGTCCATGGCCGCCGCAGCGTCCGCATCGCCCTCGGCTGCCGCCTGCGCTGCTGCCTGACGGGCGAGGTATCGCTTCGTATTGCGCCGGACACGCTTGTACTTGGTATTGAATGGGACTTCGTAGCGCTTGAATGGACTTCGGATGTCCAGGACGTGTTCGTACGGTGTGCCGTCCGCCTCGTGAATACGGATGGTCATTTGGCCCTGTTATTGCTGTCAGGATATGACTCCAGCGCGATCAACAAATGTATTTCACCTCAAAGAACGGGACAGGCTTCATCATCAACTTTGCTATCTCGTTGTTTTCGTGCGCCTTGTAGGCTGGGGCATCCTGACGCATGGTGATCTCCACCGCCATCTTCTTCCGGTTGAAAGAGGCAGAGAATCCGAACGTAGGACAGCCACTCCCGTAGATCCACTGCTCCGCGAACGAGCGCGGGTCAATACCGCTGACCTTTCTACACATGCGGAGGAATGCATGGGTCGACAGGAGATTGTTTGGCATGTCTCCGGTGAGTGCTGACAGGAACAGCTTGGGAAGTACGCGAGATAGGCCCAGCGACGTGCCTGACTTTCCCAGCCGACGGTCCAGAATGTGGAGAACGAGGGGCGACTTGAGATTGATGAAGGGGAGGTTCGCGGCGTCCGGAGGCTCGAGAGTCTGCGGTTGACATATTGGAGGCATCGACCCGTTGTCAAGCTCGATGACGCGCTCCATATCCTTCTTCAGTCGATACCTGTACTCGTTCATCCCAAACAGCTTGCGTATGAACAACCCAGTGATATATAGACCCAGCCCGTTCACGAGCCACGTGTCGGACCACATCTTCTGCTGAATGTTGACTCCAATCCACTGGCATGCGAGAGCATGGCCGAGGCTGTGTCGCGCTTCATAGACCTGGTCGATGGCGTCCTCTCCGTGAAGCATCTCCACCGAGACCAGAGATAAAGTCGCCGCGTCGTACCGCTGGGTGACAAGCTCCTCTACGAAGACGAGCTTGTAGGAGCCGAATGGGTAGGATCCGAACTCGGTCACGTAGAAGCTCATAGCCGAGCGCATGAACGATACCGTACTTGTTAGGTAGGCTTCATGACCAGGCAAGCAAAATGCGTTCATGAGTGGCTGCGTTGTTCCGGAGGCGTCTTCGGCAGCGCTGAGGTCGGTAGGGATGGTGTGAACGTGGAATGGGCCGGCTGCCCAGGCGATGTGTTGAACAGATGTGGCGACCGGCTGCGAGAACAGGAAAATGGTCTTGCTAGAGTTGTACGGATGGGCGACCTGGATACTGGGTATTGAGAGAGTACGAGCACGTCGGAACTACTGAACATACCTGCTCCACCAACTCCCCACTGCAAACTACAACTGTCGGATATTCGTCCGCCTCCTGGGGATCGTCTTCGTCGTCGGACAACGCATCATGCTGTTCCAGTGACCGTGGGACCACGAATTCGAAGTCCCATGCGCACTTCTCCCAGAGATTATCGATGCAAGGGACCCAGCATCTCGCTGCATCAGGCGAGGAGGGCGTCGTGAAGACATGTGGGACCCGCTTTGAGGCTATAAGGAGGTCGTCTCTGATATGTCATGCGTGTCATACTCACCGTCGGATATGGCTCCGAGGGTAGGACAAATTGGACGCCGTCGGCAGGATTCTTCAGGCTGTAGGTGATGGTGACCTCGATCTGCCTGTACTCGGTGACAGGGTGAACCGGCTGAGTGAGATGACCGGGAGTTTGGGGCTCAGGCGTGGCCGCTGCGAACGGTCAATGTCGCGAGACAGCTTCGGAAAGTCGTAGTGGCGCACCTTCGCTGACTATACCGGTTTGTGTGCGGCTTCCAGACGGCGTTACAGCGACCTCCTTGGGAATGGAGATAGATAACTCTCCTTCGTCCCCTTCGGCGAGGGCGGAATAGACCCGCCTCTTCAATTCGGGATGATTGTGGACATCTTGCGGGTTGGACACGTTCAGATGGGCTAAAGGGTCGTGATGCACAAAGTCGGCCGAGAAGGAACCGACTGTAACTCCGTGGATGACTAGGGGTTGCGGGTTGTTCTGTGAGGTAGGATGATACAGTGTCGCGGCCAAGGACGTACCACATTGCCGCGCGTGCAGATGTATCGTCTTCAGGTCCTTGCTAGTCGGGTTGAGCGTGATTGTGGTGTAGCCCTGGAAGACGATATGGATGACAAAGGACGCAGAAGTGCAGATGGGTGCGTACCCATATGTGACCGGAGAAGTCTATCTCGAGGACGACTTTTTGGTGGCTAGTAGAAACGTCAAGACATGTCAATACAACGTCTCACATGTCATTGGACACCGAAAGACACGTATATCGTGAATCCTCTACGGGTATGCTCCCGCTGCATCTCGGAACACCTAAACCAACTCCGGTCGCCACAACGCGTCTTATGGGATAGCCACAGAAGCGGACTAGTCCCAAGAGGTAAAAGACAAGCTCAAAGCCAAGTACAGAGTTGCAGTGAAACGAAGAGTCCGAGTGTGCGTCGCTGGAGGTGGGGGTAACGGCGAGTGCAACGAGGACCCCTGATAATCCCAGGGTAGGCCGGCCGATAAGCGCCCGTGTTTGGGAGGGTCCGTGTCCGGACGGTTTTTGGCCAGAATGTCCGGACTTTCGGCCGCCCGGCGGATTCTGGGTGGGCATGTCCGGACCTTCCGCCCGGCCCCTGCGGGGCCGGGCGGGCTGTAGCATAAGGGTTCCCCCCGGTCCGGCGTGACCGACCCCTGCCGTCGGCCCGTCGCCGCTTTCAGGGCGCCTAAGGCCCCTGCCCCCCCCACCCATGTCCGGATGGGGGACCGGCCGACATCCCTCCCCGTCCCCCATGTCCGGACTATCGGCCGGGTGAGAAGGCCATTTTTGGCCTCCGTGTCCGGACTCCCGACCATCATCCGGCCTCCAAAAGCCTAGACGCCGTCCGGATGACGGGCGCTTATCGGCCGGGATACCCTGGGATTGTCAGGGGTCCTGTGCAACGATGACTGCACCATCGACTGAACGGACGAGAGAGAGCAGTCAGATTACGTAATGACCTTGGGCGACCACCACTTGAATTGGGGTTCCCGATCTGGTAGCTAGGGTTATAGATCGATCCTCCGATCTATACAGCTGCTCGTCCAACAAAAATTGGACCAAATCTCTCTCGGACTACAGTATTACCTCGCACTCAGATCACTCCTGCTGCGCTCGCTATGCCTCCCAAATCTATCTTTCGCCAGCCAGGCGCACAACACTTTCAGGTCGTACATCGCTCGCAGCGTGACCCTCTCATCCACGACCCTGAGGCCAGCAAACATGTCTTGAAGCCCGTGCAGCGGTCGAACTTGAAGGCAAGCTGGACTTGGGTTCAGGTGATACTGGTGTTCACAACGAATACAGGGGAAGTCCAGAGCGGACTTGGAGCAGGTGCTGTCTCCTTCCGACCTCGCCCATGATAAGTCAAGAAAGAACATCGGTGAAGCCGCGATCTATGGCATCTACTACGACGACACCGAGTACGACTACATGCAGCATCTCAAGCCGGTCGGCTTACAGGAGGAAGGAGTCGAGAGTATGTGGCTGGAGGCTCCGACAAAGTCCAAGGGTAAAGGCAAGGCGAAGGATCCCATCGCGCTGCTCGGCCTCCCCGAAGATACCCTTGCGTCGAAGTCCGAGATGCCTAGGAATTATGAAGCGCAGGAGAACATCCCGTCCTCGATTTCTGGATTCCAACCAGACATGGATCCTCATTTACGTCAGGTTCTGGAGGCATTGGAAGACGATGCGTTCGTGGACGACGGCCTGGAGGATGACTTTTTTGGAGAGCTGGTTGCGGAGGGCGAGCGTGCTCCTGACGAGGAGTTCGAGTTCGAATTCAGAGAGGAGGGCGTGCCCGAGGGCGACGATACCCCGGCAGGTCTGGACAAGCAGGGAGAGGCCGCAGAGGACGAGTCCTGGGAAGCCAGATTTGCTCGCTTCAAGCAGGAACAGAAATCTGCACCTCAGGAAGACTCTTCCGACGTCGATGATTATTCCGAAGGTGGCGACACTGTCGGCACTCTCCCTCGCTTACCTGTCATCGGAGGGAAGCGGCGCCGGAAAGGGACATCGGATGCCTCTGGCTACAGTATGAGCAGCTCGTCGATGTGGCGGAATGAGCATCTCTCCGTGCTTGACGAGCGGTTCGACCAGGTATGTTCCAATCATGCACCTCGAAAAATCACCCAAGACTGACGCGTTCCTTCAGATACAGCTTGAATACGAAGACTCGGACGAGGAGGAGGATGGGGAGCAACAGTCTCTCGACGACCTAGACGAAGCTCCGGACCTCATTGCGTCTCGAGAGGACTTCGAGTCCATGATGGATGAGTTCCTTGAAAAGTACGAAGTAGTCTCTGGCAAGATGCGTGCCGTGCTTCCTGGAACGGCCACCGAGAAGTTAGACACCATCCGTAAAGCCCTCGGTGAGGCCAAGATCCGGGACGACGCGGAGGATAGCGGCTCGGAGGAAGACGACATTCTCATGCCCCTTGATGTGGACGATAAGAAGGATAGGTGGGACTGTGAAACGATACTGAGTATGTCGCCTTCGACGATGCTTCCAAACCATCCCTAACGACTTTCGAACAGCGACGTATAGCAATCTCGAAAACCACCCCCGGCTTATCAAGGCACGCAATACCAAGCCCGTCCCTAAAATCCGGCTCGACCCTAAGACTGGTCTTCCGTCAGTCGTGGAGGAACATATGAAACAGCCCCAGGCTGATTCTTCCGCCACGGACGAGGAGAATGAGGATCATAGGCGTACGTCATACGCCGGCTATACAGGATCTGGGACTGACTTATTGACAGCCGTGCGAGTTACTGTTGCGCGTAAGAAGGATGAGACACCAGAGGAGAAGAAGGCGCGGAAACAGGCGGTGAAGGCGGAACGGCAGGCTCGCCGGTCGGAGAAGAAAGCGACAAGAGAGACATTCTCAAAGGAGGTGAAGCGACAGGTGCAGTCATTGGCCGATAAGGAGAAAACAAGGGTTCGGAAGCTCTGATGGTCTTGAAGGCCAGTCTGGTCAGCCGGAATCGGGGAACCAATCTGTATCATTGTGGGGTATGTCATTACATAGTGCGAAGATGGATGTCAAGTGCGATGCGTGAAGCATAACAATTGCGACATGCGAGAGGTGCGAGACAGAGTGAATGGGTATTACATGACGTGGAAAGATTAGCATTACAATTAGTGGTACAATGTCCCATATCGTTCGGGTATCACCAGTCAGGCCACAGATCCAGGAGGCTGTTACCCTCTTCTTCTGGGGCGTCGGGTTGCTTCATCCACCGATCAGGAACCTGTAGAGCGTGTGAGCGTGAGCGATGAGACGTTGGAGCTGTCGCAGGCACCCTTACCAATGGGAAGTAGCGTTCCATGGCACTTAGGAAACGGTGTCGATACTGCTTCGGGCCAATGATGGTTGGCTCTCCCTTATTGGCACCGCCGAGGAAAGCGGTGTCTTTCACCCAGCTCTCCAGCTTCTTGTCCCACGTATACGTCCTGATGTAGTCTTTCCAAAAAGTGAGCAAAAGCACAGGTTCCAGAGTCGTCATACGTGCCTACTATGCCAACCACAAGCTCGTTATTATTGCTATCGACACCGACGACCAGAGAATAATCCATGACGTTGATGTCAGCCAAGAATTTGCTGTCATTGAACAGTGCCCCCCGCAGGATCCGCTTTGAATGCTCCCGGACATAGAACGGTGTCAGATGTGCCGCTACATACGGCCATTAGCCCGCTGTTAGTATGAGTGATGAGGTACTCGGAACGCACTCTGGACTAGGTTCTCGTCAAGAAGGACCTCGTTCTCCCGACCGGTGGATTGAACATGCCGGTTCCGGGTCGAACCTTTCAGGTCGTAGATCTACACGGAGATAGCGCTGAGCAGGAGGAGCACCCCGCAAGAGTGGTGAACAAACCTTCGAGAAGTGCCTGTCGTAGAACAGGTTCTCCATCACAAGGAGATTCATTTGTGTTACTTTCGACTTGCTACCAGATTGGTGCTTATGCGACTTTCTGAACGTGATCTTGTAACAACCAAATATCTTGGCGAGCAAAGTCGGTCTCTGCAACATCTTTGTCAGCGACATTGCGGAGATCGGAGTCGGATGACGGACATTGGCGACAACAGCAGATGACATGTAGTCGAAATACGCCGGCGCGAACGTCTCCATGGACTGTAGCTCAGCCCGCGACAGTTCTTTAGCGATGAAACGATCATCTAGGTACGATGTCACTAGTTGTCCATGGTTTTGCAGATAGATGGGCGTACCGAGGGTCTTAAGGAAAGCGGATCCCGACTTTCCCCCGCTGGCATCGAACTTGACACATCGCGCGAGAGACTCTATCATGCTTCTCTCACAGTCATACGTCCGGCGCAACGCATCGAACTGTTCAGGGTACAGCACGGTACAGCTGATGGTCAGACCACCACTCTCGAAAGCTATGGCAATGCATCAGAAGGCGGATTTTCTCGACGGATTATCAACTCACAAATCTGCCACGGTAGCTTCGACGATGGCACACGCAGCTCTTCGGTAGGGTCTGCGCCGTCGGAGCTGTCGACATTGACGACTCCCCAAGTAGATGATGACTCCGCGACCGACCAATCGTCGGGCATAAAGGCTTCACCTCCGTCGGTAAGCTTAGGCTCACGGGCAAAGCGCTTCTCCGCTCGCGACTTCGCCAGCATGTCCCGATAGTGCGGTGAACTGCAGTGTGGATTAGTCAAGTCACAAAGGAAGCGAAATTCAGTACCCACTTCAGGGCCAGCGCGATGATGGAAGTAGGCTCATCTGTACGCACAACCATTGAGGAGTCTCGGAAAATGTGTTCTGGGTCCGCCATCGGATCATCGACGTCCGCATCCCCACGTCCGCGAGGAGGGGCTTGTTGTGGCCACAGCCCGGCGGCGAGCGCCTTCAGGATAGAAGGGCGTCCTGATGGGCCGATCTCAATATCAGTTGATGGGGGCGTCATAGGTAAGATACTATGTTGTGCTGTAGGAGAAAGCACTGGAGAACTCAGCACCGAGCGCGGCACATCCTCGACCGGTATATCTTGAGGAGTGGCCACAGGCGGGATGGGCACTTGCGATCCGGGCACCTCCGCAGGGATAGCGTCTGCGACGGGCGACACTGCCTCTTGGTCTGCAGCGGGCTGCACGACAACGGCGGGAGTAGGCAAGACCTCAGGCTCCTTCTGCGCACTCTGCTTCGGCACTGTCTGTTCCAGGTGATCCTCGTCCTCCCCGCCGCCCTCATCATCTGCCTCGCTGGAGTCCGAGCTCTCCGACTCGTCCTTGATCGCGTCCTTGATGCTCTCGAGAACCTCGACCTTAGCACGGGCGGACGCGACAGGGCGAGCCCGCTTCCCGCGAATGACCGCGTATCGACGGTTAGCGCGCTCCGTGTCCTTGTTGATGCGCTCGAAGTGCTTCGCGATATTCGAGACCTTGCTGCCAGCCCCTGGCGGACGCCTGAAAGTAGACTTGGCGTTGATCACGCTAGGAGGACGCGTTGGAGGCATTTTGTCTTTCGGACCTAGACGAAGGCTGGGCTTGCTCCTCAACCTAGAGCCACTTGCTGGAACGCCAGGTCTGCCAGGTGGTGGAGACGACCTTCCGGGTCTTAGTGTGGAGTCGGTGCTCATACGAGAGAAGGATGGGCGCTTGTCTGGAGATGTACGCCGTGAAGGGTTACGCGAGTCGGATGAAGATGCAAGCGGAATACGACTGTTGGGCTGCCCGAGCGTTCGTTTAGTCAGGTACTTGGGAGCGATATTAGCGGCATAGCTAGACTCGAAGTCGGACACCGAGCCCCGCTTGCTGAGGAACTGTTGCTGGCGGCCCTTCGTGCGAGGTCGCGGGCGGACGAGCGGCGCACCCTCCTGCTCGCTCTCGGACACCGGGACTCCAGGGGCAAACGCGGTCTTGGTCAGGTCCTCCACGCCTTGCGCAGGGAGATAGTCTTGGTATTTCTTGACCAACTCCGCAACACTTGGGTACACCGAGACCCGACGAGGCAACCTTGACGCTGCAGGACGTGTGGGCCTGTTGCCTCCCTCGGGCTGCTCTCCCTATATGGACTCGGAGTTGATGAATGCGCACAAGTATCAACTATATAGACGTACCTGCTGTGGTGACAATGCATCATCTGACAGCGGAGCCTCACCTTGACCTGCGCCGATGGTAGAGTCACTCTCCGGATCCGACTTCGGAGAGTCATGACTAGCGGAGGGAACCTCAGCGGCTGGGAGCAGCCCGCCCTCCGTAGTCAGAGGCTTCTCCTCGATCTGTGTAGGCAACTCCTCCGGCCCCTTGGACTTCTCAGCAGGGCCAGGGAGGGACTCGGACTCAGACACTTCGGAGGCAGACGACATAGATGCGAATGAGTCGCCCGTCACGCGCCTCATCGTGGGCATATGCTCCTCCGCCTCCGACACGCTGGCAGGCGCCGAGCGGTCAAAGTCCCACGCGCCGTAGAGGTCAGCCCTCTTGGGGAGCATTGCGCGCACCGAGCCAAAGGCGGTGCGACGGCCGTTCTTGTCGGGCTGGGTCAGACGAGGCTTGGGGAGCCTGTCGAAGTCCTGCTGCCATGCGACGATCTTGTCCTGTCTGTATGCGCGGACCTGGTTCAGAGCGAGGGTGTCCGTGGGCGAGGACTCCTGATAGACTTTGTCTATAAGACGCGCTATGTCCTCCCGTTCCCACTCCGCCTTGATGATGAGGGCGTTGATCTGCGAGGTGAGAAGAGCGTCGGCCTCCTCATCGCCCGTCGCGGCGTCGATGTTGATGAGCTTCAAGTCGTCGATGAGCGCAGAGTACCACAAATCGTTCCGGTGGTGCAACCGTTCGTAGTCCGTGTTCTTGATCTCGAGCTTGGTTTCGGGACGGACGCGGATGCGCATTGGGGGATAGACGATCTCGTGCAGCACGATAGGGTCCGTGACGAAGCGCACGGTCATGCCTTTGATGGCGAAGTAGCGGACATGGTGCCTATAGATGTTGTGTTGGCACCCCGCACCCTGCACCAGTTGCACTTCCGCAGGGTAGAAGTGTAGCTCGAGGAATTTGGCGAAGGAGTACCGCTGCATCTCCGGAGAGACAGGGATGAACGGTGTACCCGACCCGCAGACGCGACATGCACTCCAAGTGATGATTGTGTCGGGGGAAGGGAGGTGAGTCAAGCCGTTGATTATCTGGCCGTCCCATTGCTCGACCGCAACACACAAGCGAGTCTCGTTGTGAACGTAGACCTTGCAGTGACGAGCGAGGGGTTGGTTGCAGCTCTTGTTCTCACAGATTGCCTTGGGATCGAGGAACTGCCTGAGCGTGTCCATGACGGAGTTCTCGATGAACTGACCGAGGGTGCAGTCGTTCTCTCCGTAGAACGTGATGTACTTCAGCTTTGGCGGGAAGCAAGCACGATGCAGCCAGAGCTCGTCCATGGGCAGTGTCAGCTCCCACAGGCTGATACACTGGTACTTCTCGACTTGGAAGTCATCGCAGTTCTTACGAAGGTACCACTCCCATATGCGACGCTGCTCCGAGTGCTGCCACTTCACGTATTGATAGCGACTCTCAAGCTTGATATCATCCGCGGTCTTCAACTGTACGCGCGGCCTATCTAGCGGAGTACGCGGGAGCGGAGAGGCGGATAAGCCGTGGGCAAAGAGGCTAGGAGAAGCGGTCGGCGGGAGGTCAAAGTAGCCTGGTCGGTCGTCAAGCATAGGAGTGCCCCCCTCGGTGGTGGGGGTCCTGGGGAGATCCGGTAGGGGAAGAGACTCGATTTGGGCAGCAACATCGTCCGGGTCCGGCGTCGGCAACGACACCTGTATCGTCGCCGTTGAGTCCTCCGGCCTGTGACCGGCATTGCCGCGTTCCTCCCGGCGTATCACTTCATCCTCCCATTCGCGCTTCACACGCATGAGCTCATCGTCCAGCTCTTTCATTCGGCGGATAGGGTACGGCGGGGGGAACCGTAAGGTGGCAGACACGGAGATGAACGTCTTCCGGTACGGCTCTAGGGACTCTTGGATGCGTCGCGAGAGCCGTATTTGTTCGGCGTCCTCATCCGGGAGATCTTCTATAGGATGATCCCTCGAGGAAGCCGTAGCATCCTCGTGTGAGGTGGGTGGACGGTGGTCGCTAGGAAAGAAAGAGTTCTGTGTGGCAGAGAAGCCGGCGCTGGCGATCGGCGTAGTAGCATCCGTGGAGGAGTAGGGAGGAGGGGTAGCCTCCGCGGTCAGCGGAGGAAGGGTAATGACAGAGTCTTTCCAGAGGTGCGTCTCCAGCTTCAGATTGCGGACCATGAACGCGAGGAAGCGGGTCACCTTCTTGACACGACGCAATGTCTCGATGTCGCCTCCGCGCAGCAGGATCGTGCAGCCCATCTCGCTATTGCATCCTTCGAAGCGCATGTAGGTCTTACGGCGGCCAGGAATCAAGGGATGATCGAAGGTCTGCAGGCGGAAACGAGCACAGTGTCCGAGTCGGGGCTCCAATGCCAACTTGTCCATGGAGGAGAAGACATCCCCCTGGGTCATGCGTGCCACGAACTGCACGGCGGATGGCTTCACGGCTCTCGCAACCGTAATCTGACGCTTCGCAAGGGCGTCCAGAGCAAGCCTCGACACGGACTTCTCCGCAAGGACGACATGTGGTCGCAGAGCCGCAATTCGGCTGGCCAGGTTTCCCAGGTACTCCTTCTCCTGCCGGAAGATTTGGGCGAAGTGCATGTACTGACCTTCCACGCGATGGAACTCGAGGGGGAACGTGACGAGCATGACGCGAGGGTTCCGCAGGTTCCGCGACATCTGTTTATGCGCGACGTTCTTGGTGATGACTGCACCATCGACGTACTCGGAGTCCTTGGGCGCACCGCCCGGAATCTTCTTGATCTTCACGTATCGACGGACGTCCATATCTGCACCCTGGCGGTGAGGGTGAGCGGTGAATGTCAGCTCCCGCGCAATCCGCAATGCCAGCTTAAGTAGCGTCTCCTCCCATTCGCCGATGTTGGGTATATTTTCGGCAGTGAGCATTTGGCGGAGCATGATGCGCAGATGGAACATGGAGATCAGATTCAGCTCCTGAGCGTATCTATATGCGGTTGGCATGAGACATCGGAGCCACACATGAGCATTATATCAAACCACTCACGCAGTGCTCTCCCGTCTCGTGCGCCAACCGGGCTCGCCAAAAGGGCCGACGCTAAAACTCTCACCGAGACGGCTCTGCACTCTGCTACGGATGAAGGGCGGAGATCCGTCGAAGTCTGCATAGGAATTGAACCGTGAACGGAGGACGCCAGAACTTTCGATGGCAGAATGCTGTTCCGGGGAGCTGACCGGGAATTGAACAGAACTCGTTCCTCCCTCCACTGTGACCGGGACTGTCACTGGGAATTCGATGGGCGTCTTCGACCCCGCCGCTGTAGGCGAGTTGTCCCGCTGAAACTTGTCGGCCATGGTAGCTGAGTCCTTGTCTTCCTCTGTGAGCGCCCTGCGGAACGGGACGGGATTCTCGCGCATGAACTTGGCAGTCGCAAAGCTATCCATCGGGGTCATTGGGCGAGAGCCAAAACCGCTCCCCTCAGAGCCCGAATACGGCCCCTTGGTCTCAGCGATAGAGAAGAGATTGTAAGGCTCATCGGCACGCCCGAAAAAGTGGGAAACGGCGAAGGGTGATTGCGGGTGCGCATATAGGTTGAGAGATCGGGACTCTGAACCTAGCTGGTGTGCTGGAAAAGGTGAAGTCATAGATGTCATGATTGATCGGCGGTCGTCCTCGTCTTCATCGTCGTCTACTTTGGCCAGCTTGTCCAGACATAAATTACATATCCGCACCATGCCTTCTTGGCCGAAGCGAGCGCCCTTGATGATGTTGGAGGCACAACGGGAGCAGAAGATTTGGCCTGAACACTGTTGGATTATTTGTGTTGGTGACAGAACGCAATTGCATACCGCATATCCGGCAGTGATGTTTCCGTCGCCAAGTGGTAAAGACGCTCTTGCAGTCGTAACACTCCTTGCAGAGTTCATCGTCCATCCAATAGTCCCGAGACAGCCCTACAAAGACGTTTAATTTACCTATAACCAGAGTACACAAGTCTCACCTTCGCCTCGTATCCTCCGGATGACCTTGGAGACAGATGCGGACCTCTTGAAGCTCACGTTGGTCCGGATACTCCGTGCATCGCTGTCTTGAATGGGAAATCCAGGAATGGCATACCCACCTCCGTCCGGTGTCTCGGGTCCATAGAAGCCTCCACGAGATGGTGGTCGATCGTACTCTCCAGTGTAAGACGGTGTCTCGGAAACCACGGGCGTGAGAGAAACAAGGGGCGGAGCAGGGTTAGAGGCAATGATACTGAACGGAGTCGGTCTATCGGGCCCAGATTTGTTGGACTGGTTGGAGTTGGAGTATTGGAGAGACGGCCGGCGTTGCTCCGGAGCTGTGTTGCCTGCTCCAGTCGTCGGATGGGCGGGTGTCCCAGACGGTCCCGCAGAGGAAAGCGGTGCTGAGAGGGTATTCTTGACTTTGGAGAAGAGAGAGGAGACGAGCGCATAGGAAGACTGATCATGCTCGTCCTCTTCGGAGAACGGGTTGAAAGAGGTCAGACTGGTGACATCGTCGACGAGTTTCGTGCTGCTGCGAGACCTGGACGAGGGTGCGCTGCCTGAGGGGTTGAGGGATGCGTTGTCTGTGTGGTCTGTCATGGATTGTGTGCGAGGGAGGACATGCGGGTCGTGGCGGTCATGGACGGAGGACGAGTGGCGGAGGAGGAGCAGCGCAGCGACTCGGAGTTCTCTTAACTTCTCTAGCACTGACGCGATGCCCATGCCCAAATCCGGCGACGCGTCAATCACGCGACGTGAACAGCGCATGTCCTGTGCCACACCCGCTTACGACCTCTCTCAGCCTCCGTCGGTGGCCACCGTTCGCATCTTGCTCGCTCTTATCCGTAGATTACCGCATTTCTCATCAACATGGATGACGACGATGCCGATTACATGCAAGGAAGCGACGACGAGGTAGCCGGAGCATCTATCGCGCAGTCCGTCTCGCTCATCGTTAGCCTCTTAGGACTACGGCTTCGCCTACTCAGACGACGATGACGCAGACGAGGCGGGCAGCGCGGACGTCGAGAACATGTACTATACCGCAAAATGTGGGCACTCCATGCCGCTTGGACGGCAGCACGTACTGAGCCAGATACAGCGAAGAAGGAGGATAACCCAGAACAAGCGTTGAAGGAGTTCCGTGCGATCGTAGAGAAGGAGGAGGAGAAGGGAGACTGGTGTGTGTTGTGGCGTCGATCTATCATGCGTCAGACGAGCTGACGGGTTGTTCAGGGGCTTCAAGGCATTGAAACAGTCCACAAAGCTGCTGTTTCTCACCCTGCACAGACCGGCGGACGCCCTCAAGACGTACACCGAGCTCCTGACATACACCAAATCTGCCGTGACACGAAACTACGCCGAGAAAACCATCAACAGCATCCTGGACTATGTCGGGGGTAGCAAGAGCGGTCCTGTTGAAGTAGACATCCTCGAGCGGTTCTACGAGGCCACCAAGGCTGCATTGGCGGAGGCCAAGAATGACGCAAGAGTCCTATTTCGTGCACCTTGAAGGCTTCATGCTGACCTTTTGTCACATAGCGATTATCAGCCAAGACGAATCTCAAGCTCGCCAAACTCTGGCTCGACCGGAAGGAGTACGGTCGCCTCCAGAAGGTCTGTGTCTAGAGGGGATGCCAATCGCGCCCCCGGACTGAAATCGCTCCACAGATTCTGAACGAGCTCTACCGATCAACGATTGGCGAGAATGCCGACGACCAGGCGCAGAAAGGCACGCAGCTACTCGAGATCTACGCCCTGGAGATCCAGATGCATAACGAGCGTAAGAACTACAAGAAACTGAAGGTAATCAGTCAGCCGCGTATCGGTGGAATGTCGCTCATACGTGGTCTCGTGTTTCAGGAGATCTACAACGCTTCCAATTCTGTACGCTCTGCGATCCCACATCCACGCATCATGGGTGTAATCAAGGAGTGCGGCGGGAAGATGTGGATGGGCGAACGTGCGTGCTTCTCTAACTCATTTCTCTCCTGTTAACTGAAGGTCGGCGGGCTGCCAGGTCAATGGAATCGAGCAAGCGAGGACTTCTTCGACTCCTTCAAGAACTATGACGAGGCCGGATCCCCGCAGCGGATACAGGTGCTCAAGTATCTCGTGCTTGCCAACATGTTGACGGGAAGCGAAGTCAACCCCTTCGACAGCCAGGAGACCAAGCCGTAAGCTGCATCGTCCCCATCTAATTCGCCACGCTGAGCGTATTTGTCCTGATAGATACAAGAACGATCCTCAGATCAAGGCCATGACGGATCTCGTCGACGCCTACCAGCGCCGTGAGGTGCATGCCGCAGAGAAGATCCTCCGAGGTAGATCGACCCTCCCAGAGTCCAGACATATTCTAACGGCCTCACAGAGAACAAGACGACGATCATGGACGATCCTTTCATCAAGCAGTACATTGGCGAGCTACTGCGCAGTTTGCGCACTCAGTACCTGATCGACTTGATCAAGCCGTACACTCGGCTCGAGTTGTCGTTCCTCGCCAAGGTTCGCCGTCTTCCTCTCTCTGGAAGCGCTATGCGCGCTATGCTTACATAGTCCTCTCAGCAACTGAACGTGGACAACGAGGAGGTGGAGGAGCTGCTGATCGGCCTGATTCTTGAGGGCAAGGTGGAAGGGCGTATCGACCAAGTCGCCATGCGTCTCGAGCTGGAACCCAAGTACGTGACGCAGTGCGCGGCGCTAGTTTCACCACTAATCTGGCACCTCCTGTATAGGCACAGCCTCCAGAAAAAGCGCTACAGCGCTCTGGAGAAATGGTCAGCCGCGCTCGACTCGATACACACCAGCGTTCTCGCGAAGAACCATAGCGGGCGTGGTGACTTCGGGTTCGGGATGCCGGGTGAGAGCATTGCTTGAGAGGGGAGGGGCGCAGGATCGTTCGTCATACTCGTGTTTCGCGGCCTCCACGGCCCCGTGCTCTCGATTGCTCGCATTGTATCATCATGTTCCTCAGACAATCACCATGTACCAACGTTTTCGCCGGGGCGCTTCGGTCCTCGCAGTGGCAGGCTTCAGGGACGTCTCAAGCGGTCCAATGGGCCAAGACACCGAGATGATATGACCGGCGCACGTTCGATTAATCCCAGTGTATAGGTATGTATGGTACTGAAAGCCCGCGAGTTCACCGCGAGCGGTCGACCCGAGTGGATGGCTCTTAGGGCGCTACGCGTGAGTTCGACAATGTAGCAAATGAGACGGACACTACTCACCGGTCTAAGGGGTGCGCACAATAGGAGTGTACTCGTAGGTCCAGCCGTTTCGTGGAGGCGTATCGGTCGGGATGCGCAACTCCCTGGGGAACAGTCCCCGTATCCTCGCCTCAACGGCCTTCTTTTCCGGGCCCTTAAGCTTCTTGAGCAGCTCGAGCTCTGCCGGACTCCTGGCACGTGGGTCCTCCTCCTTGTTCGCCTCGGCGTAGAGCTGCGGCGCAACTTGGCGGAGCGTCTCCATCGCGTTCTTCACGGACTCAAATTTGCGCTGAAGCTCGGCCATCCGCGTCCGGCGTACGTGTCGCTGGTGCAAGAACCATGCACGCTCGATGGTTTCATGTGCTTGCGCGGAGGGAATGGCTCGCTGCAGGCGCCGACCGACGTCTGGCCGCCAGGTGCCTACAGGCGAGGCGCGGTTCCGGATGTTGGACGGGTAGAGGGCGCGGCGGATGATGTCGTTCCTGGGGTCACTTCCCGACTCCTGTCGGCCAGCATAGCGTACGGAGGTCTGCGCGACACGTAGAGGCAGCTTCTGCTTGCCTAGCGCAAGCAGCGGGGAGGACATGGTGGACGTGAGGACGAGGATGATTTTGGGACTCCGACACGCGCACCGAGCGCTCTGCGAGTCTGCGTTACTCACTGCTACTAGGCGCCCGGGCGCTCGTACCGCTGGTCCGGATCCGCTCATTACTGCATTCCGCGAGTCCTCAGTCACGCGCGGTGGGTTAGCTTCCTACTCATGACCTGAATCGTGAACGCAAGTCGGTGCATGAAGTTCACAGTGGATTTACTTAGAAGGCTATATGCTGATGGGCATGCTTCACATAAGAGGTGCTCGCCGCCGACACTTCACATCTCGCGGCGCCGGCTCTCCCGGACGCCTTGTACAGTACTACGCCTACGCCGTATGCCCGATGTTTCACACAGCGTTCTCACTGACATCCCAGCACAATAATATTCGCGGGGCTTCCATCTATGGTTATAGGCGGTACCCGTTATTCCGCGGCACACCCTGCTCTGCAATGCACGAATCGCTGGATACCCCGTAGTGAGCGGAGTTCACTTCGTAGATCTATATTCAGTCTCTGCAAACAATCCCGACGCTCGTACGATGTTGTCAATAGGTTTCTGGTACGCGAGCGCATCTTTCTCCCTCTTCTGAGCTAATTCCAACCGACAGTGCGTGAGGCCGCCTCGCCGTCGTTCACATAGTACTCTGAATCAGCTCGGGAATGGTGAATGTCCCCTACACGTTTGCTGGGAAAACATGGCCGACGTCAGTCGATTTTTTCCCTCGAACCGTGCTAGGAGCATCCGCCCTTGAAACGAATCCCGGCTGCCTGTAGGCGCACAAGGCCTCGGTACTAGTCTGCCGCGCCTCACCCACCACTTCCGATGTCGCGCTTGACCTGCGAATCTGAAGTGGCTTGCCATATTGGTGAAGTAACAGTTCTGCTCTCCGCAAGACGGCATCGCTCACCATGACATGGCAGAGTTTCGCAGTTCAGAAGCATCACCCCTTCCTGACGTACTTGCTGTGACGCTTGATGAATCACTTGCATCGATCCGTCGGCGGAAGAAGGACGTATAGGCGACACTGTGACTCTACGCCCCCTCCCCATTTCCCCGATGGCCGCTCAATCTTACGGTGGCGGTCATTGCTATCGCGAGTGCAGGCCATTTCCGCCTTCCCTGTTGTTGTGGAGGCAGGTATATCACACAGGGCTTCAGCAGTGCGATGAACAACATCGAACACGAGCATAGGCACCAGCGTGTGGCCGACAAAGGTGCTGGAGATATGGAAGCAAGGACGCGACGGCGGATGCTGTAAGAATGCTTTCACTATTGTACGTGATGCAGAAGCTGCTAATACCTTGATGAAAATAGTACCGAACTGCGCCCCCATCAATCAGCTGTTTACCCACCCTTTGGCAGCTGCTGCGATTCGGAGTGGCCCAGAATGCAATCTATCGAACCTCACGGCCGCATTGCGGTCATTCTGACCTCAGTTACTGTTCTGAACCGCTGTAGTCTGTCTACTTGTGTGCAATGGTCAATCCGTCACGGGCGATATCTGCCATTACATTTCATCACATTCAGAGCACATGTACTGCGTGAGGTATCCGTTCGCCGCCGATAGGTGTGGTTCAGCGGTCAGCATGAGATTGATCATTGGGAGAGCTCTACCCTGCGATCGATTCATCATGCTCAAGGTCATAGAAGACTTGATACAGTACTAGCTCGACCAGTGTACGCGGCAGCACCCCGACACTCGGACATTCGGATAGAGAACCATTCAGGTAGTACTAGAGACTACTTTCATAGTATTTCCCCGGTACTTCACCGCATACCATGCCACGGCCCACCAACGTCGTTGCCATAATAAGGGAGCGTTTGGGCTCGCGCGGCAAGCTCCGCAGCCTCGCCAACTCCCACTTGCCTTTCCTGGAATTCATCTGAGAACGAGTTTGTGAGCGCTTGCCTCCGCTACACTGCTCGTCTCACCCGTCTCCTCATGTCGTTCGGTCTGCTTCAGCTTACTTCTCGTTGTCGCCAATGTAGCGGGACCCTCGGTCTGCTGGTAATATACATCCCCAATGTAAACGCAGGATGATTGTTGACAACTGTATACAGAGGTATGCCCCCCAGCGGCAGTTCCACTACAGCCCGGCCGTCCTTGCGCGCAAAGAGAAGAAGCCGCCCACTTTGACCAAGAAACAGCTTGCCATTAAGGAACGCAAAAGAGCCAAGAAGACAAAGAAAAGCATATACGACAACGAGAAGCTAACGCTTGCCGACGCGATCAATGTATTGAGGGTACGTGTGTTTCGTTCACGGGTACCGACTGCTCCTCAGACGGCTTGGGAATAGGCGGTTGAGGTCGCGTCTCCTAATGCGACGTATGAGCTCGTTGTGAAGACCGAGATGGGGAAGGGCAGCACTATCCCGAAGGGACGTTTCAACCTTCCTAGGGAAACCAAGCCTCAGGCCAAGGACCGTATACTCGTGTTTGCGGAGGGAAGACAGGCCGAAGAGGCGAAGAAGGCGGGTGCCGACATTGTTGGCGGCCTTGAGCTCGTCGAGGGTGTACGTCTATTCCACTCTGTGACCTCTGGGTCTTACTCACGCCTCTCCCAAGATCATCAATGGTCGTCATCATGCAACCCTTTTCCTCTGTAGCCGCTCCCTCATCCGTGGCATCACCCCCAAGCTCGGTCGTGTCCTCGGACCTCGAGGATTGATGCCTTCAGAGCGTAGGGGTACCGTGACGGACGACATCGCCGGATTCATCAGAAGGTTGAAGGGTACTAGCGAGTGGAAGGGCGACAAGGAGGGCACTATTCGACAGCCGATCGCGAAGGTGAGATTGAATCCTCTCAAGGCATGGAGCCGTCTAAATTGCGTGTCCAGATGCATTTCCCTGTGAACGACGTCGTCAAAAACGTTCGTTACTTCCTCAACGTCGTAAAGCGCGCGACTGGCAACATCCGCGACCCAAAGGCGGATGCTGATAAGAAGGACACCAGTCAGAAGCCGAGTGAGTCCATATACTATTGCCATAAGTGCACTCTGTGACGACCTCTTGCAGCTCAAGCGATCACGCGCGTTCTCCTGAGCTCCCGGCAAGGTCCCAGCATACAAATTGCAGATGCCTAGGGCTTCGCGCGACGGCCATTACCTCTTTACCCATCTATTGCTCTATAATCACTAGTACTGTCGTCAGGCACAAGCTCGGTATCCGGATTCTGGCAAGAGTGGAGATTGCATGAGTAGGGGACTACTATGGTTCCTATCTAAGGGGTCAGGTGTAGAACGAGAAGACAGACATGATGGTGATGCAACAGTACCCGAACGGACGTCTAGTATTGGACAGGTTCCTCCGCCATTCGTTGAGCTCGCCTCTGGTCTCGCCGCCGCTCCTTGATTTCCTCGGAGAGCTCAGAGTAGCTAGCCTTGCTACCGCTGGGACCCTTGCGCCTCCGTTTGCCAATGTCCTGGCCTGCGCTTGGGATATATCCAGCGCGCGTTGACTGGGGCCGTACTTGAGGCTTGTTTTTGGGCTCGTGGGGGAACAGATCCCCCCATTCAGACTTGCGAGCATCATAGAACGGCTGTTTACCTTGCGACTTGGGTATTGTCATGCGCATGATATGACCTAGATAACGGTAGTTAGCATCAAGTCCGTTTCGCAGAGGTAGCCGGGACGCTCACCTTCCGCAGTACAACCGTCTAGGATGATATGGCCACTGCGCTTCAGAGGTGGGAAGACGAGGCGAGGCCAGCTATAGGCCTCGTGCCTCAGCGCTGCGTTCAGATCAGACGTAGAAAGAGCCGTCTCTTCCTGTCCAGAGCCGTGGGGGACAGCTTCGCCCTCCGTCATATCGTCATCGCGTGCTTCAGAGAACTCGGGGTGTTGTCCATCGATCGAGAGCTGGGCCACTGGTATAGACGCTTCGGTCTGCTTGGCCATCTCACGCCTGCCAACGTCTCCAATGCGACCCACTTTGGTTGTCGCCAGAGAGGGACGAGGACCTCGGCGTATCACAACATACGAGTAGTCCATGTTCTCATGTCCTGTCCCGGAGTGCTTCGTCTTGCGCACAAATTCCGGTCGTTGGAGGCGCTGGGAGAAGCTACACACTAGCTTGCTGCCTCCGGGTTGATAGAGCGGGCATGCGCCGTCATGAGGGCACTAATTCGACGTTAGCGCGCCATTCGGTGCTCCAGATCCGCGACGTACCGGTGCAACGACATGTGAGCCTCTCAAGGACAGATGAGGGGTCGACGGATCCGCTAGCTCCTGCCGACCAAGCTTGAGGAACTGCTCCCTTGCTTCCGCGACCACCTCGAAATCGTGATCAAGCAGGACCTGCCGGAGTGATCTTGTCAGGCTTCACTCATCTCCACCCCAGGCGTGGTCACATACCATAACCTCGGCGCCGCTATCCCACATCTCCCTCACGATGGCTTTGCGCTCGATGGGAGTAGGCAGTGAAGACAGCAAGAACGCCGACAGCGCCATGACCTTCGACCCGTCTTCTCTGCCGACTACGTTGCTGTCGTAAAACGCCTTTTGCCAAGACACTTCGAGGTCACCCATCTCGGTATCTACAGAGACGTGAGCATGAAGCCTTAACAAGACGCACAGGACACACCTCTGACGAGGCGCTTCCCAATCCGCACGAGGCCCTCTCGTTTCTCGATGCCGAGGTAACTGTCAAGACTCGACTGCGAGATTTGGATGTTTGTCATGTCCGACCGAGCGCCGTCGTCGACATGTCGTTGAAACGCATGCCCGCATGCCCTACGAAACACGCATCTATCAGCAAACTGTCCAAGGCCCTAGTGAAGCTATACTAACCACAACGCGCTTCCGGTAGCAGCGCCCCAGTCGATCACGTGTCGCACCTGCCATTCAGGACCTAAACGCTGTTTGACATGGTCGAGTACAGCATATATCGCAGAATAATGCGATGGCAGAGCAACAGTAGCGAACGCAGTAGCGTCTCGGAGTGCATGCTTGCCGGCTGCCTTCCCAGACTTGTACTTCACATCGTATGACGGATCCCATTCGGGCTGTGGCCCGCTATCATCCAAGAAGAGCCTCTTTGCATCTTGATGCAGGGTAGGCTTGTCGGAAGCTAAGTCGACATTATTGAGCTGATTGGTGCAGATTCAAGTCGCGATACTCACCTGCGACCATCCGCCCGATAGACGTTTGCATCTCGAGAGGAAGCACGACAGCGCCCACCCTCTGACTTCCAAAGAGCGCAGCGGGAGATTTTCTCCGTTCCCGGTGGCCAAGACCGTCATCTTGAGCATCGAGCTCTGCGGGAGTCAAGTAATCCTCTGTGGCGTCGGGATCCTGGGGAAATAGTTCCAATTCTCGAGGAAGATTTTGTCCAGAAAGGTCGACCTTTGCTTTGAGGGACATCTCAACATCGCGCAATAAGGCCTGGAATGCGGGGTCGAGGTCGAGAGGTGCATTGGGGTGATGAGAGGAAGAAGCCGTATTTGAGGACCAACGAGAGATATCTGAGCGTCGCCGTAAAACGACGGCAAGAGTTCTCGTGCAGCCGGAGCGTAACATGTCAAGCAGTATAAGTGGTGAGCTTCAGCTGGCCCGAGGATGTCAAGAAGAATGTAGGGAGTGGAGGAAAAAGTAGAAGAGCGTGAAGCGTTGAAATACGGGAATGAGGGTCGGTGCTTTACTTACTTCATCCAAAAGCAGATGTAGGAGCGAAGGACCCGGGACACCGGGTCGGTAATTGTGAGGCGCCGCTGTAGCTCGTAGCCACACACGCGAACCTGTCCTCGTCCCTCGCTCTACCTGCCCGCGACATCTGGTGCACTTGACCACTGCATTCCTCGCCGTTCATCAGGCATGCCCTCTAGCACGAAACGCGCCGAACCAGCGGAGGATACTGCTCGCCCACCCAAGAGAGTTCGAGTGGATGACGCCGCCGAGCAGTCTGCTCCTGCCGCGGACGGCGGAGAACCGGTGAAAGAAGTGGCCACAGGAGCGGATGGTGAAATGTCAGAAGACGAGGAGGAGGAAGCTGCGTACGCTAGAAAGGCTCTGGTTGAGCCGCCGAAGGCTTCGGATTTGTACCTTGACACAGTATGTATAGTCTCAACTAGGAAACGAGCGTATCGTCTGAGAATGGCTGGTAGATCAACAGGGCTGTATTGGACTTCGATTTCGAGAAAGTATGCTCGGTCTCACTATCTAACATCAACATCTACGGCTGTCTCGTGTGCGGCAAGTACTTCCAGGGTCGCGGGCGTAACTCGTATGCCTTTGCTCATGCCATACACGACGACCACCACGTCTTCATCAATCTGGAGACCACAAAAGTGAGCCTATGAATCACGACATCCAGTGGGTTATCTGTCCTCACATGCTAACCTAGGTCTATGTTCTCCCTGATGGATATCCGGTCTCGGACCCGTCATTGGAAGACATCGCCTTCGTTCTCTCCCCTGCTTTCACTCCGGCATCCATATCCACGTTGTCTACCGCTGCGCATCTACAGAGGCCGTCTTACGACCTCTCTAATAAACCGTACATCCCGGGGTACGTTGGATTGAACAACATCAAGAGGAACGATTACATGAACGTCGTCATACACTCACTCCTTCATGTACCTCCACTCCGAGATCACCTGCTGCTCTCCAACTATCGGGGGAAGGAGCCCGAGCTGCTCAAGCGCTTTGCCGGCCTTGCGAAGAAGCTCTGGAACCCGAGATTGTTCAAGAGCCAAGTCAGCCCTCACGAATTCTTGCAAGAAGTCAATCGAGCCAGCGCGGGAAAATTCAGCTTGGAGAAGCAGGGCGACCCTGTCGAATTCCTTGGTTGGCTGCTCAATCATCTTCACAAGGATATGGGCGGCACCAAGAAAAAGAATTCCAGTATGTCCGCTTCTAACACCTTGGAGCGCCCTCTCTGACGGACTTCTTCTCAGGTGTCATCTTCCGGACTTTCCAAGGCGAAGTCCGCATGGAGACGCAGCAAATTCTCGTACGACCAGATACTGGAACGAATGAAAAGCCACGCTTCGACATCGATCGCGGTCAGTCCCGCACATCTCGTGGTGAATGTATCAGGATTCTCACATTCACTGACAGAGATCAAGTCGACCGTATCACCGTTCCTTTTCCTCGCCGTCGATCTACCACCTCCACCATTGTTCCAGGACTCGGTGGAGAAGAACATCATCCCGCAAGTCAGCATCCAATCCGTTTTGGCAAAGTACGACGGTCAGAAAACACAGGTATGTCGGTCAAGTTGACGGGTTTTGACGGGCATCCCCTGACGTTCTGCATAGGAATCTGCAGGACACCTACGCCGCTTCAAGTGCCAGCGGTTGCCACCTTACATCATCTTACATTTCAAGCGCTTCACGAAGAACCAGTTCGTCGAGGAGAAGAATCCCACAATTGTCAACTTTCCCCTACGGGGCCTCGATTTCAGAGAATGTATGCATCTCGACTTTTTTTCCAGCGGAGCTGGTCATGAAATCCCTTGTCCCTTCTAGATCTAGACGCCCCGGCATCGCACCCCCCTGCTGTGTACGACCTGATCGCGAACGTCACACATGAGTCAGCGGCCGGCACTACCCACGACAAGGAAAGCACTGTTTGGAAGGTTCACCTTCGAGCCGGTGCAGGCGGTGGGGAGAACGAGAGATGGTTCCAGATTCAGGACCTCATAGTTGAGGAGATCCGGAAGGAGATGATAGTGCTGGGCGAAACAATTTTACAGGTACGTCTTCGCTCAGGGCTCCCCTCGTGCGAAGTCGTTCGTTCTTAATCTCCGTGTTATCGGTGCAGATTTGGGAACGAAGGTCCGAGACTTCATCTCCGGTGAATGCTTGACAAGGCGTCGTAGGAGGGTGACCCAGATGTAGTACGAACATGTACCTATACAGGACGCTTCGACGAATGCGTTACTCAGAACCTACAGGCCAAAAGGGCTGGCCAACTGGCATTTGCCACGTTCAGCACCTGATACGGTAGCTCATCTCTCCGATGAAGCCTTGACAGTAGCGTTGGGTTTTCCGGCAGTGGCGGTCGGGCTTCGATCACCTTGACTCGTCGTGTCTACCAGCCCGGAGCGCGCTGCAGTCGGAGACGCTGCGGGTGAAGGCACGTCATCGCTCGTCGCCCTGTGGAAGCGCCGTTTCAAGTTGAGCGTGCTGTGTCGCCGAACGGTGGAACGGAAGAAAGAGAGGACTTACATGGTATTGTTTTGGTCAAACAATGGCTTGAATATGTAGATGCCCGACAATACGCCTGTGCGATACCGAACGGACTAGATCAGCCTCGGAGATCATAACCCCTTCCAGTTGCTGATATCATTTTACCTGTGACACCTGCCACGATGAAAGGCACCGCTCGTCGTGACATTCCTCAGATCTCTGGCGTCGTAGTCTATCTCAGCGCTGCAGATGCGTGGACGCGCCGACATTCGAACTACGTACGCGTCCGCCCTTTAAATTACGTAACGTAACCAGGAACACAAGCGCCGTTGGAAAAGGTCTAGTTGCCGACCACAATTAATCCGTCGGGCAATACCGTCTGTTTCCTGCCTGAGACGGCAAGTGACGGTCTCATTTATGGAACAGTAAACACAAGACGTTATGGCAGTGGGAGCCACCTGGGTGAACTCTACTATGATCAAACCGCCGCTTCTGTCGGAGCAGGCCCACTACTCGGACAGCAGCCCGAGTCTGACAAGGGTCTGCCTAGCTGCTTCCTCCTTCGCAGCTGACTTCTGCTTCGAGGTCGCAGTACCCATGACCTCATCATTTACTAGAATATGAGCATAAGCCAGGTTACAGGCGGTGTAGGCGAAAGAACGGTCTCACGGATGCAAGAAGCTGTCCACTGCATGTTATTACCAGCTCCAGCAGGAACCTCAGTCCAGCGTAGGGCGGCAAGCTGGCCCTGCTTCTGCAAGTCTGTTCGACGCAAGCGACGTCAGCATGTGTCTTGGAAGCGGCTCTGATGTACTCGCAATTGTTCAGGTCGACGACGTAGCCTGCAGCTGAAGGTGAGTGTGTGAAGGCAATGTTCGACAGGAGGTCCGCAACGTACGGGGCATTGGGGAAGAAGAGGCTGATTCTTTCTGTAGGTAGAGTGGGGCTCTCGATGGACTTCTCGAGTTGATGAAATGCCTGGCCCTCCCTCCGCTATTTTATACGTTGTGTCTCCGTTTCCGTGTGCATGGTCCGATTGTTCGAAGGCAACGGCGCGCCGGTCAGGGCATGAACCGTTGTCTCTATCTGAAACACCCCGACACATATGCAGGACGCACCCGGCTTACGTTCCTAGGTAGCGGCGAGACTACAACGTGTCGTCATAAGCGGATGTCACCGAAATCCGACATTGCGGATCTCGAAAGGACGAATCTCCCTTTAGCACATCAATCTGGACATAGAGGCGAGGGACTTCACCAATCTGGTATAACATCCACTGGACCATTTCTCAATGCCTGTCGAGTCGTGATGGTCATCCCGCAGAAAATTGGCCACCACTCGACAGCGGTGAATGACATGACCCCGCTGAAACTATTGGAAGACAATCGATGCAGGTCCTACCTGGTCAGCCATCAATGATCATGCAACTAAGCAGCAACAGAGTATCGAAAAAATACTCAACAGTGTAAGCCCAACTCCGGCTCCGTGCTGAGACGTCGCCGATGATTGAGTTTGGTTTATATCACGGGCTGTTGTTTGCCACACTGGCCGTGACAGGTTATGATGTCGTAGCTGCGCCTGCATCGACCTACTCAATAAAGCATCTTGTAAGAGGGGCGTACCACAGCTCATTGCGGTTCACTTTGGGTCTTTTTGGGACCAGATGAATTGCCAATGAATGGACGCCGCGGTATCAACTTCGAACAGTCGTATTGTACCCCGGCATGCTTCATGTCAGGATAGAATTATACTGACCATGTTCAGGTATAGAGCATAACCTCCCCCATGATAAGGTGCGTGGCAACTCTTCGCCGAAAGACCTGAGGGAAATAGAGCGTGAAACTCATCAGACGATCCAACACGAGATCGGACATTACAGCATACCTAGAGCTCATTCGGTTTATGCGCCAGTGGCCGTCTATCTAGATTCGTAGCCTGACGCTGTGGCATAAAGACCACGCTACGGCATGTGCATGGCGTCATCAGGGTAGCAAGGCAGCCAGATGATCGTGGGGCAGCCTCCAGGTACGCTGCTGCAGTCTTCAAAAAGGAAGGGAAGGCGAGGTACATTTCACTGGCATGCCCGTACCTGGACGCCGCACCTAATCGCATAGTCAGTAGTACCGCGGAGGGTGCGTGAGAATGCAATGAACGAGCAGTGCGAAGGCACAAGAGAGAAAGAATATCGTGCGTTGATCCGTGGCACTGAGAACATGAACTTCTCTCGACTCGGAGACCCTCCCGAACAGCCGATATCGCGCATCGCAGTAGGGCGCGAGACACAAAATAAGTGCAGCCCGACTTCGCACGGAGGCTTATGGTAGTGAAAAGCGCCGTGCGTGAGTACGCGATGCGCTGCACTACGTGCAGTATAAGCGCATGAGACTTGCAGGATCACGGACCTGGCGTTCTCGGATGGCACATTCCCATTGCAGAAATGAACGTCTTGAGCAACCGGCGGGACGGACAACGAGGCCGAAGACATGAGGCCAGCACCGGCAGTAGCACCGCATGAAACGTAAGAGGGAATTATGCCTGTCTGTTTTGTACATCTGCACGGCGCTGGGGGTTCACCGGGGCATTTCGCAAGCGGTGAGTATGCGCATGACGGTTTCAAGGCAGGCCGCACCAATCGCGCTCAGGCACAGCGTATTAAGCGCTCAGGCGCCTAACCGGCGGTCGGTCTTTGTGCACCCACAGCTACATACACACGATATCGAGACACATGACGCTAAATCTAGGAACCCGTAACGCTACACAGAGGCAAAAGAAGTCCGATGAATGGGGTGGACGCAATGTGCGAGACAGTTCTAGCGGTAGAATAATGCAGATGAGATGGGCTCAGCTTGTCCCCCGCTCGGAATCCGGCGTGCTCAAGTCGCGGCCTCGGGACTCGTGGCGGCCTTCGTGGTGTCTGCAACGACGGGTTGACTCTCTCTGGCAATCAGGATAGCCAGAGCTTCAGTCGCAGCAACGTCTTGTGCGGCGGCCCTCCGGGAGCCTGTCCCGGTGGCCAGTATTTCGCCGTCTACTGCTTTGAGTGGTTAGCTTGCCTCACATGCATACGCGGGGAAAGACGCTCGAGGCGCACTTTTGCAGCGACAGGTCCATTGCGGGGCGTGACGAGGTCCAGACACCTCATCTTCCCAGCTGAGCGAAGCTACCCGGCCTTTGCTTTGCAGGTCTACAGCCGTTGACGGTGAGCTAGGTTCGGGAGCGGTGAAGATTGCCCTACAGTTGTTCAACGCCACGGTGCCTTCTGAACGGGTCAACGTCAGACGAAAGGGTTCGCGACAGACCCCTGGAAACCACTCACCAACGGTAGACATTCTGCTCTAGTGTGTTCTGAGGGACATTGGAATGAGCCGACCATCGTTGCTATATACACCGTCCCCTGCTCCGCTCAGACCCTCGACCTGCCCTGTCGTCGTACGGCGAGTTGCGTTGCATCGAGGAAGGAACTTCAGAATGGTAGGGCTAGGAGCTCATATGCTCTACTGAAGACCTTGCGCATCACAGGCAGTTCGATCGATGACCTAGCAACAAAGCAGGTACGAGGAGATCACTGGCGACGGCGTACCGCTCCATGGGTCGTCTTCCGGAGGAGGGGGGAGGCGGAGGACTCGCGTTTGTTGCCAGATAAGGAGGCACGACCCTAGGGCACTCCCAATGCTTGAGGAGGGCGGCGGGCACATATGTCAACTAAGCTGTATGACGATGTATAGCTCCGTCTGAAGCTGAGCAGGTAAATTGCCTATGCGGAGTTATGTTCACTCACCAGCAGCAAGTGTGCATGAAGCCGTGAAGCAGCCGAGGCTTCGCGGAAACGTCTTCTCCGAAAGCGAGTCCGCTTGAACCTTGCTGCTTGTCGTCAGTTTCCTCGTGGCGTACCGGGGGTCTAGGCTGCAATCTTCATATGAATCTTCCGTGAGGCCCTCTTGACCACAAGGAGAATCCTTGCTCCAGCAAAATGAGATCGTGCAGCATCGTGCACGTCCTCGACAAGGTCGCATGTCGCCGATAGCGGAAGCCTGCGAGACATAACGGATGCATATCGGACGATCCCGAAGTGCCAGAGATCCAGATTTGTGCAAAGAACGGTACCGGGGAAGTGCTCAGGACGGCAATGGTTCGTGGTCGTCGGTGACCGGTTGCGAAGTTGGGGCGCCGGGCTTCGGATATTAGCGCTGCTTGTAGCGCGGGGCGAGCCCAGCGCGGACCCATGTAGTGCAGCTCTCAAACCTCGTCACAGAGACTCCTAAGCCATCCACCAAGCATGGTAGAGCCAAGTCCTCAACAGCACAGGCGGTGTCCGAAGAACGGTCGGCATCGCATTAGCATCATAGAACATCGCATGACAGCATCTGCAGGCAATACACGGCGGGACAGCGAGGACAGCGCAGGGGTGGGGAGGCTATGGCAGCACAAGCACGAGACTCAGAGCATACAGATCCAGTCAGGCAAGAGACGGCGAGGCACTATAGGCTACATCATGTGGGGAATTCGAGCGAATTAGTATTATTGCAGAGTGTAGTGCGGGCAGCATCGTTATGCCGATTATCTGCATGGTGCGTGTGAGGACGTGGAGGCAGTCTTCCAAGCTATGCTCGGTGCTCTCACCGTGGGGCCAATCATCGTACACGCATGTTCCAGAGAGCACGCAGTGCCTGCTCAGCGGCGATTTCACGCGCGGCGCCGAGGTTTGTAGCGGATCCTCGGCCGTGTTCTACGCCATCCACTGTTATGTGCATCTGAGCATCCCTCTACATGCCGAAGGTGGGGGACACTCACAGAAGACACTGGCAGTCCATGTAGGCGCATTTCGAGGGCCTGTCTGGACCTGGGTCCACTGAACGGAGGGGCCCAAATTGTTGACTTGAACATAGTTGTTGAACTCCATGCGCCAGTCTGTTGGTCCCAATCAGTTGAGATAGTGCCGCTGATGACTGGAACGGAGCACTCACGCTCAGACATGAGGATAATCAAGTATTTAGCGGAGGATAGATACTGGCACTAGGATCCGAGTCGCTAGGGAATCTGGAGGAGACAGGGAAGCCGAATGGAGGGTCTGCTGGGACATCGCACATTCTCTTATACGATGCCCCAGCTTGTTCGAGCGACAACGGCCAGTCCGCATATCTGCGGTATCGGACACTAACGCGCTGACGGGATGCCGAGAATGTCATTGTGTCAAGCGGAGAGCGGGTTGGAACAGCTACAGGAGAGACGGAGACGGAAAGCAGTGTCAGCCGTGTATCCGGAAACAAATATGCAGCATTGATTGGAATAGGGAGACTGCTGCGCGCAGAGCAACCACAGTCATGCGGGATGTATGCGCGGGTCAGGTCCCTTGAACCACCCGACCTGAGTCACGGCAGCCCATCGAGAACATGTGTGTGGTAGGGCGGGTGATTGGCAGAAGTTGAGCTCGGGCGAAGTGTGACGAGACGATTTGCCGCTCCTGGTGACGCTTTCAATCAGCATATCGGGATCCACGGGGTTATGAACTCTTCCTACCGTAGGAGTGCTTCCCCTTACGCTCAAGAGATCCGGTATTGCCACATGAATATGCCGTCGACGTACGGATCACACTCATTGTGGTTTTCGTCCACCCTGATATGCTTGTGGGAGCTGAGAGATACGTGAGCGACGGGCGTTTGTGACCTTCAGCGGCAAGGCGGGCATCGGAGGGCAAAGGCTTACGGAAAACGGATGCATCGTGTCGGATCAGCCACATCCTTGGACGCGCAAGTATCTGGGCAGTCCGCAAGGCGTCGAAGTGAACCAGGGTTCGCAACGTATTGGCTTGTGAAGATGGACTCTGCGGAAAGCCGGACGTGCTACGTATCAAAGCTCAAATAGACGGTACCGACGGCAGCCGCTCGTCGGGGGTGCATAGTGATAACATATGTTTGGTGTGTGCGGGTTCGTTTCCAGTACCGCCCGGCTGTGCGCAATCGATGGTGGCCTACTGGTTTGGGTAAGTAGGAATGAATAAAGTGTCGAATCGCACCGCTTTTCGCAAGCGCTAATGGGTGAGGGAGACCTTCTTGACGGTGGGCGAAGCCGGTGTCTTAGCGGGTTGCCGTAATGCCTCGATAGTATGCGGCTGGGACCACTTGGCGATCCGGATGGGGTACCCTTTAGCAGGTCACTTCAGGCATGATGACCGGATGAGATATGCCTGTGGCCAACCTTTTGTTCCCTGGCGGCGACGCTACAAGTTGAGCCAGGCTCCGAATTCAAGTGCCATGCACATTGAATATTGAGCCGCCGAGCGGTGCGGCTCGCTTCGAGAAGACACGTCGAGGTCCAAGTACGGACTCTCGCCTAGGATCAGCGAGGCGCGATCAGAGCAGCAGCGCATATCGGCCTCTGCGCAAAAGAGAGACGGCAGTTGTGTGGATTTGCAGGAGCCCGTGCTCCGTACCATCGATTGCTATGTGACGATGTCGGCGCTCCGACCGCGGAGGCCCCTACGATAGAAAGCGATGCGTGGCTTCTTGCAGCAGGTGGCATCCAAGCCTACCGTTGGACGACCAGGCCAGATGTTTGAGCGTGGAACAGACTTACGAGTCGACTCATCGCACCCCCAGGACGCTCAGAGGGCAATCTAACCATCTCAGCATCGGAGACACCGCCGCGAGCACCAAGCGAAAGCTCGAAGAAGAATCCACCCCGTTCATATGAATCGATAGGCCCAAGGATGCGTCCGCAGGGGGTTACATCCGGATGTGCTTCATGCGAACTCTAGAGTGCTCACGCCCAAGATTGAGTCATTGGACGTTCGGATCTTACAAGCCAAATGCGCCCTTCTCCTTGGATCTCAGATGTGCAAAGATTGTGGAGCTTCCATCCACTGCATTTGCAAGCATCCAAGTCCGACTGACTCACCACACCGGCGGATGTGGAGGGCTTCTCCACGGTAGGGTATATCGCGCTCTGCGAGTCGGAGCGATATCACTGGGTGCGCAAAACGGGAACAATTTAGCTGACCTGCGGATCGCTAGTCCTTGGGCGTTGCAGCAGCTGGGCGCAGCGGTGGCATACGCCGCAGTGCTGGAGATGGAATAGGGATGGACCGCGTGCTGGTGGACGGGGAGCCAAAGGACGCAGGAAGTGCCGGCTATAATGTCGGCGTTGAGTATGGGCTTGCCGTATACGGATTGCAGGGGTCGCCGATTGGAGGGCCGCGGCCGGCCGGGTCGGACGGCGCCCGGTGATGGCGGGGACGGGGACGGAGCGGAGGACGAACCGAGAGAGGAAGGATCCGACGGTGAGCAGACTCAGCAGCGTCCATCAACGCTCCCACTGCCAGTTGACAGTCGCCATCGTCCGGCCTCTCCCTCCCTGCCACCTCCCCCCATCTTCATTCCCTCTGCTCGTCGCCCCCGACCGTGTCGCCACCGTCCGACACGTTCTCCAGCTGCACAGACTCGTGTTCAACCCGAATCAGCCTTTGTTGGTTCCCACGAAAGTTTCCATCAGCGTTCGACTCTCCCTACCCCTTCTCTTCAGCTTCCTAAGCTCGCACGGTGCGTTTCTCTTCACTGCCTTCATACCGCACAGGTCTTACACATCTTCTCTGGTCAAAGACGCCTCGTAGGCCTCGTACTCCGATACTCGACCACTGAAGTCCCCCCCCCCCCCCCGTTGCTACCAAAACCATGTCCCAATCCCCCCAAGGTGATATCCAGGAGCGCATTGCTGCCGCCAGGCGCGAGGCAGAGAGCCTCAAGGAGAAGATTCGCGCGAAGAGGGAGTCATCTGCGGATACCAGCTGTGAGTGACAGCCACGGGATTCCTATGCGCTGGTTCGCCAACTGATAAGTTCGGCCACCATAGTGCGGGCAATGGCAGCCGAAGTTCCCGCCTTGCCTCGAGTCGTCATGCGCCCTCGTCGTGCCCTTCGGGGGCATCTTGCCAAGATATACGCGATGCACTGGGCTACTGACCGGCGGCACCTCGTATCTGCGTCGCAGGATGGAAAGCTCATCGTCTGGGACGCATACACTACCAACAAGGTCCACGCCATCCCGTTGCGGTCCAGCTGGGTTATGACCTGCGCTTACTCACCCTCCGGGAACTACGTCGCTTGCGGTGGTCTTGATAACATTTGCTCTATCTACAACCTTCACTCCAAAGAAGGCAACAACGTGAAGGGTGCCCGCGAGCTTAGCGCACACTCCGGATATCTCAGTTGCTGCCGCTTCCTCAACGACCGCCAGATCGTGACCAGCTCCGGCGACATGACTTGCATGCTCTGGGATATCGAGGCAGGCGTTCGTGTGGTCGAGTTCAGCGACCACACTGGTGATGTGATGAGGTAAGCTCTCGCGCTCGCCGGAGCTCTCGTCTGTAGTGACATCGGCCTGACCGCATCTGCTAGTCTGTCGCTCGGCCCCAACCAGAACGTGTTTGTATCTGGCGCGTGCGACGCAACGGCGAAGTTGTGGGATATCCGGAGCGGCAAGGCGACCCAGACATTTACCGGCCACGAGTCCGACATCAATGCAGTTAGGTACGCAAACCACTTCACATGATTGCATATCGTCGGGGTTGACGCGTTCTCAGCTTCTTCCCCAACGGAGATGCTTTCGCTACTGGCTCCGATGACGCGTCGTGCCGACTCTTCGATATCAGGGCCGACAGGGAGCTGAATGCCTTTACCCACGACAACATCCTCTGCGGTATCACCTCTGTGGCGTTCTCAATCTCGGGTCGAATCCTGTTCGGCGGTTACGACGATTGGACCTGCAATGTTTGGGACACGCTCAAGGGCGAGCGAGTTGGAGTCCTTACTGGCCACGAGAACCGGGTCAGCTGTCTCGGGGTCAGCTCTGACGGCATGGCACTGTGCACCGGAAGTTGGGACAGCACGCTCAGGGTTCGTCTGCACTCGGCATCCTTGGAGTTTTATTCGCTCACCTCCCTGCACAGGTCTGGGCGTGATGATATCATGCAGTTGGAAGCTCGGGATCACTTTCTAATACCCTCTTTGCTACCTCAGTGTACCTCCGGAATGGGTTTCCACGACCTCTACATCGATGTTTGTTCTTCTACGATAGCACCCTTCTCCTACCTGCGTCCCTTGGCCGCCCCCGTGTCTGTCATTACGCATTACCCCTCGCTTCCTCGCACACTCATTACCCGCCAGACCTGGAGTGGCACGCATCTTGTGACATACATTTTCTTTTCCTCGCTCCTGAAGGTCTCCGTTTCGTCTGTTTGCTGCTCCTCTCGCCGCTCTGCTTTCCGTATCCTCCCTCAGTTCCGGTTTATATGTTGGCAGGTACAGATATTATGCCACACTTCCCCCTCATCTGAAAGCACGGCGTGAACGTTTTTCTACTGAATCACTGAATCTTTCCACCCCGCGATGCACCATATGGTGTCTATGCGAAAGGATGGATGTGCACGACGTGTCACCGTGCGAAGCGCTAAGCGCCCGCGCATTGATCAAGGTGCTGAATGGTGGCCGCCACCGTCCCCCACTCCTCAGCCACCACTAGCTCGCTCTGCGTTTGCTCCTTCCTGTTCCTCACTACGCTCGTTTGCTTGTTGCTCGACGAGGGAAGTAAGCATGTCCGAAGACGACCGCGCCGCAAAGGCAGCGCGCGCGAGAGCTCTGGTCTGTCACTGACAGCGTGCATGGCCGCGCCGCGAGTGCTTACTGCCGGCTGTTCCAGCTCAAGAAGAGACAGGCCCAGAAAGCTGCTGAACAGGGGAGCGCTCCTTCCACCTCTCGTGTTGCGTCTCCCACTCCTCGCATATCGTCGCCGGGACTTCCGTCGTCTAGGGCAGCCACCCCCGCACCAGGCGAGCCACCTGCCGCGCCCACACCTTCCCCGCAGGAAAAACAGCCAGAAGGGAATTTGGCCGAGCTGTGTGTGCTTGTTACGATCCAATGTAATAGATGATGACCTGCTCGCTTACGTTTACGAATAGGTTCACGAAGACACCGCACACAGATGGGCCCGACGCGTCCTCGTGGTTATCCGGCCTCACTCGTGTTGAGTCCAACCCGTCCCCTCCAGTGGCCTCGCCCCCGCCCCATCCAGTGCAATCTCCGAAGTCGCCTCCTGCACCCGCGCCCGAACGAGACGACCTGCGCGCGCTCGTGCGCGACCAGCGGCGAGCCATTGAGTCGTTAGAGGCGGAGAAGGCATCCCTAGCTGCACAGCTGGAGAACCTCTCGCAAGCAGAGACCAGTATGTGTCCTTTCTCCATCATGCCGTCCGCCGTCTCTGACCCGATTGCATACAGAGTCGCGACGTACAGAAGAGCTGCTGCATGCCGAACACGCGAAGACCGAAGAGCTCGAGAGGACGGTTCAAGAGCTGCGGAGCCAATCGGAGCAACTGTCACGCGAAATACAGAGGCAGCAACAGTCGATATCCTCGCTGAGCGCCGAGAAGGAGGCTCTTGCCGCCGCCTCAGCAGAGCTGAATGCTGCTCGAGAAAGTTGGTCACCCATACGCATATAGTCTGCCCTGATGCTGAGCTTGCGCTTCAGAGGCGAAAATCGCGGAACAAGCGTTGGTGACTGAACGGCAGAATTCCACTAGGTTACAGGAGCAAGTCCAAGGTCTCGACCAATCCGTCCACGAGTACACGGAACGCCTTGAGCAGCAGCAGCAAACAATCTCGCTCCTAGTCTCCGAGAAGGCGTCACTCTCCTCCGCAGTTGAGAGGCTCGAGCACACCGAGTCTGGTGAGTGTTCTCCGCGATGATGCATTCGGTGCCCGCCAGGTCTCATTCGACGCATATAGCTCTGAAAGAGACCGAGCAACAGCTTGAGAACGCACGTGCCGAGAACACCCATCTACGAGAACGCGTCTCACAGCTCGAGGCGGATGCCAGGACAGCTGACTCTCAAATTGCGTCTCTCACTGCCACCGAGAAAGAGTTGGCCGACAAGTCCCGAGATCAGGTGAGGTTATTGTGGTAGATATCTGCAACGCCATACTGATAGACCTGCACCTCAGGAACGTGAGATCCATCTCCTCAACGGAAGGGTCCATGAGTTGGAAGCACAGTCTGATGAACACCTCCGGCGAGTCCGGGAATTGGAGGAGCAAATAGAGAGTGACGACCGCGCTGAACGACTAGAGGAGACGCTCAAAAACACCCAGGATCGGGCGGATGAACTCGAGTTTCAGCTATCAAAGCTACAACAGGTATATTATCGCTCGGTCTGTCTCGGATGGACCACAGGCTGACGAAGCGCAGACAGTTGCGGAGGTCCAAGCCGAGCGCGATGGGCTTGCAGAACAGCTCCGCCAGAAGGCGCAAGCGGAAGCCGATTGGCAAGCGCGACACGCTGACGTCGAGGCGCAGCAGTCAGCTATCCGGGAGCAACTATCGTCCGTCATCTCCGAGAGAGATGCCCTCCTCGAGGAGCGCGCAGCTCTACAGACGGAGGTTGAGGGCGGCAAGAACCTCGTCGCGGAGCTACAGCAGAAGCTCGCAGCACTTTCATCTGAGCTTTCCCTGAACGCGCGTCAGCTGAAGCAGGTCCAAGCCGAGCTGCGAGTTGCGACCAGCCGAGCGGAGGACGCGGAGAAGACGCAGAAGGAGCTCCAGGCCGAGGGCATCGGTCTCATGCGGTCGCTGGACGAGATGCGCCCCAAGATCGTCGAGCTGACAGACGCAAAGCTCATGCTGAGCGAGAAGGTGGACAGCCTGGAGAAGACCGTCCAGAGCAGGGACTCCGTCATTGCTCAACTCGAAACGGATATTGAGGAGCTGCGCCAGCAGAAGGAGTCAGCGGAACAAGAGCGAGTCCGCTTGCAAGCAGCCTTGGACGCCGAGCGGGATAGTCAAGTAAAGGATTCCTCTGAGCTCCAGCACGCTTACTCCGATCTTCAAACGGAACTTGCGGCCGCACGGAAGGAGGTCCAGGACCTCGAGGACGAACGCAACAAGCTGCGCCAAGTCTCGAACTCCAATGTCGAAGAGATCCGACGCCTCACGGACTCGCTCCACTCGAAGTCAACACAGCTCACAACCCTGCGCAGCGAGTTGGGCGAGCAGGCGCAGGCACAGGCGCAAGCTCAAGAGTTCCTATCGCGTGCGCAGTCCGAGATGGAGTCACTACGGACGGAACTCGCGCAGAAGGACGAGGAGTTAGAGCGCATCCGCGAAGCCCTCTCAACTCCTCCCTCTCGCGCGGGTACACAATCGTTGGACGAGGAGATGCTCAACGCGCTCAAGCAGCAACACGATCTCGAGCTTTCCGAGGCCCAGTCACAAGTGCGCGCGCTTCAGACGGCGCTGTTCAAGACGGAAGCGCAGGTACATGCGCTCCAGCGGCAGATATCTGCGCTCGAGGACGAACTCGCCCACTTCCGCTCCCACCCACGGCCTCCCTCCCGCAACTCGGCGCAACAGCCGCTTCCGCGCCGTACATCGAGTCGGACGGTCGAACACTCTGACGACCTGCGCAGGGCGTCATTTGGCTCGCACCGCCCCACTGCACTCGCGCCCTCGCAGACCGCGTCGGCATTCGACGGTCTGTCGCCAGAGACGCGGCACAAGCGCAAGGTCAGCTTGAGCATGCTCAAGGCGCGGATCGACAGCGAGGTCGCGGCATCGAGCACGGTGTCCCGGCCATCCTCCCGAAACTCGAAGAACATCGCATCTCCCGCGCACAGGTCCTCCGGGCTTCCCGCTGTCATCGAGCCTCCTTCACAGCCTGCTACGCCGCCGCCTCACGCTCAGGCCCCGAAGCGGCCCGTCTTCATGGACGAGTCCCACATCTTCTGGTGTCATTCATGTCAGGGCGACCTCGTCGTTCTCTAGTCGTCAATTAGCTGCACTTTTTTTGTCTCGCGGATAGGTCCGGACGCTGGGTTTCTACTTGGGCTTTGTTTCCAGGCAATAGTGAGTTATAATGTACAGGATTCGTAGGAATGCATGCATGCCGGCGTGCGGGCGCGCCCGCGTCGGCCGCTTCGCCCATTAAGGAGTAGGTATTGTAAAGGAGAGGGAGAGATGTGATAGACGTGACAAACAGTGCGGACCCCAAGCACTCATAGTTACCGTTAAGATCATAACGACGCGTCGCAATAGAGATGTGCGGGCGGGCGTGAGCACGCTCACTGACGGAGGCTGTTTCTCTTGGTCTTGAGCGATACCAACTTCTGTTGTAGATCCTGCAGAAACACCATCAGCCCCGGAACAGAGCAAAAGACACACTACAGCGCCACGTACCTTGACTTCATCAGGTCTCAGAGTACCCTTGCCGCGCTCCTCCTCCAAGCCCTTCTCGATGCTCTCGAGCACCTCGTTCATGAGCTCGCGATAGTCCACCCCAAAGAAGTGTGTGAGCTTCGCCGCGCGGCGGCGCCGCTGCTGGAAGGACGGCTCCGTCGGAGTGGGCGCGATGATCAGGCTGATTTCTGACGTGAACGAAGCGATGGAGGTGCGTGACGGGAGCGAGCGCCGCCGTTCGGACTTGGCCGTCGGGGTGGCAACGAACTGGTCATCAGCCGCAAGGGGCGAGGATGGCCCTGCGTGGGGGTGGTCGGTATACGGGTGGCTGCTGAGATAGTCGTGGAGCTCGGCTAGCGACTCCCGGTCATCCTAGGTTAGAGAGGAGGGGTGTCAGGCGACGGACTCAGTCAGATAGAGTGCGGCACGAGGGCTTACCCTGTCAATGATGTCGTTCAGGGAATTCAGGGAGTGGCGGTAGTGCATGTACACGGAGGACCGCGCGGGGTCGAGGAGATCGGAGTCGGCGCTGTCGCCGATGAGAGGCTTGGACGAGTCTGACGTGCCCGGCCGAGCGTTCTTCTTCTTGGGCTTGGAGCCAGACCCGGACTGCGTGAAGCGGAACGCGGGCGAGGACGGGCTGCGTGGGGACGCTCTGGGAGAGGGAGGAGCCTTTGAGTTCGCGGAGAGGCTGCTCGAGGACGAGGTCGGAGCGCGGGTGTGGTAAAGCGTCTGCGGCGGAGCCACGCCGAACATCTGCAGACGACCAGTGTCAGTACACCATATACATAAAGACGACCATCCCCGCAAGCACACGCACCTTCTCCATCTTGACCGCACGACGGACGTTAATGGCCTTCTCGCGCTCGTTGAGCTCCTCCTTGAGCCGGTCGATGTCGTCCGACCACGTCCTGGAGAACTCGGCGGCGGAGCTGCTTCTGCGGCGTCTCATCTTGATCTTGCGCGCGTCCGCGTCGTCGTCTGTCTGCTGGTCGAGCGTGATAGCTGGCGCAGGGGGCGGGAGAGGCGTGCCCTCGTCGAGCGTGCCGAGGACGAGGTGCTGTGGGACACGGGAGCCAAGGAAGCGGTGGAGCTTTGCGAGCTTTTCTCTCTTGCGGCGGCGCTCCTCCTCGGCGAGCTGCTCGGACGAGAGCGAGAGGCTATCCGACAGCGAGGCGGTGGACGCGCCGTACTCGCCGCGCCGTGTCCGGGGCCCGCGCGGCGTCTCCGCCAGGATCTCCGAGATCCCGTCACCCGCTCCCTCCTCGTCTGACAGGTCCATGAACGACGTCGGAGACCCCGGCGCGGCCCCGCCGGTCCACCGCCCGGACCCGGCGTCGCTCTGCGGGACGTCCTCCGCCGTGCCGATCTCGATCACCGCCGAGCCGTCGTGGTGCCCGGCGCTGCTGCTCACCGCAGCCGCCGAGCTCCCCGACTCGTTCGACCGCCGCCCGACGAGCGAGAAGTCGTCCGGGCTGAGCGGCGCAGAGTGTCTGCGCGCGGCGAGCGAAACGTACCGCGTGCTGTCCGGCGGGGGCCAGACCGTGTCGCTGCCTCCTGCTGCGACGACCTCCTCAGACATCGACACAGCCGGTCGGTGATGCGGATGCTTGCGTTTCGCCGTCAAATTCAGCGCCAGATTGCCCGGTATCGGCATGCAGCCGTTCGGGAGGTGCGCGTCCTGCCTCTCCGGGGAGATGGGGGACACGCCTGGAGTTTGGCCAAATAGCTGCGTGAGCTTGTGCGTCTGGCGGACGCGCTGGGCGCGCTCGCGCGGGTTGAGCGCGTTGGTCGTAGAGAGGCCCGAGAGGCTGCGGTCCAGGTCGCCTGGAAAAGTCGAGAGCGGCCCGCCCTGTTTGGTCTGGACAGGCGACCCTCTGCTCGACCTACTGGCCGAGGGTTGCGACGACCGAGACCGACGGCTGAAGTCAGGCTTGGGAGTAGTAGGAATGGGTGGTTTCTCAGAGCCCGCGGGCGGGATGAGGCGGGGGAGACGGGGTTTCGTCGAACGGGAGGGGTACTCGCCATGGTTGAAGTCGTTGCTGGTATCGTTAGACGTCTGAGGAGTAGGCTGTTGTGTGGTCGCGTTCTGGCCCAGCTGGGGTATAGACTGGAACTCTGCGCTGAAGGGAGAGAACGTGGGGGACGCGAGGTCGATGAAGGATTCGCGGTCTGCGCTCATGGAGGACCTGCCGGGGTGGGGGTAGCGCGCGATGTCGAAGGAGTGGTTATTAGAAGAGCTGGGATATATGGTAGAAGAGATGGAGATGCGGGCGTCGGTGAGGGAGGACTGGGGGTCGTGTGAGGAGTCGGAGGCCGAGGCGGGGGAGAGACTGAGGGCAGCACTCGCCAACGAGCTCGATGTAGACTGCTCCGACGCCTGCCGGGCGTGGGAAACCCACGCGCGTGGCGGTGGCTGCAGTTCGTCGCACTCCGTCTCGGTCTCCATCCACCGTCCTCCCGACGGCCCTGATCCGCCAACTGATGGCCTCCTGAAACTCATCCTCCGCCGTTCCCCGTACGACCCCCCGTCGATACCTGCAGTGTGTACAGAAGAAAAAGAAACGGACAGACGCGGTGAGCTTCCCGCAGCGACGCAATGTATAGCCATGGAAACAACACGTACTTTTACCGGCGGGCGCGACGGGCGAACTAGGCACGCTCGACGGCTGCTTTTTCAGTTCCCCCGCGGCACTAGCACCAGCACCCTGACTCTTGCTCGCCCCCTTCTCCAGGATCCGCCGGTACCTCCCCGGCAAACTCGCTCTCTCCACGCTGCTTCGCCTGGGGTCCAACTCCGCGTCGCTCATCCGCCGTGCGCTGCGTGCGCCCGACTCGGACACCGCGCTCAGCGAACCCTTCCCTCTGCCGAGCTTTGTGATCTTCTGGAGACCCGACAGGTACCGGTTCTGGCGCGACGGTCGCGAGCCGTCGGCCGGGTGCGCGGTCAGCTCCGGGGACGAGGGCACGGAATCCAGGGGCGATATCGGGTCTCCTAGGTCTCGCTCCGCCCACGTCTGGAGGGTCGCTGTCTGCATAACTGGTTCCCCCTCCTTCTGGTCATATAGCCCATCGTGTTCTACTAGCGAGCGCCTCCGCGCACTGAACACGAGCGAATCTCCGCGCAGGAAGTTCGACAGCCGGGGCGACGGCTTCGCGTTCGGGTTCTGGCTGGGGCTCCCATCTGTACTCGCCGGGGTATTGGGGCTGTTCGAGTACGGCGAGGAGGTGGGCGAGTTCGGCAAGGACGCGATCGAGTGGTCGATGCTAGTGGCAGGGGAGGGCGGGGTCGAGCGCGGGGGCTTGCCCTTGCGGCTATTTGGGCGAGGTGGTGGGGGAAGGCCGCCGCCAGCCGGAGGCAGAGAAGGCGCTGTAAGGGGTATGTCAGTTGTCGCGTTTGTCGGACGTGCGCGATCCAGGAATAGGAATGCGATAAACGCGACGCGGCGGGAGCCCGTCAGGATGGTACGCACCGTAATCCCGTCTTCCGTTCATCTCCAGCTCGAAGGCGGCGTTGAGTACTTGAGGCTCGACTATGAACCTGTTCTTGCTTGCGGGGGACATGGGCGGAGAGCGAGGATATACGCGATCGGTGCTCGTCCGGGCTGCTTGTTGCGAGGTGCTCTCGCCGCTGCCATTCCCTTCCCCGATCATGATGAATGTGCGTTAGACTGGCAGTGCCTGGGCGTGAGCGGTCGTGATGGATGCTGTCAGGCGAGGAAGCCGGCAGGGACAGAGAAAAGAGGAGAAGAAGCAGAGGACCCAGAGGAGCAGAGAGACAGCCCGACGAGGAGGAAGCTCGTCAAAAGAAAAGAGGAGAGGAGGTCGCAATCAGTATGCAGGCTGCCCAGGCACGGAGGGAGCACCGTGGTGCGTGACGCTGTGAGGCCGAGGTTTCGCGTGCACCGCCCCGCCCCCACTTACGCTTAGGCTCTGTGTATACGCCTGGGTGCAGCAGCAGCTGACGGCCCGGCACGCGACGGAATGCAGGCGGCGGCACTACTTGCACTTGCACTTGCACGTCGCAGATAGATACGCCGCACAAGACGCGCCAGACTAGACAAGACAAGACCGCGTCTGGCTGAAAGCAGTGGTGGCGTCGGGCACACTACGCTACATACTGTATGTATAATTGTCATTGTATATCAGTTCAGGCCATCTCTGCTCGCGCCGGAGCCGCAGGCGGTGCCAGTCGAAATGGGCCCGCCGGCGTCCGGAGAGCACGGAACGGCCCCGTCGCGCTGGCAACGCCGTGCGCCCGCGATCCTCGAGGCCGCCTGCGTCTCCTTCCGCCCGATCCGGACACCGATCCCCTCCGCTCTCCAGATCTGAATCTCACCAGCCCCCTGACTCGCAGATGCGTCGCTCGATCACCGTACAAGCCCTTCGATCGCGAACAGTGCATATGTTTTCTGCGGCCCAGGCAGGCGTGCCTTGCAGTCTCTCAAGAGCGAGCGAAGGAACTCGCCGTACGAGCCATCGGCGGATTTCTGCACACGGTGCTCGATCGTGGGCGTTTCGCCCGTTCGCCAATGATCTTTGCTTGTCATATTATACTGCACTGCCGGCGACTATGGACGATGTGCTGAGCACATCGCCCGGGGACTCTGACGGCGCCAGTGGCATCCCCATCTATCCATCGCATCCGCCCCCGCATCAGCCAAATGCAATCCGACCACCCTTCGATATCAAAAGGAGGCGTCATTTGTCTGCCCCCTCCACAGCCATGTCTGCAATCTGATGATTGTGGCGTGCAGGGAGATGTTCAGGAGCAGGCCCGCAGGCGGCATCGACTCTCCTATCACGGTCATAGCTCCAACCTAAAAGCTTCCGCCTTCACAGAGTGCCAAGCTGCATGCATGAGAACAGGGGCCGACTCGAGGATCGGCTGTGTCTCCTGGGTCGCACGTCGTGCGACTAGTGTAATCATTCCCCCTCCACATGTGTTGTTGTACGTCCTCGACTAACACCATCACGTCAGTACCGTGAGGAAAGTCTGTACATGAGGCACACAGAACACACCTGTGGTCAGCTCACAAGACTACCGCTCCATCACAAGGCTCGGCGAATGCATAACAGCGGGACCTGCACGAGGCGCGGTCGAACGATTGCAGACGAGAGATCCGAGTGCGTAGACGTACAATGCAGCGGGCGAGTATGTATAATATATGCAGTACAAGACGAGGAGGGGCCATGCGGAACGAGCGGCGGCGAGGCAGGTAGGTACTGTCAAACTTAGTCACGATATGTACACGCTATGCAGATGTCCGTACACGGCGAGGTGGAAGAGCAGGCGGAGGACCGCGCGCACTGGGCACCGGGGTACTGACAGCTTCAGGAGGAGTAGGCGGAGAGGAAGGCGTCGGTGTGAGAGTCACAGGCGAATCGAACACTTCTGGATTGCTGTGATCACTCGCGTCCGGCTGCTCTGAGGAGCCCACCTCGCTGCGCTCCGCGATCCCGCTCTGCCCCGGAGACGACGGGGGACTGAACGAAGCCCGCTTGACGCGATCCTTCGAGACGATCGATTGCAGCGCAGCAGAGGCAGGCGAGCGGGTCGCCAGGTCCCTTTCAGGCAGCGGCGGTGGCTCGGGCTTCGACCCCAGGACATGCGTCGAGTTTGCCCGGGGCGGGAGTGGGGGAGGCACCGCCGAACGTGGCGCCGGTGCCGCCGGCGTCGGCGACGGCTCGCTCTCGTCCGCAGAGGGAGGCGCCGAGTCCTGATCCCGACCCGAAAAGCCATTCTGCGAGACCGGCCCCGGCTCGCTCCTCGTCGAGGCTCCAGCGCCGGGGTTCTTCCAAAGTCGGTAGACGCTCTGCAGGGGCACCTTCTTTGATTCCTGTGGGGCCGGCGGCTGCGGTGGGGGAACGTAACCCATCGACATCACTTCCCCGCGATGGCTTACATGGATGCCAGGAATTGTCATCGTCTTCGGGGGCGGAGGCTGGGTGTGTATGGGCGACGGCGGCCGTTCAGGTTCCTCCGGAGCAAGACCCAGAGCGAGTGAAGCGCTCTCCCGAGACGAGCTTGAGACCTGCGATTGTGTCCTCTCTACTGGCAACGTCGCCGGGGATGCAGACCTTGGCGCTCCTGCCTCGTCTGTCGCCGCCAGTGGCGATGAAGCAGCGGGCCGTGCCTGGGCTGGAGAGCTACTGGGGACCTTCTCTTTCTCCTTCCCCTTCCCGGTTTGCGGCACCGGGATAGGCTCAGACGTTTCATGTTGATTGCTTCTCGGTGAGGCCTCTTCCAGTGGCGTGAGCTCTCGTTCCCTCCGCTCAGCGACCGCAGCGCGAACCTCGGCATAGCTTGGACGCGTCCCCTGCGTCCGGCTGTCAATTCGGCGCTGGTCTCCGTGGCCTGCATCAGGGACCTCCTCTACCGCCGCAGGAGCGGACGCGGTCGCCGCATGGTCCCGGCGGAAGTTGCCCCAGTTGACGCCCCACTTGCGCATGGCCTCCTTTGCCGTGTTGCTGAGCGCCTGCTTGTCACCTGCTCGGGACTTCAGTGTTTGCAGGAATGTGCTCGGGCTCGAAGGCGTCTGGCGGGGGGAGCTCCCGGGCGGTGCGGGACTCTTCGATCTGTAGGTCGCCATCTGGGAATCCGATCCGTCGTCTGAGAAGTCGCCGCCGTGAGAGAACGAGGCGGCTCGAGAGGAGGCAGAGCGGGAGTTCTGGGATGCGCTGCGGCGACTCGAAGGCGTCGGCGTGAGGTATTGACTGTCCTCGCCAGGATCCTCCGCGACGGGTGTCTTCTCGTCCCGCTCGTTAGGGGGTGTAGGGACATTCGGCGTAGAGCTTGATCTTCGCCCAATGTTGCTGTCCGGTCCAGGTGTTCGACCTCGAGAGTCATTTTCCTCAACATCCGAGACATAGGTCGGGGCGCAAGGGGTTGTGTCAGACTCCTCCTGAACGCTTGGGAACCAGCTACGCCGCCGCGCCGCAGGAGAAGAGCTGAGAGCCGAAGTACTAGCAACGTCCGTGGTCGCTGCTCGATGGATAGGTGCAACTTCTGGTGGGGACGTGCTAGTGACCTTCTCGATGTCCGCTGACCGCGACCGCTGAATCGGTGGAAAGTCGGCGTCTCCCAGGTCGAGCTTGGGAGCTTCAGGTGGAGGGGCGGATGCCGGGGTACTGGTTCCATCTCCAGATGGCATTTCTTCAGAAGGAATCGGCACACGCTCTTGTCGCGAGGCGTCAGCCCAGATACCGCCGCGGTGTTGGTACGGATAGCTCTCGAAGAATGCGATATCGTCCATGTTGGGCATCACCACGGACTCTAGAATCTGCAAGGCCGTATGTCAGAGATGCGGATGTAGCGAGCCGCACTAGGAGAACGCTCACCACTTCCTTCACTTTGGATTCGATGGTACTCAGAATCATGCCCCATGTGATCTGACGGTCGCTTACGACCGGCTCGACGTCCAACATGATCCTTGGCATCTGGGTGAACGCGTACCAGATGCGGCTGCTCGGAGGACGCTTCACCTTGACCAGGAGGTTGCCCTCAATCTCCCTCAGGACCAGAGCCAGCACTAGCTTTACATTGTACGTCTTGAACCGCGCTCCAAGATTGATGGTCGCCGTAGCCTCCACCGTGACCCGGACCTCACCTTTGTACGCGAGATGCACTTCCAGAGAAGCGTCGCCTTCCTTAGTGAGCTCCTTCAGCATGGGTTTACTGAACGTCGGTGTCCGGTTCCCCACGCTTACTTCCCTAACGACGATGTCTGTCAGAAAGCCCGGCCGCTTGACCCTTGAAATCTTCTTCATGAGCCGCCCGATGATGTACGACTCCAAAGTCTGCGTCCTGTAGTAGCTGAAGAAGATTCGACCGAGAAGGGCGTTGAGCCACCGCATGGGAATGACGTCGGGTTGCTCATCCAGCGTCGCCACCAGATGGGACATGTCGTCCGGCCTGAAGACCGGCTTCAGCGGATCCAGCGTCGACGTGTTCGGTGGGTTGTCCGACGCGTGCACGAGCGCGAGGTACCAGTCCTCCATCTCCACGGCCGAGCGCACGAAGATGAACCACGGCGTCGATACGTCCAACGCCTGCTCCCTCGCCTCCTCTCTCTTATTCTCCAGCTCCATCAGCCGCTCGCGCTCCCTCTGCTTCTGCCGTGCGCTCCCGCCCTTCTCGTCAACGACTTCGTCGAGGTTGTCCTCCCCGAGCTTCATCTCCCTGGTGAGGCTGGGAAGTTCCTTCTCCGCCACCGAGGGCTTCGGCTTGAGGCAGATGGCGTTGCGCTTGGCGAAGAGCTCGCCATCAGGGAGGCCTTCCGGGTAGATGACGACGTCGTATCCGCTCAGCTCGATAGCAGCTTCGCATTCCGTCATGGTCTCGTCTTCGTATAGGTAGAGCACCTTGCCCTTGAGCGCGACGTACCACATATCCTTCGGCCGGGAACGCTTCGGGTCCTTCGATCGCGCATCCAGGAAACCTCTGACCATTCCCACATACGAAGCATCCCCAGGGGTCTCCTCGAATGTCCGCCGTACCGTGAGCCATCCCTTCCGAGGCTTAGGGAAATCGGTCAGGTCGGACGTGGACGCCGCTGCGGTAGTCGACGGTGGCTGCTCCTCCGCTTCTTCGGCTTGAGATTGAGCCTCCAGCTCACGCCTCTTGAGCTTGTCTGCATCGGGGTCGCCAACGGGTACGGAGGTGTATACTGTGTAGAAGATGGCAGCGAGGAGAACGAGGGGGAGGAAGGTCAGTCCGCCGAGAATGTAAGCATAGAAGAGGGCTTTCAGGGACATCTGGCGTCCTGTCTGGGCGCGCTCGCGTCAGGTGGGCTCAGCACGAAGAGAAGAACGGTCTTACGGTGTGGAGGGTTAGCGAGCTCTTCGAGCCCGGTGGGTGGTGTAGAGCATGGAATACGTGGTGGACGGCGTCTCTACTGAGAGTGGTAGGCGCGGTGAGGTCACCGCATACAGCCATCACCTGAACACGTGCATAAGTACCAGCACTCGGCCACGATCCACGACGCGACAGTAGGCCGAAGCTCACTCCTGCGCGCACCGTCGAAAACATTATCTGAAGCACAGCAAAGTACTAACATTGCAATCAGGTATCCAATACATGCGGAATGCTGAACAGACAACCAGAATATCTAACCTACGTAACACCAGATGCAGCACTGCCAGTGCATAGAACGGAACGAACGCGAGTGAACCAAGACGCGCATGGATAGGGTATCGCGATGCTCCATACACTCAGACCGACTCAGCCCTCTCGGAGGCTGCTACGGGAATAACAAGTCCGACCGCGCGAGGCGTGCGCCCTCGCCGCCTCCACCGCCCTCAGGCGCCTCGTGGACAGGGGCCGCGAGAACATGCCTTTTGACATCTGCTCCTGCACAGGCGGCAGCTGCGCGTACCAGTGCCCATCCTCATACCGCCAGCGCTCTACGAGCGGGAACGGCTTCGCAACCAGAGGCGGGAAGACGTCGTTCAGAGCAGGGTGCGTGGGGACGGGCAGCCTGTTGCCGAACGCGGCGTCCTGGTATGGTATCAGACAGGCGGATTCCCGTGGTAGGGAAGGACAGGGGGTAATGACGATTGTTGGTATCGATGGGTCGTCGTTGGTGATTACCAACGGTTCCTCTGGGTGCTGGTAGTTACACGGTGAGCTAGAGACCGTACGTGAATGGGCAAAGTACACTTACCCTGACGGATGAACGCCGCCTCAGCCGCGGTGGCAACGAGGATGGTGACTGCGTGGACGGTGAGCCGTCTGTACTTTCACGATGCCGAAGACGTGTAGGCAGAACGTCTCGCTCTGCGGGCTGTTACATTGACCGTCAATGACCCGAGCACCGCTAGGGAGTCCCTGGACAGCAGCAGCCTACGTACCTCAAAGTACGCTTCCTGTCCATGTGAGACTTCCAGATCTACGAACAGCTGTGCAAGCTGCTCCACATCGTCATGGAACGTCGTGCTGAGCGTGTTATACACAGGGGTGAGGGTGCGCGAGCAGAGGTCCGAGACTCTGCTCCAAGCGAGGTGTGGGAGAGGTCTGACGAACTGGTACACTTCCTCGACGTTCAGGTTCTGTCACGACATGCTTCGGTGAGCTCTGCGGGTCCTAAGGGCAGACACGACGACGTACGAGCAGCTCCCTATCATTCTCTGGCGACGCACTCTGTTCTCCCAGCTCGATCGTGGCCAGCAGCGTCCGCGACGCCGCCTGAGACAACCGTGCGAGCATGGTCTATAGGTCCAACTAACGCAAATGAAACCTTTGTGGGAGGCGACGCTAGCTAAGGAGAGACACAAGACGACCAGTCATCTGCACGCAGGGCCGCACGAACATGAGGATCGCCCAAGAACAGGCGGCAGAGGCAGAGGGCAGAGTGAAACAGGCAGTCCGTCGCAGGCTCATGGCGGCCGTAACAGCTCGGGCATTCAACTGATCCGATTGGTCCGGCAGACTCAAATAACCGGTCCCGGGATGCCGACCTCCTGCCTCATCCGGGCTAGTGCCCCGCACCCCAGATTACGATCTGCGCAGCCCCGATCATGCTCATTCGCGTGCAAGGCTAGGCTTGGAACGTTCAGGTCAGGCGACGAGCGACGATGCTTCTGTTTTCTCAGAAAGTCGTGGTCAACACAGCGTATTGGATTACGGTGGAAACTCTATGTACGGTGGGACAAGGAGCGGCGTATGCTACAGGTGAACAGAACGATCCGGGGTCCGACGATACATCATCACGTGCACGAAAGAGCGATGCAGAGAAAGCGAGCAAGGAGTGACGTGGAGGCGCGTCAAAACGAACAAGAAGTGCAGCCTCACTATAGTTGAAGACCGTCTGGCCGCGTGTCGGAGGAGAAGCCAGAAGGAGCGGGGGGAATGGCGAAAGCGGCAGTCCAGTCGACGTCCGTGCCAAATATCTCTGCCGAAGGCCAAGCTTGCAGCGGAGCAGAAGGCTCGGCGGTAGGTCGCATCCACGACCACTGGGGATCGAACAGAAGCTCGCCTTGACTGACGTCCGAGGACGCATGCATGTCCAGGCCATCGAGAGCGTAGTCGTCCATAGAAGCCTCCTCGTCCGAAGAGCCTTCCCCATCATACGACTCCTCGTCGGCCTCCTCGAACATCATGGCATCGTCCGCCTCCTCGGCAGACTCCTCCGTAATGTCCAGAGGAAGATGACTGCAGACGTCAAGCTCACGTAAGGGCAGTATTGGCTCCGAGTGTCGCCTGACAAAGTCCTTGGGGTCGTAGTGGCGGTCGTCGCGCAGGATCGGCGGCTTGTACGCTCGGACCGGTCTTGGCTGCATGATCTCCAGTGGACGAGAGAGTTGGGTCTGATGGGGGGCGATCGATGAAGGCGTCGCGGCGGATGAAGAAGACGCGAGATTATTATCTGTGATCGGAAGCGTGGCGGCGTCTGTGGAGGGAGGGGCGATCTGCGAGAGCTGTTCCTGGAAGAAAGGCGGGAGCTGCAGAGCGGCGAGGTTGGCCGGTTCGCTGTGTCGCCTCGCGCCAGCCAGGCTGCTGCCCTCGTTCGACGGGACGGCGATGGCCTCGGGCTGGCAGGCATCGAAGCTGTAGCTCAAGAAGGCGTTGGGAGAGAGGGGCGCGGATCCCGGGAAGTCTTGGACGTAAGAACACTGAGGGTCGTCCTTCGTCTTCGCTTCGACGCCGCACGGGAGCTCCTCGCCGAATAGAGGGTGACGGAGCTCGGGAAACCATCCGAACGCCGCCTCGCTGGGTGCAGGCGTGGTGACTGAGCTGTCTGACGCTGGCGTTCCATAATCACCCGGCGAGGAATAATCCATGTACGAGCTGGAACCGAAGCTCGATCGAGACATGGAGCGAAAGATCGGCGATTGCGGATTTGGAGAGGCCATGTCGGGCTCCCATCCCTGCGGCTCTGACAGCTGCTCGCCAGCTGTGAATGCACAGCGGGAGAACGCGTCTTCAGTAAACCCTGCAGGAAAATTCATGTCAGACGATGTCTGCGTTAGAAGCACATGCAGCTGACCATAAGCACTCGGCTCGAGACCTTCGTAGAGGTAGTCTAGGACGTCAGGTTCGTACGAAGGCACGCCTGCGGCAGACGGAGATTGGTTCTGATATAACTCCTTGTCGACGAAGGAGAAGTGGCTGCGGCAGGAGGTCGGAGGACCTGCTTCAGGCGCGAAGGTGTAGGCCATTGGAGGAGCGGCTACGGAAGAGGGCAGCGGAGGGAGAGGGGACGCGGGAGACGACGAGGCCAACGCGTCGCCCGAGGATATATAGTAGCCATCTTCCGGAGTGGCGTGAGCCCAGGGAGGGGCAGAGACAACAGCGGATATGGATGCACGTTGCGGCTGCTTGTGGAGAAGCTGATGCGAAGCCGACCATGAAAGGAGCGTTTGCGGCATCCGCTCGGGCGTCTGGTGCGTATCCGGACAGATCAGCCCGAGGTTCTGGGAATGGACGTTGTAATCGCGGACAATAGATCTTTGGCTACAAAGGGAGCGCCGCTGTGCGCACTGAGGCTGAGCAGAGCACGAAGAGGGCACGACGCAGGCAACAATGGACGCTCCGAGCAGAGCAAGAGGCGTTGTGTTATAGGATCGAGACGGGGTACTCACGGGGGTGTCATGTTCGCGGAGCTGAGCAAACTCGTTTGCAGCGTGGCACTTGGTCAGAGGGCGCACGCTGTGGTGCGTCCGATCGGCGCTGGACAGGAGGGCCACTGCGGGATTCCTGCGGGGGTCGCCACTCGGCACATCAGATAATGAGTGTTCGGATGGATGGGCCATCTTCATGCGCTTGAGCGGGGGGCCCCGTGTGGCATCTGGGGAGGGGGAGGGGAGACGTTTGTGAGCGAAGCAGGGCATGGGGGGAGGGAGGGGGAGTGCTGCGCATGTTGGGAGGGGGACGGGATATAATAAATGGCGGATGGATGGAGGAGAGCGAACGGAAGCTGTACGATGTGTGAGAGGCCGCAAGCGAGAACGCTTCGACGAGTGTTCCAAGCCTCCCGGATTAGGAAGAACCACCACAATCGCGTCCCGGATGCCAACTATCGCCCGCTTCGCCGAGTATCATCCCATCGCTCCTCGCCCGCCCGCCCTGATTCCACTCTGATATCCATCAGCCCCAGTCTAATGCTGCACATGTGAACGCCCCGTCCTGTGCAACCTAATACCCATTCACCGCACCGCAGAAGCCTCGCTCCCAGTACGCTTGTCTGCCGAGCCGCGCCCTCAGACCACCACGCCGCCCAGTCGCATTCAGGCTTGCCACTGCCGTTCATGAAAATGTGACACCATCCGACCGCTCGCCGCCTGCGCTGTCAGTCATGCTGTGATCATCCGTCGCCGCTGCTTTCTTGCGTTACACCCCTGCAATTGTATACCGCACAATCACGCATGGAACATATCACTGATCGCATCCTCGTACAGGGCAATGTCGAAACCTTGCATAGGAACAGCCTTCCCAGCCAGATATCCCCGGCCGCCGGATACAGTCCGCCGCGGCGTCCCATTCGCCCCCGCTGCGCGATCGACCCTTGTTTCTGCGACTGTACGAGGATCCCAGCCTGCTTACCCAGGTCTAGATCGCGGCGACGTGTCCGCTCACCTTGTCTTACATATCAGGTCTCCGTTGCAACACCGAACCTGAGATCGCCTTGTAGGTACACCGCGTACCCCTCCGTCGTGCTCTCCAAGCTCAGAGTCTGTGCCTGGGTGTGTCCGCGAATGATCGTATTGAGCGAACTGTCGTTGGCATGACACATGAGCGGGTCCAACGCCATTCCGTCACCGTCGCCTTCTCGCCCCCGACCCGGCCGCGTCGCAGGCTTAGACGACACAAGATTGGAGTCGGCTTTGCCTCTCCTCCCTCCCGCGCCTGGAACTGCCCGGCTCAGCGCCACACGTGCCCGGCCTTCGCAGCGACGTGCAGTGGCCCCGGGAGAAAGTGCGGCGAACGAAGCCTCCCGCCGAGCACACACGGAGCACGAAACCGGACAGCACCGTGCCACCCCAGCGCATGTCATGCCACCCTGGCGTGGAGTCAGAGACGAAACGCAAATCACAAGACGCGGCAACGACGAATGAAGGGCGCTGTCCACGGTGAACTCGTAATGGCGTTGCTTCCACGGCGACTACGACCGTCTCGCTTGATTGTTCCGCTGCGACTAACAGGGAAGTGCAGGCTGCGGTATGTACGGCAACTCTACATAACACGCCCTAGCAGCGGCGCACCGTTCATGATGGAACCGCTCCCTCAGATCAACGAACGTCACAGCTCAATCCGCTGATGACTGAGACAGCGAGCCGCCGACGTCGGTGCGTCACCCACGCCCGTGTGTATGCACCTCCGATTCGGGTGCTGGCCGAACCATCCACGGCTCTTCCTGAGGATGACAGAGTTCAATTTCGGCGGCCCTGGAATGCCCAAACCACGTACCTCGCGCCGAATGAAGAGCCTCATCCCTCATGATCTGAGCGTCCTGAAACTGCGTGGAAGCGCGTCCATGAAACTGCAGCAGTTGCCGCAATGAACTTCTTCTCCGGCCCCCTGCGTGGCTGGATATCCCGATGCTGCGGCGGAAGTGCCGCTCGATGCACACGCACGCCCTGCCGTCGCCCGAGATAAGCGCAACTGTCCATCTCCTGGGGCTTCCTGGATGCTCAGGTGCCGACGCGATTCGGCTCGGTGAGAACGCAGTGCGGACGCAGAACGCAGATCAAAGTTCTGGCCTGGATATTCAGGATATCCGGATATGCTTCTGCCGCGCGCTGCCAGTGCCACACCAGGTTTCCATCAGCGTGCGCAACGCCGATGCTGAGCGTGGCGGTTGGAGACGTACATACATCGCTACAGTTACCGAGGTTCTTGGGTACAAGTCCTTGGCGCGTAAGTAGGGCGACGATATCGAGCGTGAGAGGAGCCTGTGGCGGATACAGCGTACAGGTATAGGTGGGAATCACGATTCGGATCCGAAATCAAAGTTGTAGCAGCAGACTTGCGGGGCATCAACCTTGTACCTGCGGCATCATCACGAGCAGGTACCAGAACGCGCTGCCATCCATCTGCAGAGCAAGTGGACTGCTGCAGGACGACCGATCAGGATATCGGAACCTCGGTCTGCACGTCGACCGTGTATTAGCACCGCTCAATTGAGTCCAGTAGGAGCTTCTCACCGAAGGCGTCTCCATGGTATATTTCCCTTCCAGCAGCCCAGTATATGCGCGTACCTCGAACTCCTCCACCTGCCGCATGTGGTGCTTCAGCTTGTCCGAGGGACTGAATTCCCATATCTTCAGGACAGCCGGTAGCGACTTGCGGATGCGCTCGCACAAGGCGAGGGTCTCAGATAGCGGACGCCCCCGATGGAGCTCCGCCTCGAACGCGATCTTCAGGTAAACTGCGGTAGGACGCATCCGTGAGCAATCGCGCCGAGAGCGTCGAGGAAGGAAGACCACTCACAAGGGAAGTTCTCGTCGTCCGGCGGGTACATCTCTGCAGCCTTCTTGTAGAACTTGGCCGCTGCGGCGAGCATGTTCTCGGCTTGCTCAGCTTCGTTCGCCTGCTTAGCACTCAGCCCCTGCTGCATGAACACCGCGCCTAGGACGCTGCATATTCCTGCCGTCAGTACCGCGCCTCGAACATATCAGAAGTAGTTTCGTACGCATGCGCTTCGGCGACAGGATAGACGAAGAACGAGTACCAGGCACCCTTGTCCATTGGCCCGTCGCTCTCGTCCTTGGGCACGTTCTTCGTGGTCTCGTCGACCATCTGGTTCGCAATCTCAATTACATCCTCCACATTGTACTTGGAATCGTCCTCGGACTGCTTCAGGGCCTTTCGTATGATCCCGCATGACATGTGAGTCCAGGCACGTCGGTCACAGCAGCTCGCGACTTGCCGCGAGATAGGCCTCCATCCGCAGGCGCTTGATCCCACGGATGAACGTCCTCTGGAAGATGAATCCTCGGTCTGCAGTCGGCACATCGTGCCACGTCCGCACGCCCCACTCGAGGACGTCGACGACGTTGTTGTAATACTGCAACGCGAGGTCCTCGCTCTCCCCGCTCCGGTGTGCGAAATACGCTCGCAGGAACCACGCACTCAACAGGGGATCAATCACCGAACGCACTGCGATCTCCACGACATGCTAACTCACCGAATGGTCGCTGCTAACGCCATGCGGACGGCCTTCCAACCCTTTTCTTTCTGCCGTTTCACCGCCTCCTCCTTGACAGTCTCGGGGCCGCCCGTAGACCAGCCGTCATGGGCTGTCAGCTCAAACTGTACTGCGACGGGATGAGCCTCATACATGGCGGACGGAACAAGACCAAAAACCTTGCAATTGCAGCAGGTCAAGCCAATCTGAGGAGTCCATATGAAACACGCGGTCATCCCTGAGGATACCGCTGACAATCGACTGAAGAGCCTGGAGTACCGGCGGCAACAGCGCGTGAGTGCCGTTCGGCAGAGGCATGTACACAACGTACATTGAGGTTTCCTTCGATGCCCGTCTCGGTCTTCTTAATCTGTTTCATGTAGCGCACCCCTTCCGAAAAATCCTGACATACAAGTTCAGAGAAGTTGGTCTGCATGTCACGGGCAGGTTTACCCTGTATGCATTCATAATTGCCCATGCCTGTAACGATATTCAGTAGTGGACTCGTGTCGAGTCAGGTATTGTTTGTTGCTTACGCTAGTGTTCAGCACGTTGTTTGTCGTCAAGACGTCCTCCATCTTCAAAGCGCGCATCCAAGGCCTTTCGGCCTCGGGAATTTGGAAGGCTTGGAGGCCATGCTCTTCCAACGATGTCGACTTGTCCTGCCTCTCCAGTTCAGCCTCAGCTTTCTTTAGACCATCCTCATACTGCTCTCTGAGCCGCTGCTGTTCGGGAGTCAGGTCTGCTGCTGGAAGAGTCTCCAACGCTCGCTCCCAAGCTTGGACGCTCCTCGAGAACACCCGCAGTTCCTGACCAGCTTGACGTCAGATACACCGCGACCGCACTATGTCGATTGGCTCACGAAGGTCGCCTTGGCCAACCGCGCCCACGCCTTGCCATAGTCGGGATCTATCTCGACGGCCTATGCGTGTTTGATAAGACATCCTGTGCAGCCCGGCGTAGGCACATCGTGCCCCGGCGCGCGGCGTACCTTCTGTGCATCTCTCCCGGCGTCCAGATATCTAGAAATGCGTTCCATCGGTCAGCTCGAGCCAGATCCTGTTCATCATAGACACCCACTGTTTGAGTGCGATGTAAGTGGCCGCCCTGTTGGCGTACAGCACCGCGTTCTCGCCATCGAGCTCGAGCTTGATGGCGTCTGTGTACTTCGATCGGGCCGCGGCGTAGTCGCCCTTGACGTGCAGCGCGTTCCCTTCCGCCTTCAACTGCTCGACCTGGGCTTGCTTGTCGGCATCGGACGACATTCCGGCGTGTTCGCAGAGCAGAACAGCGCAGACGTGCGATGGGTCGCTCACTTGCTGCGTTACCCCGCAGCGCAGCTACTTCGCAAACACGACGTCCGTCATCTGACCCTGAATTGGTAGGACTGCGGAATAAGCGCTCTACTTACCTGGCAGAGACCCCAGACTGTATTCCGCTACGCGAGCCCCAACACTTCTCGCCTCCTTTACGACATGGTTGGCTCAATAAAAGAGCGGGACACGCATGCGACATAGCAACGCTTGTCAGCAATCTTGCGGATTGGAAGGAGATCAATGAAGCGCGGCCAGATTCGAGCGCTCAGGTTGAGAGGATTCATGCTGGCAGGTGGCAGGCGCATACACCGAGGTGAAGCGAAAGAGAGAAATGGGATCAACACCGGGAACGCTCCGTGATTACAAACTAAGAAAACAGCATAGACAGTATCGAGAACATGACCTCCACCTGTGTCAGGATGCACGCCAAATCCTGCGCCCGGGACCTCCGCCAATCCGCCCGAGTGATATCGTATGGAAGCGATTACTCGCTCACCACAAGCCCGCTCATCGCACGCTGCACCTCCGCAACCGAGCCCCCTGCCCCGCCGATGACCCGGGGACCCAGCCCGGGGTGCCTCACGCCCAGCGCAGCGCCAAGCATCCTCTTGCCCGGGTCACCGATGCGCGGAGCGCCATGGTCGGGCTGAGCAGCGAGGACTGCGGGATCAGAAGCGGTCGGATCGATGGGCGAGACGTCGCCGCCCAGAGAGGATGAGATGAGCGCATTCAAGGTGGGGTGCGAGGGGAGGCTGGGCAGCGTCGGAGACGGTTCGCGGTCGCGGGCGGAGCCCTGCTCGATAGCGCTGCCGTTCGTCTGAATACTTCCACCAGACGCGTTGTTGTTCCGGTTGTAGTGACTGACGGAGGCGCCCCGGTTGTGGGAGACGGATCCTCGGACATTGTGACCACGCCCCGAGTTGTTGTGCGTCCTGGAGTTGACGGACTGGATGACCTCCTGTGCATCCGGGCCGTCGTAGGGTTTGATGGTAGCAGTTGACTGAGAGTTGGGAGATGTAAAGATGGATGGAGGGAAGGCGAGGGCATGAAGATAGGCCCGTTTGGCTGGAAGGGCACGAGTCGGCCATATCAGCAAGACGATCGAGCATGCAATCATGTATGAGGTGCTCACCAACGGTGGCATCATTAAAGACAATGAGGAGGCTAGTATCGTTAATCCACTTGATCTTGAAGCCACCATTCACGTTCTCCCATTCGGAGAAAGCGGCTTGAATATCCCTCGTCTTGAGCTCCTTGGGAAAGCCGGTGAGGGAGAGGATGCGAGTGACGCATGCAGAGAGCTGAGAAAGTGAAGCTGCCATCGTAGCACACTAGCGGGGCTGTAGTGTGATCTGTCCGTCGAGGAGGGGAAATGGGCGTGTGGGTGCTGTGCGAGCGGCGGGTGGAGACGAGACGAGAAAAGAGTTAAAGGATGATAGAGCTATACGTTAAGGCGGACGGGACGTTGACGAGGAGGAAGGAGCGAGGAGATGGTGTTGTGCAAGAGAGAATTTCGAAGAAGCCACCCAGGAAGCACCAGCGATCCCACAGGCGCCCGTGCGCATCAGGCGCGCTCCCGCCAAAAGCCACGCTCCCGTCTCTCCCATCACAGCATTCTGACAACCGCTCACCCGGCGGCTGCCCGTAGGTCTGGCCTCTGCATTGCATATGCTACAGTAGTACGACAGGACAGTACATACTGTACAGCTCCTCTACAGATTGCTATTGTACAGGTCCAGATTCGGACAGAACCAGAGAAACTGGCCTCAAATGCCCCAAATGGGCAGGATCGGCACGCGGAACCGAGCAACTCTACTACAGGTGCCGCAAGTGCTTGTGATGAGAGCTATAATACAAGCGCGTGGTGAGCATGGGTGGAAAAACTGCGCAGGGTACATAAAGGAGCCCTGCGCTGTGGAAACGTTGTTCGCACCACCGAGGGAAGACCTTCACTAGCGTGGCTTACGCAGTACGGCGATGCTCCTGGCCCTAGACTTCCAGTTCAGAATCTGCGAAGCGGATGCAAAGACATGTAAGCCTACCTTCCATGCCTTCTCTCTATGTCTCAATGCAACGATGATCGTGAGATGAGAGAGAAGACTGACCCCGAGGAACGCAATGCTGAGGGTGAGGAGGTCGTTCACGAGGTTCATCGTCGATGAGTGCTCAAGGAGAGCGGAACGGTCCGCCGAGCAGGGGGGCTTGAACGTTGGGATTGCACCGAGGTTGGACGAGCCTCTTCTCCCATTTATATTGGGATGGACAAGCGAGTGCCAGTGCTAGGTGGATGAGGCCCCATTCTAGCCGGATACTGCAAGAGCTCACAGCATGGTACCGTGAGTCGACCGCTGCAGGGTGCGCTAAATATCTGGACACCAGGAGGCGGGGAATAATATATACTGTCCCTGCATCCGAATCACTTCTGCTCGGCTGTCCTGACGGGGGCTTTTGGCTTGTCATCTTCGCACAGGAATGAGGCTTTTTTAAGCGCTGAAGTGGGTCTGTGCGGGCAAGGAGGCCTCGGTAGAATATAGCTGCCCACTTTCATGTCAGATTTTGTATCGTAGATGGAGCCCTGCAGACCGACCTGATGATTGCGTAGAGCCGGATATCCGGATAGCCGTCTCAGTCCAAGCTGAACGCTGGCCCGTGGGACGTGGCTGAGCTCGCCGTGCGCGCCAGGGCACGACGCGAAGGCGATGTCCGGAACGGTGCAAGTAACAGTATTGTGGTGGCAGCGACATGGAGGGTGCCACCCGCATACAACCCGAAGTCCCCTCCCCCAGGAGATCAGAGAGAGCCGTATGTGCGAACGTGACGCCTGGCACTACACGACATGCGTCCGTGAAGGTAGACGAGCCGTCAAACGAAAACCAACTGGTGAACAGAGAACACACCTGTGCAGAGGTACCGGTGATGCTGCGCAGGGAGAAGAGCGGCATTATGCTCTTGGCCCCGCCCGACGTCGTGAATCTACAAGGTGTTGTGAGCATGTTAGAGGAGCTAGCCGGCTGCCAATAGTGCTGAAGGCCAGCGTACCTCTATAGCTCCGACGTCCTTCCCGTCGGGAGGGCAAGTCTGCTGGCCGTGTACGACTGGCGTTATACCTACAAGTGGTCTGATCATGCAGCAAGCCTATGCCGGGAGGACCGTGAAAGTCGTTGCTCAGATACACGTAGAAGTGCTGCGGAGACTCGGGGCGCAACAGGCCGCGTTTTTCTTTTCGATTAGACCGGCATTCTTTGGTCGCATGCGAGACCGACCTGGCAGGCCATCCGAGTCATGCGCGATGCTAGCCAGGGATACACAACTGGGTGGGACCCCGGGCACTCTGGAGTCTGATGCCTCTCGTCCGAGGAATTCATCATGTACAAACCTGTCCGTTGCGCCCATCTCCCGCTCGCGCACTCGGAGTCGTTGACGCGTTACCGTATCCCCCTCTTCACCTTTCCTTATATCCTCCGCTGCCGCCATGTACCACGACCTGGATGGCGACCTCATCCGCGCCTGGCAGATCCTGCACGAGCTCTCCGAGCAGAATGCGCTGAACCAGAAGATGGCCTCGACGCTCGCGTCGCAGGCGCACTCGCTCAAAGTATGCACCTGCTGCCTGCACCCGCGCTGCCGAGCATTCATGCATGCAAAGTGATCCAGTCTGAAGCCAAGAACCTCGCGAGCGGCGTCACGCTGCGCAGGGTGAACCTCGATATATCGAAAGGTGCGTGCGCGGTGCTGGCTTGGAAGCATAAGGTATAGATACTGATTGTCGTGGCGTGCAGAGACGTTCGAGTCCGAGTTGGAGCGACAGAACGCGCAGATCATCATCGAGAACCATACCCTGCTGCAGGAGAACAAGCAACTATCCGCGCTCTTAGAGGAATACGAGAAGACCATGGAGAGAGTCATGACCAAATTCCGAGCCCACACAGTACGCCCTCTGTCTTCTCAGTCTGCACGAGACAACGCCTCACGCCGGGATTCCAGGCGGCGGCTCAACAACACGAGCTGGCTCTCACACGACATTACGAAGCCCTCATGCAGGGCCTAGAGAGCTCCCTTGCGCAAAGCGACCTCTCCAATAACACCGCAACGTCCCTCTCCCTCCACCGACTCGCCCAAAGCCTCCGCGCCCTCCTCCAATCCCTCAACGGCGAGCCCTCCGACCCGCACCCCCAGCCCCATGCCCAAGCCGACCCCTCCCCCCAGCCCGCTCCCTCCCACGACTCCCTCGAATCCCTCGACGCCCTCCTCGACGCGCGCGACGACTGGGCGATCGAGCGCGAAGCCGAGATCTCCCGCCTCGAGCGCGAGAACGAGGAGCTCCGGCGCGCGCTGGGCATCGACCGCGCCTCCGCCGAGGCGAACGGCTGGCTCGAGGACGAGGCGCGCGAGCTGTCCCTCCGGCGATTCGTCCCCACGAACTCGTACGCGCACCAGCAGCACTACCATCAGCAGCAGCAACAGCAACAGCAGAACCGCTCCGGCAGCCCCGGGCAGGGCCAGATGCAGATGCAGATGCAGATGGGCATGCAGCGCGGGGGCATCCCCTCGTTCGACGCTGGGCAGCACATGGCCGCCGGCGGAGGGGGCGCGGGAAGTATGAACGTGAACGTGAACGTGGGGATGGGTATGGGCCAGGGTGGCCAGGGTGGCCCGATGCCGATGCACCCTGGTCCGGGGCAGGGCGCGGGCGGCGGTATGCCGATAGGCATGCAGGGCCCGGGAGGAATGGGTCAGCCAGGCATGCGCGGGGTGCAGGGGCGGCGGCCGGCGATGTTTGGGCGGGGACGGGGTGGCGGCGGCGGGAGCGGCGGTGGACCGCCGCTCTGGGACGGGGTGAGCCAGAACCCGCCGCCGCAGGAGCGGCCGTGGCAGATGCAGGGCGGCGGCTTCGACCTCGGTCGGTGACCGGTGAGCAGCTCGATGCTGCAGTTCGATACCTCACTCGCTCGTTCTTGCACTTCGCTTTCGTTTCCGTGGATATCTATCGGTACCCTCCCGCATGCTGCGGGGTTCGCACTCGTCTACGGCGCGCACACGCAGAGGGCATGGATTCATATGACGGTTTATAAATGACTATGTAGAGTGCAGATCGCGAGTATAGGTACGGCGGTCGGGATGATATGACCACATCTCTCGTCGACGGGGTATGGTATGTATATACTCGTACAACAACGCACACAGCGCACTGTGCGTGCGTGTCTACCTATCAGGCGTGCAATGGGAACGGGACATGTACAGCAACGGACGGGGCGGCAAAGCGGGAGATGGCAAGGATGGTACAGTGAGAAGGAGAATACGAGCGCGCGCAGGGCGAACTAGGGAGCATTAGGCATCATAGCAGGGGAAGAAGGGTCCGATCCAGAAGAGACATGTAGGTGGGGAGGTGAGTGGGAGGCGGGAAGTGGGATGTAGGATGTGGGGTGCGCCGCGGCAGGGGCTCTACCCGCCCACGGAGACGAAAGCCACAAGTACACGGCCTCGCCGCAGCGACCGCGGACCACAACCGGAGAGGAGAGATAGAAGAGAAAATAACTGCGTGATGGGGATAGACGTGGAGGGAAATCGGGAGACGTGGAGGAGTATTAAGAGAGGTCGTGACGTGTCCGTAAGCTTCATAAAACGCAGAGGCGAGCGGCGATAGCAAGCGCAAAGCAGGGGATATGGTGCGAGACGCACTGTTCGTGATGTGTATGTGAGGCCCTTGTCGTCCATCTGCGACGACGAACCTTCCGATTCGGGATTGGGATTCGGGAGAGGAGGATGGAGGCCGGGGAGAATGAGGGAAGGATAGCGAGAAGGATGCGCACCGCACACAGATCTACCACGCCCCGCCCACCTCCCACCCCAACCCGCTCCTCCCAACCCCCTCCCATGCAACACCCATCACCTTCTCCCTCAACAGCCCGCCCGCCGCGCCGTCCCGCGCCCGGCTCTGCCACTGGATCCCGTACACCCTGCAGACATTCTGCAGCGCCTGCAAGCGCACGAGGAGCGGGTTCGCGACGGGGCGGAGACGCGAGAGCACCGTACCTGGGGGGAAGGCCGGGCGGAAAGGCGAGCGCGGGAGAGGTGGAGGCAGGGGGAAGACGCGCTCGTGTGCGGGGAGGGAGTCGATGGAGGGCGTGCAGAGCGGGATGAGCGTGCGTTGGAGTTTTGGAGAAGAGCTGTCGTCCTTGAACAGGTCGCCCGCGGCGGTGAAGAGGTGCACGTCCGTCGGGCACACGCGGTACCCCTCCGGCTTCAACCCGCCAGATCGCCCGCGCACTGGTACGGAGGCGCACCTCACGCGCGGAGAACGCACTGGGGAACGCGAGGGCGAGCGCGACGTTGAGCGCTCATACTCGGAGCGCGAATAGAGGTCGACCCCCGCGGAGAACATCGTCGCCTTCACGTACGCCTTCTGGAACTGCGCTGCAAAGTCCATGAGGGTCGACACCGAGCGGCTGACGCGGTGTACAAGCCCCGAGGCCCTTGGTGGCGAGTGGTCGTCTGACTGCCCGGACAAGCCGCTCGAACGCGTGAGAGGGCGGCCTCGGCCTAGTGCGAGGGGCTCGCGCGCTTTAGGTTTGGGCGGGGAGGGGAGGGCAAGAGGATGTTCGGGCGCGGGTACGGTGAGAGCGGTAGGTCGCTTCGACGAGTGTCTTGGCGCACGGGCCGACTGGATGGAAGGCGGAGAAGTAGACAGACGGGCAGAAGATTGGAGGATGGACTTCGTAGACGTGCGGGGGGAGGAAGACGGGGTGGTGAGGGCGGTGGAAGCCGAGCGGAAGGAGCCCCTGCTCCCGAAGGAGAACCAGGAGCCGGAGCGCGTGATGGTCGAGACGGAGGAGGACGTGCCGGAGGACGTACTGGTGATAGACTCGAGCGTCGAGGACCGCGCCGCCCTAGCGGCCGCGCCGGCCTTCGCGTGTTCTCTCGCTCTAGACTCCGTCTTTGGTAGGCTATCTTCCCGACCTTTGCCCTTGACGTCAACCTTGTCCACCTCCACGGGTTCCATGAGGATGGCGAGCAGCTCTGCTTGCCGTTGGGAGAGGCGGGCGTGTGGCCGGTTGCTGACATCGTCCTCGAAGAGGGGCCCATGCATGGCCGTGAGGACGTCGCTGAACGGTACAGACCTCGACACGCTCCTCGCGTGCTGCAGAGCGAGTTCCCTCTGCGCACTAGGCAGCGAGAGCGACTCCCTGGCCTTGCTCGACGGGCTGCAGGGCGGCGAGAGCGAAGACGGGCGAGACGGTGGGGAGGGCATGATGTCGTACAGGAACAAGCCGCTGCTGCCCTGGTCCTCGCGTTCCCTCGCGGGGGACGGCTTGGGAAAGCGAGCGTCCGCGTTCCGGAGCGAATCGTAGCAGACGAGTTGCCGCGGGTGGCCGCCCGCTATCCTTAGCTGGGCCTGGTGCCGCGCGGCCCGGGCCGCCTCCTCCTTGCGCTTGCGCTCCCGCTCCCGCTCGCGGGCCTCGCGCTCTGCGCGCCGCTGTGCCCTCGCCTCCTCCTCGCGCTCGCGCGCGACGCGTGCCCTCTCGGTCCTGAACCGCTGCGCGCTGCTCTCCCACTTGCGCTCGCACCTCCTCAGCCTTTCTTCCCGTTCTCGTCGCTTCTGGGCCGCCATTGCGCGCCGCTCGGCCTCGCGGACGCGTGCCTCTGCGGCGTCGTCGAGACGGAGGCCGCCGGGCGGGACAAAGGAGGAGGAAAAGTCTTCGTCGCGGACCTGTGCGATGCGGGGGTCGTCGTCGCCGCTGACCTCGATGCCGCGGAGTTTGAGGAGGAGGACCTTGGCGAGATGCATGTCCTCGAGCGCGTACGCGACATGCATGCGGTCCTGGAGGGTGCGTGGCGGAGAGGGTGGGGAGTCATAGTATTCGAGGGGGCGTTGGCACGCGTACGCGCAGTCGGAGTCGGGGGGCGTGAGTGGTTCTGGGGGATTGGGCTCCGAGGCGGCGGACAGGATGCTGCTGGAAGACTGCGTACGGGGCAGGGTGTCTGCGGGGGATGTGGATAGGGACTGCCTGTGATGTGGCGGGGGCGCGGGGAGTGGCAAGAGGCGGGATGAGGAGGCGACTGGCTGGGTGTGGGCGGTGGTGATAGAGTCGTAGTAGGAAGGTTTGGATGGGGGGAATGGAGAGAGGATGGCGGAGGAGTGCGTCGGGGGGGAGTCGGGGAAGAAGGCGGGGATGTTGAGGTTGCGGGGCGGTGGCGGGGGCTGTGCGGGGCGGACTGGGTGTGCACGGGCGAGTGCGGCGGGAGAGACGTCTCTCGAGCGGCCGCGGCGGTCCATGGCAGGAAGCGCTGGGCTGCGACGGGGAAGGGAGAGGGGCTGGCGTTGAGCAGAGAGCGAGCGAGTGAAGAGGGAAAGATCAGAGAAGGCGCGGTGACGACAGCAGAGGCTTATACGTACAACAGATGCCACTCGACTGCCAGATGCGATGGCCGATGGCCGATGGGAACACGTCCACGCACACTCTCCGAGATATGCGTCCAGATGGCCTTCCCAGAGGCCTCGAGGCAGCGTCTCTGATATCACCCACGCGTCGCACGTAGATCTCGAGGGCACAGGGTACACGCACGCAGCGGCGTGCTAGATATACGCACAGAAGGAGATGGAGGGGGAATGCAGCACAGGAGTGGATGCGAGTGCTTGGGAAAGACGAGAGCTGTTTGTTGGCTGTCGCGACGGACAACGGAGTGCGGAGAATGGACTCGCGGCCTCGAGCTACGCGAGCGCCCTAGCAGCCCCTCTCCCGCTTTTATCCATCCAACGCTTGCCCACCCTCCTGCTGCCGCAGTCCATCCGCTATTATTCGCCTTGCCTCTCTCCCTCTGCTTTGTCTGCGCCAGCTGCACCTGCACAACTCCACACGCCGCACTGTCCGCCGCGGAGCCAAAAGTCGCCATGTCTCTCTCGCCCAAGACGGTCAAGAATGCGTGCACGCGATCAAGCCCATCTCCATCCACCCCCCGGCGTGCTCGCAGAGCTTTCCATTCTCCCCCTAGCAGCTCGAGTCTAGGACCACTCTTCTCGCGCGCCCGACCTCCGTCCCACACTAACGCCTCCTCCATCCATCTCGCGCCCAGGAGAAGTGCTCAGTCTCGTTCCTCTTTGACAGCTGCGACGCGTCTCCGCGGCGTCGGAGGGACGCGTACGCACAGGTAGTCCTCCACCGCAGATAAACAAACCTTTTGCCACTGCGTGGGATCCCGCCGCCCTCCCTAGTCGCTGAACGTGCCGTATACCGCAGTCCCACAGTGAGTTATCGCTGCGTTCGCTGTGTATCTCGCACGAACGCTTCGCGCGAACTGCCGCCGCCACCGCGCCACCAGATATGCATGTGCTTCCCCTCTTACAGCTAGTAGGGTGACGCCGCGCACATCCTCTATTCACCGACTTGCCGCCGCCCAGCCCAGCCATCCAGGCTTCCGACAAGTTCCAGGGCCCCGCCAGACCCGATCGCAACGACGTCCTGGGATCGCCCACACCCGAATCCAGCGTCCACCTCCATGGCACGCATGCCATGCGCGTCGTCCGGCCCAGCTCCGGCCACTATACTTGGGCAGTATAGTACTTCCGCCTCTGAGTCTTTCCCCATCCGGGATAGGCTACCCATCTCGCGTGAGACCGTCGCGCCCAGTGCGCCCGCCCGCTTGCACATTGAATAACGACCGCCGAACAGTGAATTAGACTTTAGCTTTTCCTACCGCTACCGCTAATGTACAGTACCAGCACTACTGCCGCCCCGCCGGCTCTCAGGCTCGCGCGCGCGCATCTCCCCGATCCGGCGTGCGCTCCCAGGCTGTCAGCACGGAAGGGGCGGCCTGGCGGGGCACGCCGCGCGCGATAGGCCTGGAGGGCCGGGGCAGGGCAGCGTTCTTCGTGCCGCGGGCACCGGGGCGCGCGACTTGTTCTCCAGGCTCCGGGACCAGTGCACCCGCCCGTGCGGCGACGGTTTAGAGGCCCCTGTGTGCTGGAGAGTCTCGCTCCGGGTGCCGGGTTGGGTGCCTGTGGTATATGGGTGGTCGGTGCCGGGAGGGCTCTTCGCGCGTTCGATGTGCTCGGAAGTTGAAGCTTGAAGAGAGGCGTCGCGCAGATGAAGCTGAAGACGAAGACGAACGTTTGAACGCTAACGCTGGTCGACAGGCTCTACAGCCTCAGGCAGCGCCGCCTTCGAGGAGTCGAGATAGGTGGCACGGCCCCGGTGCGTTATCTCGTGCAACTTCTCCAGCCTCTGTACGCAAGATCCGTGCGTTCGACTCATATCTCATCGTACCCTTGTACACACTGCCCACTTCGTAACGCAAACTCAAAACTTTGTCCACTGGTACGCGGTCCGCACAGGCTCGGCCTTGAGCCTAGGATGGGTCAAAGAGCAGGTAGGTGGACGGGGATTGTTCAGTCCGGCTCCATGGCCCTCAGCTCGAGCTCCGGCCCAACCGCAGCTCTAGCGGCCTCGAGTCAAGCTTCTCGTCTCCTTGCCTGCACGCGTACGTCCGAACCATGTAAGGACAGCCCGGTAGAGCCTCTCGCAACGACAGGTTCGAATGGAGTCCGAGTGGACACCCCAGAGCGGTGTAGCAACGCGTTATGCCGTTAGTCGTTGCAATAGGCGACGACAGGCGGACGTTGTGGCGTGCCTGGGAGAGGACCTGCTATTCCGGCTGCCCTCGGGCGAGCAGCTGCAGCTGCACTGGACGCGTCGCGTGGATGCGGAATCGCGGTGCAAGTACGCGGCCACGTGCGCGCACTGGGGCGGGTGCTCCACAACGCCTGATCTGCGCGCGAGATCTTGCGCTCTTCCTGCGATATCTTCGGCGGAGGGGGTGATGCACTGATGCAGATAAGTAACCAGAGATGCGCTTGTCCCTCCTGCACTCTGCACAGAAAAGAGACGGCTCTCGTGCCACGCCGCAAATCCCCCATCACCGCGCGCATTCAGTTCGCAAACATGAGGCAGCTGCTCGACGCCCGGCTCCTCCCCACGTTCCCTTGTCTTCCCTCTCTCTCGTTCCCTCTTGGCCTGAACGGGCCCCGTCGGTCTCTCCAGCTTCTGCGAGGGCCGGCTCCGAGCGGCCTCGAGTGCGCTGCGCAACACGGTACCTGCATGCATGCGCACGCCTCTGTCTGGATATCGAGTCGCCGTCTGCTGCGTTCATCTCCGCTGTGGAGTATTACTATGGTGAGCGTGCGTACCATTCTGCATGTTCCTCGCTCAACGCCCGTCGCTGACGTCGTACCATACTGTACAGTGTACTGGTACTGACCTCACCAGGCACCAGGGGGCTCTGCATACAACTTGCAGGAGATACCAATCACAGGTGCATGCTGTGCTCCTTCACGACATGCCCTCACTGTCTCCACCACGAGCGGGCTTCTGGCCATCTCCGACACTGATGGACGGCGCGAAGGAGGGCAAAACCGACGACTCGCTGAAACGTGATCCGATATTCTGACGGCGTGTCGGACTCTCGCACTCGATCGCAGCAGCGCCTTGGGATCCGGAGCAGTTCTGTGCACCTTCCGACTCGCATCCGAATCACCTCTGTCCCCAGTCGGCCTCCCCTCTTGCGGCTTGCAGCACAATCACTGACTCAAGAAGACAAGGGGAATGTGTCAGAACACAGGCGCGTTGCTCGCATCGAGTCGGGGCGCGCCCCGTTTTTACGTCTTCGACGCGTCCACGCGACTGGATAGGCAACGCGCGAGTGGCTGGGTGCGCTTTTGCCGGACTCAGGAAGGTGACAAGCAGGAGGGTGTATGCGTGAGTTGTGCCCTATCACCCGCATCTCACCCTCACAAGCATCGTATGACCTCCTTTACCAGGTCTCGCCCCATCTCAATGCATGTGAAGGTCGATTTGTACATGCGCGTGTAGAAGCCATGTCCCATCGGTTGGCCACGTACGGGGTCCCCAGACCACGTCGGAGCGCTCATCCACGACCCTCGAGCGACAGGTTCTGAGGTCCGTTGCGAGAAGAGAGCCGTAGAAGGCCACGGCGTACTTGCAACGGCACGCACCTTCCCAACTCCAATTGCCGAGAGCTGGTAAGGCGAAGAGCGTCGGCTTCTCGGTTCTCGGCCCTTGGTGAGTTTTTTTGCTGTTTGGTTGTTCCGGTCCACGCTCATATGTGCGTCACTAGCTCACTATGTCGCAGGGTCCGCCTCTGAGGTTAGTGGCTGCGCATATGCCAATTGCATCGATGAACCCGGAGCGCTCGAACTCGACATCCGCTGGGAAAGAGCTGCTTGACTTGTTACCCTGACGCGACCCTGTGACCGTGCACGCTCTACCCCCAGTCGCTCCCGAATTCGTGGGGCAAGCTCTCGACGGCCTAGACAGTACCCCTTGAGCCCCGCTACCCTCACGAGCATGACTCCAGGGTTACATCTGCTGGGCGATCTGTCTTGTGCCTGCCGATTCTTTGAAGAGCCACTATCAGTGCAGCACTTGCGGAACTCCTGCGCTCGATCGTTTTCACAGCGCTCCCCGATTGGGCTCCCGCGTCTCGGTCGTCCATTGCCTCGTCGACCCCTTACCCGTCTCGTTATGATCGCATGACCGTCTCGCTCCCCGATGTCCTCGCGATGCTCCCATGAGATGCTGCCTGCGCGATACGGAACGCCTCGTTGCTCCTCCAGCACCACCCACCGAGCGAGCCACGGACTCACGACCTCTTCCAAGCTCCCTTCGGACGCGCGTTTCGGGTGGTCCGACGTTCTGTGCTTCGTACGGTGACCGCCACAACGCTCTGGACGCTACCTGTCAAACCGCTTCTTCTGCCGCTCTCTGGCTGCTTCGTGACCTCGCTCTCATGTACTTCTTGCGGCGTCGAAGGCACCCTCGCTCAACTCAATGTCAACACCGACAGAGACGCTCGACGAAAAACTTCTCCCGCCGGGTTGCTTTCTAAGCCGCACTGGGGCCCCTCCTCAGTCTGGTATGGAACTCGGACTGGCCGACTTGACGAGGACGTCCGCTTCGTTTCCCCCAAACGACTGGGGTTCGTCGAGAGCTGAAATCTTCCGAGCTTCGCCTTCCACGCATACAGTATCGGCCGAACGTCGCAAGCTGTACGAAGAGCTTGGGCGAGCTGGCGTCTTTGAGCGCGTGTATGGACCCCACTCAGGTGTACGACGACCGCGGCGTTCAATAGGAACCCTGATTCTGTCTCCGTGCTCTCTCCTGCGCGCCCACATCTAGGTCTTGTTCGTGGCCCGCTCGCTCTTCTGAAGGCTCTTCTGACCATCCAGGATGCTGCTGCTCTAACCTAAGTCCGATTGTAGTGGCGTCCAGGACACTCGTTTCGGATCCACTCCGCGTCAGTGAAGACGCTTCCTCGACGCGATCTTCTGACGAACGGCTGCAAAAGAAGCTCCTTTCAAACGGCCCGTGACCTTGGCCTGCCGGTTCCCGTTGCCGCTGGGACCTCTACCGCTGGGGCCTGGGTCATAGCGTGCTGCAGCGGTAGCGATTCGCCCGCAGGGTGGATCTCCCTGCAGTAGATATGTATTCACTTGCCACTACGGCTACCGCAAGGCCAACATACACCCTTATGCAGCTGTCGGAATGCATCCGCGAAGCATCTCCCGTGAGCCTGCTTCCCTTGGGAACAAGCACGAGTGTTCTTGCTGCGACTGACCATGGACCATATGCTGCAGCTAGCGAACGCATACACACACCTCTCCTCGTCGATCATCGATCGCAATCGATTTCCCAGCATGTCCTCCCCGGATTTCGGTAGAGCGAGCAGGATCTGCTTGACGCTGCTTCACCTGCTACCTCAAGTGGCCCCAAGCTCGCGCCTCGGAGGCCCGTCGAACTCGGCTTGAACTCTTGTACCTGGGTTCTCGCGGGCGTGGCCAATGGCAAGACACGCTGCATGCTTCAATCTACGCCATCGATGCCGCTCGCAGCAGACTTTGTCAAAGCTGGCCCGAAGACGCGGCTGAGATGGGTAGCGCGATGGAGCAGAGTGCTCTGCGCTGGGCATGTGCGACGCTCGACGACAGGCTGCCGTAGCTCACTAGTCACTCTCAAGGCCGCTCCACTCTTCGCAACCGCGTGCCGTAGCACGCATCCGGCAATGTACATCTCGGGCACCCATCAGCTATTCTCGTCAGTGAGGGCGTTGGCTCAGACTTCGTATGCGAACGCGAATTGCACAGAACGTCGACGCACTCTGGCGGCCGCTACGGCCGGCATTGCATCACCCCACACACGCTCATACGTCCTGCGCTTCTTTCGTCTTCCGCCCCCTTCTAGCTGCCGCCTCTCTGACAATCCTGGTCGCGCGACCGTCAGCGGCAATACAGTCTCCTACAATGGCCCCTCCCCCGCATCGTCCGGCACGTCCACTTGCCCCCTGTCTCAACGATCTGCACGCCATAGATATCATCATCACTTTCCTGAGAGGCGCAGTCTAGGCCCGTACGGGGTGCAATAGCGAGTTCATGTCGCCCTTATCTTCCCCGTGCCGTACACGATGACCGCACCGCCGCTCGTCCAATTCAGTACCATGACGTCGGTTCCTGCTCTGAACTTCCCGCCGTTGACGACGACGAGAGGGTTGACGTCGACCTCGCCTCACTAGCATGGCCTGCCATGTACGGACGCTGCTCGTCCATCACGACGTGCCCATAGCATGTCAGAGGATTGACCGCCTCGTGTCCAACTTACACCGACATTACTGCACAGGCCCAGTATACTATACTGATGTGGTTGGGATCACCTCCGTTCGGATGAACTACGCAATCCATCCTAGACCTTATCATCAACAAACATGATGCCTCACATATGGAACGGTGGGAACACTCTTCATATGAGCGGCCTCAGTCACTCAACCACAGCATATGATAACCTGCCGCTCTGTCGGTTCGTGGAATGAGGCAACGCAATACCGAACGGAAGGACACAACGGATGGTGCCGACCACGGCTGTATGAATACGACACACGAGCTATACAGAACAGTGATTACAAGCGTTGGTGCTCGGAGATAGAACCAGTGTAACATGGAGCCATCGAGACAATAATTACAAGGAAAGACGGAGATGGGCAGATTCCCGTGAGCGCGTCCGTCCGGCTTCAAGGCAACCCACAAAAGCGGAACAAGGGAGAATTGTCCAGCGGACGTATGCGGAGAGATCTGCGGTTGAAGTGGTAGGTGGCGCCGACGGATAACGGAACAGGAGCTTGTGCGACAGGTACCGCGACGAGAGCGGACATGCTGTTAGAATATGCTTGATGAACAGGAAGTGAAACGACGGGCTTGGGCTTCGAAAGGCAGCGCGCTTGATTCAAGGGACTGGGATGTATGATGAGGATGTATCCTCGGTGCTCCATAGGGTGCCCTGATCAACAGACTTACCAAGACGCGATGGAGGAATCCACGCCAGCGGGAAGACAGCGGGACCTATCAGTCGCAGTTTGCATGTCGAGAGAGTGAGCGCATGGTATCAGCAGCAGCAGTGTTCACTTACTGTTACATGCCGCCGCCAGCAGAGTAAGCCCTAGCGCGACCCATCTGCGGACGGACCCATTCCTTGGCCTTGCGAGGCGCATCCTGGACAAGGGCTGTCTCCCCGAGAGCACCAGCAAGAGAACTCGAGCTGCTGTCGAAGAACGGTAGGTATGGCCGCGGATTAAATCCAGAAGACGGGGGCATTCCCTTGGCTGCAGCGAACGTGACAGTCCTAGGACGCTCTCGTTCCGGAGGAGCAGGGTTCGCCAAGGTGCCACCTAGACTCTCGAAGCCCACAGCGCCCACAGAAGTCGAGTCAACCGTCATCGAAGCACACCCAGGGAGAACTTGTGAAGCCGAAGAGCACGAAGGAAAGTCCAAGATAGCAGTCAAGGCGTCCCAGAGATGCGGCCCGTCATCCTCCTGCGGCGCCTGAGACGAAACAGACCCCTGTTGTGAAGCCACATGCGTCGCTTGGGACTGCCCCATCGGAGACAGTAGAGAGTTCGTGCCATAAGAGACCTCAGAGACAGGTGCCGGAGTACCAGGCAGGAAGTCCTCATAGTAGATCTCCAGTTGTCTAGCCATGTATGCCTTGTATGTCCCGACGCACTCTTGAATACCATCTGCGGGTCCAAGAACACGAGATAGGGTATCATAGCACTTTTCGCGCTCCCTTTGTCCGAGCGCTGCAGTGCCTTCCGTGAGAAAGACTGAGTCGATTTGGTGGTCGCGAAACTTGCGAGAGTAGCCAGGAGGCGGGCGGGAAAGATGGACTGAGGTGGAGGTCATTTTCTGGAGTACTCGACTCGCGGACGGAGTATGATCTTTGACGGGGACTGTGTAGGTAGGTGTCGCAGGCACCGTAGTGCGAGGAATGTTATGTCTACGCGTGATGATGCCATCATAGTCGAGAGAGGTGTCCGCATGAGGGAGGAGCTCAGGTGCTCCAGTAGGACGAAACTCCCTACTGATCGCAGGACGCGTGAGCACCGCCGGAGACGAGGGGCAGCCATGAGGAGCCGCGACACGCAGGCTAGGGTAAGCCTTGGCAGACGGCAGAGCAGGAGCGATAGAGCGGCGGATACGTCTCTGCAGCAGTGTTTGCATCAGATTTATGCGCATATAGTCACGTCAAGGCAGGACCAAACCCCACCTGCATGCGCATGGCATCTGTCTTCTGTTCAACGGTAGCGCGCTTGTCCTCCTTCGTGACCCTGAGTCCTTTGCTATGGAACCAGTCGTAGATGTGCCTCCGGTCGACCTTGTGACGCTGCTGGATCTGCTGCCGGATAGCGAAGGACGGCATCTCGACAAGACCGGGCTTCACATAGCTCTCCAGCTCCTTGACGAGCTCCGGGCCAAGACGTACAGCGAGGGACTCCGGATTGACGCGTCGCCTCGTCGAAGCCGGGACTGGAGGAGGCGAACGACTTTCTACGAGCAAGTTTCTGCCGTACGGATCGTCTGCAGCCATGCTCCTGCTGATACGCAGAGGCTCGAAATCCGACGGTGTAGGACGCTTCAGGGGGAGAAAGGTATCGCAACTAGACCTGTAAAAAGACATTTGACGTTATAATGAAAGTAGGTACTTGGGATCTGAGGGGTGCGCGATGAGAGGATGATGATGGTCGTGAACAAGAAGGTGTGCACCTGTCCCAGTGTGAAGTGTAGGTGCCGGAGGGACTCCGATCACCCTGGTCGGGACTACTGCTGCTACCACCCACTCGGCTTGCCTGAGCGACAAGCTGAGCTCAGAGTTCCCGCTCAGACATCCGGGTCTTTGCGATTGTCCCAGTCCCAAAGACATGGCACACCGTCTATAAGTCCATGTGATTACGGTGATAAATGTAGGATACCCAAGGAGCTCAAGACGTCCGTTTCACGACCCGCTCCGTCAGCACCTCCAGTGCTGCCTTCGCTTCGCTATCCGGAAGAACCCCAAGTACCTCCCGCGCCTTGTCTGCATGAGCGCGAGCGAGGTCCCGCGTTCGCTCTACACCAGACGATCTCCGTACGAGGTCCCTCGCCTAGCAGAGGAGATTCGGTGCAGGTCAGGAACTGTGTTCCCTAACACAGAATGGTGATGACATACCAGCTCGACATCGCCCGGCTGCTCGAACTTGCGCTTGATGAGAGGTCCCATCTCCGGGTGCTCTTCCCAAGCAAACAACGCCGGACCCGTGGCAAGCCCTAACTGCAGGTCGGCACCTCCAGGCTTGCCCAGAGTGGCGTCTCCGGCTTCGTAGTCGAGGATATCGTCCACGAGCTGTTTCCATGCATGTCAGCACATGGCAACAACAGGAATGCAGCATAGCTCACCTGGAACGCGATGCCCAGGTTGCGACCATATGCATAGGCGACCTCCTTCCATATTTCGCCCTCCTTGCAGCCCCCGAGGACGACTGCTGCACGAGCGCCCTTCGCCATCAGGCTGGCCGTCTTCAGGTACGTCTTTTGCAGGTAGATGTTCCAGTTCTCCTGCCCGACGGTAGGCGACAAACCAGGCAAACCAAGCTCGTCCGCATGTACGGACTTCAGCTGCAGGATTTCGCCCTCTACGAGGTTCGCAATGACGCTGGCAATGAGCTCGACGACCTCGTTCTCCCCTAGTCGTGACAGCGCAGCACTCGTCCGGCCCAAGAGGAAGTCACCCGCCAGGACCGAGAGTTTGTTCCCAAACGCAGCCGGTGCCGAAGCTGCTCCTCGGCGAAGAGGCGACTTGTCGATGACATCGTCATGCAAGAGAGAGGCGACATGGATCATCTCCACAATCTGGGCAAGGCGAACTTGCGTCGGTAGGAGTGCCAAGGGCGCCTCGACCGCGGGGACATGGAGTGCTGGTGAGATGGGGGGTGGTAGAGGTGGTTGGTGAGGTGGTCTGGGCGACCGGAGGGTGAAGGAGGTTTGGAACGACGAGGTATGGTCAGGCATGTTTGGGTTCCAGTCGTTTAACACGTCCGCACGCGTTAACGGCCGGTCAAGCTCCTCCGCCCGTCCTCCCGCGCCCTCGCACTCCGCTGCCCACTTCTTGAGATACCAACCACTGCCGAGCCCATTCGTCGCCTGGGAGAACAGCAGGACGAGGAGCGGCCTGAGCTGTTTTGACGGATGCAGGAAGTAGTACTTCGCAATCTCGGTGAGGGATGGGTGGGACGAGCCGAGGAGGTTGAGCAGGGTTTCCCGGAGCTCCTTCAGCTGCGGCGCGACGAGAGCATACGGGTCTGGTCGAGCGGGTGTCTTCGGTGTACTTGGCGCAGGCGTGGCGAAGTATGTGTCGTTTGCCGGGGGCGCCTGCGGTTGTGCTGGAGCAGCCCTTTTCTGTTGGACGTGCACGCTGTAATTTCTATGCGCGCGAGCTCCCGTGACCGAGGCGGGTGGTGGTAGAGAAGGCCGGCGGACCCCAGCAACAGGCCATCGTCGCATGACCAGCAAGGACGCTACCGCAGGCGTCGAGGGGGACAGAGCAGTCGGAAAGGTGGTGCTGGCGTCGAGACTCGGAGAGACGTGCTCGGAGTCGGAGGGACGAGGATCGAGACAGCGCCCAACGCGCCCGCCTCCGGCGTCCGTAGTCGCCGCGCGCGACTCGGATGACGTCCGCGCGCGGTTTTCGCTCTCACCGTCGCACACTTCAGTGTTCTATTCCCACTTTGCTGCGCTGGGCACGACACTCGTGATGCACAAGCTAGTCTGGAGCATCTCATGAGAAAGCTACTAGATCTACGACTACACAGACGACCCTGTGAACGGCGATGTCGCTCCCAACGCACTACAAGAAGTTCAGCCGGAGGAGCCTTTCCACTTCAGGGACTCCATCTGCCACAATTACAGGCACCTACGCAGCCGGCGTCCCTTGCAACGGGTGCCGAGGGGCAGGCCATCGCGCCCGTGCTATCGTAGGGAAATGGATGTACGCGAATTCGGCGAGGATTTGGAGCAGGGGCTGCTGAGGAAGCCAGGCTTATCTCCATGAACTGGTCAAGAAATAGTCGTGCCAGCGGTCCTCAGGACCCGCTAGTGAGTTCAGAGAGCAGACTGCACGCTGCAAAGATATGTAAGACGATTGGGAACATCCCATGTAAGTCGTACTCACAGAACCGTGGGCGGATTGTCTCGTCAGCGCGTCCCTCGATCTCTCTGTGGACTGACCGGAGCAGGCACAGGAGCAGCAAGCGTCTGGCTGAGTTGCGCGACTGGTTTCTCCAAGTACTCAACCAACTTTTTACCCTGTTGGATCTTGTGAGGAGGGAAGCAACATCCAGCGTCATTGTCCACTGACCTTGGTCTCGAGTGTCTCCCAGGGTACGCTGGCCTCAGAATTCAAGGCCAACAGCATGAGGGGATCATCGTCCTCATCCTTCTTGGGCGAGTCGATGGGCAGTACGAGCAAATGACCAAGCTGACAGGCCCGCACGTCAATTCTTCCACATTTGCAGGACAATCGAGTCGCTTCAGACCTCAGAATCAACCCTGCCGACGTGTTGTTCTCGTGTTTCTTGCCAAGTCTCCGTGCTGAGGCCTACGAGGACACGGACGTGATCCTTCGTCTTACTAGGGTCGGACGCATAGCAGACCAACTCTCCTTCCGGAGTGAACAAGGCAACAGTGTGGAGGTTAGGGAGAGATAGCGCGCGGGATAGCAGAGTACGAAGATTGGCGAGATTCAGCATATCAAATAACTCGCGCACCAAGCTGAGAGCAAGTCGGAGACCGAGGACAAGTCGGCCACACCGAGATGACGGTGGCGGGGCGCCGGTGAAGGACCTCTGGCACCGCTGGGCAAACGTAAGTAGCAGGGATGGAGTCCGGCAGGCGCAAACACTTCGTATGAGAAGCGAACGATCCTCATTCGCGAACGGGAACATACTTAGAATAAGATAATGCAAGGCATACAGCAGCCTTGCGGTGGGGCATTACATCGTACCGTCTACAGAGTTCATACATGATACATCCATCTAGCGTTTTTGGGATTGCTGCGAGAGCATCTGTGAGCTTCCTCACATTGAATATGATGACTAGGCGGACTCACTAGGTAGGCCATAAGCTGTTGATAGCCAGGTTGACCGGTATTGGTCGGGAGCATTCCGGGCATCGGTGGTTGCTGGTGGCTTTGCTGAGCGCCTATCAGAGCTGACGCTGGAGGCATGCTGTACGGAGGCATGGGCGGCGGGGCTCCGGGTTGAGTAGGTTGCTGCTGCTGACCATGACTACCCTGCTGCAACAACGCGAGGAGGTTGGGGGGCAGATTGAGAGGCGCGGTCGTCCCTTGTCCAGGTTGCGGGGAGGACGTCTGCGTGGGCAGCGATGCATAAGGGTTTGCAGGAGGTGCCGACGGAGGGTTCGCAGAGTAATGAGGTACTTGAGGCGGCATAGGCATGGGCGGTTGGCCGTAGTATGAACTTGCTGGTGGCGTAGGAACAGGTGGCATCTGAGGCATCGCGGCGGGTGGAGCAGATGGAGCAGACGGTGCGCCTGAAGGCGCACCAGCGGCCTGCGGCTGCTTCAACGCCGCTAGAAGCTTCAGAGAAGAAGTGAGTATGGATGCCGTATACTGCGTTCAGTAGACCTCACCTGCTGCACCTTCTTCGCTTGTTCTAGGCGCTCGCGTTCGTCCGCAGCCTGGAAGAGCGTTCATACATCGTACAACCTGAGAGTGGTTTCGGGACTAACCTCTGCAGGCGCAGCTGCTTGGCCATAGGCAGGGGGTGGCGGGGCCCCGTAGCCAGGACCGGAGGGACCAGGTCCTCCATAGCCGCCCGGACCACTCCTGTTACCAAACCTATGGCCGGTGGTACCAGTGAAGTCACCACCGCGTTGGGCTCGGCCAAACTCGTCCTCATGAGGACGCGCGCGGTCACGATCCCTGTGGTTGAAGTCTCGACGTTCACTCCAATCATCGCCGCCGAAGCCTCGACCTCGGCCACGACCTCCACGGCCTCCGCGACGCCCACGGAAGGTGGGTTCTTCGTAGTCTCGTTGCCGATCAAAGCCGGCCCTTTCCTCACGGTCACGCCTGTATGAACGTGAGGGCCAGGAACTCGACAACATACATCATGCATACCTAGGAGAGGCTCCACGAGTATCGTCTCCTGAGTTGGCAAAGACAATCTCCATTACTCCGTCCTGCAGACCTTGGTGGCGAAGACGATCATGGGCTTCCTCACATGCCTGACAGAACTATTAGAGATATCGAGATGTCTATATATGAATGTGAACTCACCCGCGTATCATAGAATTCAACGTAACGCTGACTGCATGGATGGCTCCCCTCAGTGAGAAGTTGACGTAGAGGGAAGGAATTCACTCTTACTCAGGACGATCCCCGACAGGTCTGACCGACTTGACATCCCCGAACTGTTGAAACTTACGGCGTACCTCGCCATCGTCGATGGGCTGATTTGTAGACGAGTTGCGCAGGGTCACAAGCAAGGTTCCTTGTAGTTCCTAGACACGCGGTTGGTGGATTTCGAACATAGCGTCGGAAGCAACATACCTGCTCTCTTTGCCGATCTGCACCCTTGCCATTATCATCACGGGGCAAGGAGTAGTGCACGTCAATCTGAACCCTAGAGTGAGCCGGGCAGGCTGAATGTGGAGCGAAACAACGTACAGGGCGACCACTTATTTCAGATCCCTGCAACCTGTCCCGTGCTCTCTCTGCAGCACGCAGATCATACTGAAACGCAATCAGTTTCCAGCGTTTCTCTCGTAGGGAGTTACAGACTTACATAGGTTACAAACACCATCCCGCGGTTGGCGATGAGATCGAAGAATGTCTTGATTTCGCCGTGCTCCTCGAAAAGACGTCTCACATCGTCACTACTCGTCTCGTACTGTATATGGCCACAGATTAGGGGTAACTGTGGTAGTGCGCTCTTCAGCCTAGGGGCAGACTCGCCTTTATGTTACGTATAAAAAGGGTACGGCAGGGCCGTTCGCGCTGGATGCGTTCTTCAATAATCGAATCGTGTACCTTGTCATCTCTTTCACGGCGCTGCGGTCGCTTCTGGAATCGCCCGTAACCGCCGCCCTGGTTGTAGTTCGAGTCCGAGCCATCTGACAGAGTTATAAGGGACGTGAGAAGGCACTCTTAGAAATGGCAAATAGACGACGGCGGTCGACGAAGACGCAAGAAAGTAGGAAAGACGCCATTTCGCTTTGCGCAAGCACTGCATGACGATGCTGAACCTGCATCACGCTTGGAGGCAACATATCCTCTGCTCGCGGTCTGGGTCATGCCGACTCCGAAAGCCGCGAATATAGACACATGCCAGAGCTCACGCCACGGTTCTCGCGGTTTGGAGCTCATATTCAAGGTCATTCTAAGATGAAAGCCTCATGGAAGATAAGTGAGGCTTCGCTCGGGCCGCACTCCTGCAGCTGGTACGACTGAAAGCTCAAACGGGGACTCTCAAGCGCACCTTCATAGCCGAAGCTCTGGTCGAAACCGCCACCAGCGTCTGACGCGTTGTACTGCCCGGGACCAGGCGCAGCATAACTGCCGTTCTGATAGTATGGATCTTGCGGTGGACCTGACTGGTAATTATCGTAGCCTCCCATATCGCCTTGCGGGGAACCTTGATCATATGGGGCTGTATTACCGTAGCCACCGTACGAGCCTTGGCCGCCACCACGACCACGACCGGATCCCCGTCCCCTTGGGGCGCCGCCCCTGTCATAGCGGTGGGATCTATCGGGACCTGGCCCATAGTTACCGGGGGGACCACCTCTGCGCGGACCATCATAGGGCCCTCCATAAGGATGATGACGGTTCATGTTCTCAAGGCCTTCGAGGATATTCTTCAGACTCGCGTGCGGGCGTGCGCTCAGTGACGTGTCGCAGGTATCGAGTGCAGCGATAGCTCAGTTGATGTCGGCAGACAAATGCGCTTGTTCTTGTTGTTGAGAGTCGTCGCAGGCGTAAAGCTCAACTTAGACGGAAAGTGGGACTAGAGAGAGCAACGCCGTGGTTGGTGCAAGTGCGAAGATGGTGGTCAGGGAGAGAGGAGAAGGCATCAAATTTACCGAGTTGTGGAGGGGGAGACCGCGTGGGAATAGTATCCCGTTATGGGCAAAAGCGACGGGCGCTTGGCAGTGCCCCGAGGAGTCCTCACCTCATTGGCGTCAGCTGCCAGGCTGCGCGATAGCAGACACATTGCCTCCGTCCGCCACCTCTCCTCACCGTCTGCCGTCATGTCTAAGCAGTTCCAGTTCAAGCTCGTCCTTCTCGGTATGTACGCTGCACAATAGAGCTCAAAGCGGTTCTGATACCCTCTCTCAGGCGAATCTGCGGTTGGGAAGTCCAGGTATCGCATTGCCACTCCGGTCGCAAATGAGTAAACGTCCTGAGAGCTTCGCACCACTAGTCTAGTACTGCGCTTCGTGAAGGACCAGTTTGATGATTATCGGGAGAGTACCATTGGCGGTGGGTCGCGTTGTGCCTATCATCATTCTCGTAACCTGAACTCGGTGCAGCTGCATTCTTGACCCAAACCGTGACTCTTGAAGACCAAACGACAGTCAAGTTTGAGATATGGTGAGTTGTAGACTCGGCTCACACATCTTCTTATGCTTGATACACCTATCGCAGGGATACGGCCGGACAGGAACGTTATAAGGTACGTGACTGCTCTTACCTGCACGTTCAGCGGATGCTGACCTAGCCGCCTAGTCTCTTGTGCGTTGCCATATATACTATTCTAGTGAACCCGTTCTCACACCTCAGTAACCGAAGGCGCCTATGTACTACCGCAACGCGAATTGCGCGGTGGTCGTATACGATATTACGCAAGCGTCATCGCTAGAGAAAGCCAAATCTTGGATCCGTGAACTGCAGCGTCAGGCCGACCCTTCTATCGTCATTGCGCTCTGTGGCAACAAGCTCGACCTTGCGGCCCGCCGTCAGGTTTCTCAAGAAGAAGCGAAGAAATACGCTGAAGAGGAGGGCTTGATGTGGGGTGAGACTAGTGCGAAGACTGGCGAGGGCGTATCTGAGATCTTCACTGCTATTGGTATGCTTCCTCTGTGATTCGTCTGTGGCATCGATGATACTGAAGGCTTTACAGCGAACAAGCTTCCTCTTACTGCACCACCGTCCGCAAGAGGTGGCGCACGCGCCGGTGCCGCGGGTAGGACAGGCGTAGACCTCAACAAGCAAGCGAACGCTGGACAGGGCCAGAACGAGCAGTGCAACTGCTGAGTTCAACATCCCTCGTTCTCGTCGAACGGTCTATCCGTCACTAGCTGGGGTCGCCGCCCTCCCTCCCTCACGCGGGTTCTTCTGTTGTCACATCGATCGTGTTTCTAACCTGTAGTCTACCTTTTTTTTCCTGTTATATATGGACTTCCGTGTCGTGGATACCTTCCATACGGCCTTCAACAAACTAGCCAGTCAATACAGTCCATAAGTGAGTATGATTGACAGGTATGTGGTGTATTTGATTACAGAGCAGCAGACGATACAGCGGATTACGAATGGATCTAGCAGAGAGCGACACACAAGACATAAAGCGAGGGGCACATATACTGTCCAATAAATAGACCACAATAACGAGCTTCAGAAGCCTGCTAGCTCGAGACCCTTCCGAATGTCCGCGTGCTGCATTTCAGCCTGCTGAATCTCCTGGCTCTTCATCCAGAAAGAGCCCTGGTCCTTCTCCCCTGCAACAGCGATATTCGTCTCCATGTATGCCACGACGCCCATGTCCTCGGCGAAAGAGTACGTCTTGTGCTGGTGACGGGTAATCGCCTCGACGGACTCGTACCACTTCTCTCGCTTCTCGAAGTTGATGAGCGACAGCGGGCTGCTCGAACTCGATGATGATGAGAGGATGACAATGTTATCGGGGGCCTCAGTGTTCGCCAGCTGCATGTCCGCCAGATACATGCTGATGACGGGAATGCAAGGCCCGTCCACTGCGCGTTGCGAGAGGCGGTACGCTGAAAAACTCCCCGTGGGATCGTGATACTTCGCCAGCTGTTCGAGCTGCGATCGCCGCCCGACGTGCGCCCAGGTAAGATGCAACCGATTAACGACAGGACTAGACAGCGCCTCGACGATGGCGTGCATTGCGGCAAAATTATGCAGGTTCTTGCATTTCTGTTCGGCGTCGTATGTGAGAAACGTCCAGTGACGGATGTTGCGGAACACCAACTCACCTCGGCAACCTTGATCCAGAACTCGATTGTGTCCGATCTCTTGCCCATGCCCTCCGTGTTGAGAATGCTCATCTTGACCCAGGCGCCGAGCTTGTCGTTGAATCCGTTGAACGCCACCAGGTTCTTCACCCCGTTACCAGTCTGCGACTTGACCCAGTTGAGGCAGTCCGATATGCGGATCTTGGCATACAGCTTCTGCTCGTGCATGCACAGATGTTCGGCTAGCAGCAGTGTGTCCATCCGTAACAAGTCCCCTTTGGAACTCTTGCTTTTCTTGGGTCGCGAGACAGCAGAGACAGGCGTAGACGGGATGACCGACATCTGCGGCGCGTTAAACAGTAGCCATACCAGGCTCAATGCTGCCACTCACAAAGCGTTCCAGAGCCTTGAGAACCTCGCGCGCGGGAGCGGCGAGCTGCGGTGGGCTCGTGATCGAAGAGACGAAGTCAACGAGACGTCGTGCGAGGTAAGCGTCGTCATGGAGGAGGCCGAACTCCTCCGTCCATTCGTGGAGCACAGCAAGTACTCGACGCCGGGCAGGCTTGAGTTTCTTCTCTTTCCACTGCTCGAGCTCCTTCAAGTTGAGAGCGGTTGGGTGGCTGATGTTGTACTGCTCCAGCAGAAGGTCAAATACCTCCTCGGCAGTAGCAAAGGATTTGAACGTGGTCAAGAACGCGTGCCTGTATCTTGTCTCCAGCGAAGGTTCTGGCAGTGCGAGGTGAATTGCAGAAACGACCGCTACTCGATCCGACTCACTTGGGAAGTCTACCGTCAACCGCTCTACAAGGGCGCGCAGAGTACCTGCAGCGACGTTCCCCTCCGCGTCCAGTTGGATCTCATCGTCTCCATACACAGGTCGCAGGTACCAGGTCCCATGGACAAGCCGAGCGTCATGGAATGCTTGCGCTTCGTCGTCTCCGGTGATTTGCCTGACCTTGTCAGAACGATGACTAACGGCCTTTGTGGAACGTGTGAATGCATCGAATGACTCCGCCACTACCGGACTCGAGATGAGATACTCCAGCTCTTCGACATTGTGTGCTTCGAAGAGAGTTGTGAGCCGGCTGAGTGAAGACTGGTCGTCTATCAGGAGGGGACGACGCCGGAGGTGGCGGACGACGGCAGGCTTTCCGGATTCTGACCGGGATCTTTGATGCTCGGATGGAGTCGTTTCGGCAGATGGCAGCGAGAGACTACGTCGACGGGAGGGGGTTCGTGGGGTAGATGGCATAGGACTCTTATCAGTAGGCGGAGGCGAGGTGACCGTGATCACCTGCACGCCCTCTTCTAGCGTAGGCCGCGGTCTTGCTCTCCGCCTAGAGATGATCGCGTCTGTGGGAGAGAGCTCAGACTCTATCTCCAAGAAGTTGCCGTCTATCCCTTCATGCGGCGGAACCAGGGGACTCAGCACGTTTGCCAAGCTCGGGCGGCGGGCGGGGTCAGGCCCATGCTGAATGATCGGCACCTTCATAGAGTAAGCGGAGGTCGAGTTAACGTCTAAGGGCAGATGCACCTTATCGCCGTTGACAAGCGGCATCCACTCATACCTGCGCTGTTCTCCTTCGGGACCGGCAGAGAAAGGGTCGGACAATTGTTCCGGGGAAGGATGGAACTTGTCGGAGTCCTCCTGGTAGATAGCTACATTCCCATTGCCATTTCGCAACTTGTCCGCGAGTGCATCTGAGATCGGCTCCACGAAGGCACTGGGGATCCAGCCGACGGTATTGTCCTCAGGGCGAATCGCAGCCCACCACCCCTGAAACAGTCTTCAGTGGCCATATAGCGGTGTCTAGAGGAGCTCGACCTACAGTATCCTCCTTCTTCACGATGTCTAGGATGTCATTCCTACGGAAAGACAGCTGACTGCTATCCTCTGCGTCGTAGTCGTATAGACAGAGCACGTAGAAGAGCTCCGCAGACGTCGGGGTCAGAGTCTCTTCCGAAGAGTTCGCCAGGCTGGTACGCTCCGGAGACTGTGCAGAAGGCGGCGTGGCGAGCTCGGGACTCGACAAATTCGGGTCTATCCAGAGTCGAGGGAGAGGAGCGCCGCGTTTCGAAGGGAGAGTAGGATGTGGACCAGCCATGTACGAGCAGCCTTCAACACTGCATGCGTTGACACTTCACAGATCCAAAGAGAGCGAGACAAGGAGGGACGACGAGCTTGGAAATGCGGTCAGTTAGTAGTATGGGGAAAGTGTGTATATCTGCAGCGCAGCATCCCATGAGTATGGGCGTCCTCTGACAGTGACCATCACCATCGTGATTGAACCCAAGAACACCTAGATCCTTGCCTTATCGAGCCCGAGTAGACGCGGAACCTTCGGTTGCGTGGATTGACGGAGTGAGCGTAAATACGTGGTGCCTTGCGTATACTCAGCCTTCGAGATCTTCGCTAGTTGAAAAGTGGACAGGCGGGAAAGCCGACGCCTATTCGTGACTGTAGGGTGAGTACCATACATAGGCCGTGGGGCTCGAGCATATCCGGACGCTCATGCACCGGGGCGCTCTGCAGTGGCGGTTCACCTTCCCCCGCCCGTGTGGGTGATACTAGCCTTGTATTCGCAGGATGCCAAGGACTGGCGCGGTGATAACTGGCTCCAACTATCGTGAACGTCTTGATTGCACATGTCCATGGCCATGCGGGCGCATACCAGGCTGGTCAAAGAGACGTCGGGGATCGCAGAACGGCTGACGTGTCTGTCCCGCATGCATACCGGACGGAAGCTACTGAGACCGCATTGTTGAAGGGGGAAAAAGGGATGAGCGAGGCGTTATGTCGTGGGACACCGGTGCCGCTACCTGGAGTCGCAGACATTGAGTGAATGATAGATCAGTTCTCGGCCTGCGGGCGTGGGCTTCATCCGTCAGTTGCATGGTAACCTTTCCCAAAAGTGCGAAAGAGTCGGTCTGCGCATCGTCCATCTCCTTCCGTAGATGCGGGCCCTGGGCCCGAACCCGTGCGTGCGGCGGAGATTCGGCGACCGCGTAGTGCTCTTGAACATGAAGTTGTCGACATCCGCATCTCCGCGATGGGATAGCTTGACCGTACTGGTACTGCGCTCAAATGTGATGAGAGCGCTTCGAATGGTTCGAGTACTCGGATACATCGATTTTGAGGAGTGCATGGAGGATTTCAAGCATGATTGGGTCAGATTGTTGCAAGACTTCCAAGTTTCAAAGCTTCATGTCCTGGAGCCCTGGAGCTCGAGACCTGAGCCAACGTTGCGGGGACATCTCGGCTACCGCCGGCGCCCTGTGGCCAGATCTGATCTGATCTAGGGGAAACGGGCGCTCCTCCACTGGGCGAGTGCTACCAAGGCTCATTCAAACACATCTGCAGCCTGCCTTTACATCACCCCCTGCGACAGAGCACTCGTTGAACATGGTGCCCTGGAACTCTGCCAAAGCAAAGGTAACGTCACAGGTCACTACCCGTACGCGCCTGCAGCATGATTTATTGCCGAACGATTCAGGTTCAGCTTCGGTACAATCGGTCAATGATTGGAACAAGGCTCATTCTTATCCTCCTCTCTCCAGGCTCGGTGTACAGAGGTTGCGTACCCTGCAAGAGAAGAAGAACGCCCAAGCAAAGTCCGCGCGGAGAGATATAGCTCTCTTGCTCGAGAAAGGCAAGGTGGAAACCGCGAGGATCAAGGTCGAGAACAGTGAGTGCACGAGCTCGCACGGGGTCGATCACGGATGACTAGACGGACACCCCAGTCATTAATGAAGACGTATACGTCGAGCTGCTCGAACTTCTGGAGCTGTACTGCGAACTCCTCATATCGCGCTTTGGCCTGCTCGATCAGAGGTGAGCACGTTTCTCCTCCGCTCGCCCTTCCATTGACGAACCCATCGATTGTGCGGGTAGCACGCGAGAGCCGGATCCTGGCGTCAGTGAAGGTGTCTGTGCTATAATCTATGCCGCGCCTAGGACGGAATTGAAAGGTACGCCGCTACCTCCTCGTTCCAACCGCCGTACCGACGCATCCGACCAGAACTGCACATCCTTCGCGACATCTTGATGCACAAATTCGGCCGCGAGTTCTCGATTGCGGTAATGGAGAACAAAGATGGTTGCGTCAGTGAACGCGTGAGTATTGTCAATACGTTTGCCTACGCCCTCACTTGACCGGCAGATACCAGATCACGCGGAAACTGGACATATCCACACCCCCTCCAGCACTGGTTGACGCCTATCTCAGCGAGATCGCTAAGGGCTACGGCGTGCCATGGTCCCCTCGGAAGGCGGGTGACGATGACGGTGGACCTGAAGGAGGCGTCAAGGTGGGCGTGTCAGTTACAAACCAGCCGCACGGAACCGCTTATACTCGTATGGATATATAGCTGAGCTCGGAAGAGTCAGAGAAGAAGGAGTCTTCCGCCGCTCTGGACTCGCCAAAGCCGCTCGACGCTGCAGCGATATCGGCGGAAGCCAGGAGCGCGGGCGTACGTACGCCCAAGCTTCCCGAAGTTCCCGTGGAAGAGGAGGAAGCGCCGCGTGCGGAGAAGTCGGCGGGGGTGGGGGGCCTTCCTGCGGATCCCGCTGCGAAAGAGGCTCAAGAGGACGAGTTCACGGCGTTGGCGAGGCGTTTCGAGGCATTGAAGAAGCGGTAGGCCGTGCTGCAGCAGCGCCGGAGATACCAAGCGTCGTTGTAGGTTCGTAGAGGATTGTATGATTCGCATCTTGTGTACCATCGGGGGAAGTGCTTCTGAACTAGGAAGCGCTCTCCGCTGAGGTGAGTGCGACACGTTTCTCGTGCCTCAGACCGGCGGAGCATTCGAGATCACGGATTTAGTGACTGTCTCGCATCAGGTTCTCGGACGCGTGTGCGATCTCGGGTCGAACTCGTCCAAATGACGTGAAACGAGCCATTCGGCATGAAAGCACCCACTCAGTACTCCCAGCTGTTCAAACGTTCACACGTCACAGACACAGCAGCGGTGACATGGGAAGGTCCGCTTGCAATTGTAGGGCTGGTACACCAAAGAGTCTAGGTGATTCACTCAAGCTTTCGCGTACTCTCTTGAGGTAAGCAAAGCAGGGTCGATATCGTTCAGGGGTCCACGGGGCGCATCGCGAGTCATTGACATTCAAGCCTCATGTGGAATGGCAGATATTAGATAGGCGCAGATTGCATTGCGCGAAGCAGCCGACAGTGCTAAGTGATGTGGCACATCCCGAGGATCTCGAGGCCGTAGCTCACATCATTACCGGCTACATAGGCAAGCTGTACGCGAGCCGCAAGTCACGCGCGGACGGTGCATTGTCCACATGCTAGAATCGTATAGGACGCACCTGCGGATCCACGCATCGGCGGAAATTTCAATGGAGTGGAGGGAGCATCAGCTGTACTGTGACCGACAGACCGCGTGTCGGACGCAGCTTGCCAAAAGCTCGGGCGCTCAGTGGCGGATGCACTAAGGGCTAGTACAGTTGTCTCACTGGATACGTTCTCACCTCTGCGATATCCTCGCGCTTGAACACGTCCGCTTTGCCCGTCGGCTTGAGCAATGAATGCCGTTAGCATTACGGAGTGGACCGTCCGCAGGAAACATGGTGATGGGGCACCCTGCCTCTTCAGCGGCACACGCCATGGGAGGAGGGTCACCTCGTAGGAGAGCCGCCAGGGCCTGAGTATTGCGAACGAGGGCATTCGCTTCAGTGCTCTACGCCGCCGTCAGATGCCAATCGTGTTGGGAACAAGGCCTAGAATTTCCGGGGACGACGTGGGAAGAACGTCGGGAGATATAACATGTATGACGACAGGCAACGACCATGAGTAGTACTCACTTTCCTGAGGGGATAGTGGCGACACGAGCATTCCCCGGATGCCCGCGTTGCATACTTGCTATGTTCCCAAGTTTACCGCAACGCTCACAGTTCGGTATCAGCGCTGTCTCGCCGGGAAGACATGCTTTCGGGGCGCCATCCGAGATACCTCGCTCAAGGATGCGCTCATACAAGAACACCGCATCTATACCCGCGAGTAGCGGTCTTCAATGACGCACTGTAGCGTTGGAGGGTCACGGTGCATCAAGGGTCATCGGATAAGAAGGCCCTCAAGAACGGCGTCCTCCAGATTCCAGACGGGTCGAGGCTTCGTCGCCGGAGGCCAGAAATACGACGACCTCTCCTCGGTGTCTGCAGCGGTATTTAATACATGATATCAGGACAACTTCTGCAAGACAGCAAAGTGAACTGACCACGAGCCCTGCACCGACAGTATGCGATGGGTTGACGAAGGGCAGGGCTGCTGGGCTTTGGCAGAAGACAGGTCACGAACTATTGCGCCCGGCGTTCTCCCGCGATCGCATATAGCAGTTTGGACGAAGTACTCATGTTACGACGTAGGCATGTTGGAGTGCAGTCCGGAGTCTGTACACGGCAAGTCAGACGTTCGCCCCCTTGGCCCCCGGCGCGTGTTGCGACGTTGAGAACAAAGTCTGCGGACGACCGACAGCTCGTTCTCCGACATCGAACGGACCGGATGGTCGCTCCGATTGAGTTAAAGAGGCGTCCAACAGCCACAAGAAGCGCGGAATAAACAGATGAGGCTGGGGAAGCGTCTCCTCGCCTTCCAGGCAGAATGCGAGAAGTGCACAGCGACAGCACAACTTCTCATCGTGTCTGCTCCGCTATGAACAGCACGCACCGGGTTCTGGGCGGGGCTCAGATGTCGATGATATCCGCATCCGTCTGCGTTGTTTCCTGTGTTTGGAATTCTGAGCGCAAGCTCCCGAGGATGAGCCGCAAGAGTCGGCAAGACCGTCGTCTGAATAGATCCACCGCGTAACTCCTAAACATCAAAATCATATCGTAAGTTGAGGGCTGAAAGCACGTTTGTACTACACAACGATGCAGGACTGCAGTGAGAGCGAGAAGCGATGGCATGCGCTCTATACTGCTATGTTATGAAAGACGCGTCGTCGAAGAGCGTCCGATGGGAAGTCGTAGGAAGGGGTGCAAGAACGGCGACGGCGAGTCAAGCTCTCTCCGCCGAGCCGCCGACAAGCAAAGGGCGGTGCTCGGGTTCGGAGCGGGCGGCGAGAGGGCGAGGCAGGCATGAGAGGATTCGGAAGAGCGTAAGCCAAAGAATTGAGTAGAGACTGGCACCGGGGGACGGTGTTCGTCCATCACGAACGCGTGCCCGTGGAAGCGGTTGGGTGCAATCAAGATCTGGTCAAAGGAGTTTGCGAGATGCGCAGGCCGCTGGAGAAGGCAAACGGAAGAGCATGCAGTCCGGACTGGGCGAGCGCAGGCTGGTTCTGGGGCCGAGCGTCCGTCTGTGCTGGCAAGCTTTGATGCAACGCGGAGGAGACGGATGCCGGGAGAGGCAGGCGAACGGGAGAGAAAGGAACAAACGAACCAGCCGCGTTCTTGCGCTGATTCAACCCGCCGGAAGCGGCCCACCAGCTTCCATATCAGGCAGCACCCGTCACCCGTCACCCGGGCTGTCACGCATCGGGGAACGGAGATGCGTCCTCCACCAATCGCAGCAGAGCACGTGAGTGTCCGATTTGTACGGGACTCGGTTCAAGTCCATGTCCTCCGCCGTTCACTCTCGTATGCCGCGCACCGTATTTAAATCGCCCCTTCGTTCGTTCGTCCCCTCCGTTCACAGCCCTCATGCTCGTCTCGCCGTCTTCGTCTCACCACCGCCAGATGCAAGTCCTCTACCCCGAGCATCTCATGTCCTCAACCTTCGACCCCAATGGCGAGGACGACATGGACACTGATGCCGGCTCGGTGGCTTCTGGTCCCAGTTATTGCTTCGCGCCCAGTGTCGTAACTTCAGCCACTTCACATGATTGGGAGATGCGCTCGGCTTCCCCGGCCCCCTCTGTCTATTCCATGACCAGCTCCTTGAGAGCTGCATCGTATAGACACGAGTTTGGTCGCGGCATCAACAACTACTCAGAGGTCTACCGCCTGCCGGCGGACGACGAGGAGTTTGAGAGGCTCGGTATGTGCGCGTGGTTAATGCTCTCGTGCGCAAAGCGTACTGACTCCGTGACAGACCGACAACACCTCATGTTTATGGAGGTCATGGGCAAATACCCCGCATGCTTACCCGAAGTTCTCGCAGACGATACCCCAGGTGTCACCAAGACCTGTGTCGACTTGGGTTGTGGAAGCGGCAGCTGGTAACGACATCATGGCTTTGCGGTGATATTCCGTCCCTGATCACCTGTTTCCAGGATACTGGATGTCGCCCGGGACTTCCCATACTGCAGCGCTGTCGCAGTAGACCTTGTTCCCATGCAGGATGTGTGAGTGCTCGTAGTCAGCAGCGTCTAGATTGACTGATTGAAGTTTCCGTACGCAGAAATATGCCACCGAACTGCCGGTGAGCTCAAGTGAGATGTCTTCTGATCAGAACATGCAATTTATCCCTGCTACAGGAGCGAGGTCGACGACATCAACCTCGGCCTTCAGCACTTCTATGGCGCATTCAACGTTGCCCACGCCCGTCTGGTTTCCTCGGGGGTACGTCTCTGTCTGTATTTGGGCTCGGAATCGGTGCCGCAGGCGCTTAGGGTCCAGATCGCTGTATGATCGAGTCTCAGACCAATCTCCGTTGCTTCTATTTCCCATATCTGGATCGCTTGTCAAGTTGACTAACGTTTATCTCAGATTCGCGACTACAAAGGGCTGATCGACGAAATGGTGCAAACCTTGCGTTCCCGGGGTCTCATTCAGCTCGTCGAATTCGATTTCCGAGTGTACGACGCTGACAAGCTACCCATCATGCCTTCACGTCTGGAGGAGGAAACTCCTTGGCTCGCGCGGTGGATGAACGTCGTCAACATCGCCGTGGAGCAACGAGGAGGCGAGCCGGACGCCGCCAACCACCTGCACCGCTGGGTCTCGGAGCATCCCCTGCTTGAGGAGCCCGTATATCGCGAGTTCTGGTTCCAGACGGGCCCGTGGAAGAAAGGGGACGACCCTTCCACAGCGCGCGATAATCGGATTGGAGCTATGATGAGGGACGATATCCTGGTGCGTTAAATGTCGGGCAAGCATTCCACGCCTCTTGCTCATGATCGTAACAGGCCTTCCTCAAGTCCGGGAGGCCACTTCTCCTCAGCAACGATCTCGACATCTCCGTGGTAGACGAGCTCGAGAGCAATGCCGAACGCGAGCTCCTCGAAGCCAGCGCATCAACCTATATCCGCGTACAAAACGTCTACGCTCGTCGGAAAGCGTATTGACCATCCTTACCCCTCCCTTCGCTATCGCTTGGACTGCTGTCGATGTATCTTATAACCGCCCTACTATCCGCTCTGCGCTGTATTCTGTCATCGTGTATATCCTTATCCCCGCTAGGGTCGCAGTGCTGTCGATGAAACTGTTCATACCTTAATGTAACTAGGGATACCGCAATGCCATGCTGGTTAATATCAAGCTGTTTCGCTCGTGCTGTCGGACCTCACCGTAGACCCGAGATATTTATTAGGATTCGCTTGTACTTACACTGTGATATACTGAAGTCGACATGAAGGAAAGTGTGTAAGTCTCGTCAAAGAGCGACACGGGTGCACCTGACTGTTACGCACGCAGTCGGGACCCCAGAGAAAACCTGGCAGCACAATCAAACGAGAAACATGACAATATCTGAGATCGCTGGCTCTCTCATCCGTGAGGAAACCCGAAACACCCAGACCGTCATGCGCCGTACTCAGGCGGCGGCTCCGAGGACCCGTACTCCGACCTGGGAACGTGCGACCGGTCCAAGCGATCTGCGATGAGCTGAGCGAGCCGGTCAAGCGCCGCCTGCGAGTCGGCGGCCGACCCCGTGGATGGACGCGCAGGGACGAGCGGAGCCGGGACGACGCCGGGCGATGCTGCAGCAGCGTTGACGACGGTCGGCTGGCCCCACGAGCTGGAATGATCTGACATTGGCGGAGAGGCTGGACTCAGGGCGGGCACCGTGGCCGTGCCCGGCGAAGCCCTCGAGACCGAGCCGCCCTCGTTGGTGAATCTGGACAACTTGGACACTCGCGAGGCGTTGGCGCTCGCGTTGCGCATGAGCGGCGCTGCGGAGGGTGGCTCTGCGAAAGGGGAATATTGGGCTTCTGTGAGCGCTGGCGTTGATGCGCGGCGCCTGCGGAGATACCACCAGAGGAGGGCGGCGAGGGTTAACACGAGAGCGACTGCGCCGATGATGGGACCGACGATCGCGCCGGTATTTGATTTTTTGGCTGTGCCAGAGGACGAAGAAGCGTTCGATGTGGGGAGGGAAGCAAGAGACTGAGTCGAGGAGAGGCTACTGGTGGTACTACCCGACCTGTACGATCTCATGTCAGCCCGGAGTCATCGTTGACTGAAGGCCCAGAAAGCGACGAACGCATTGTTAGAGTTGGCAGTCGAGTTGGTTGAGTCGTCGCTGAGGATGGTGACCGAATTGAGCCAGAACTTGAAACCACCGCCGACTTTGGGAGTGATGTTGACCGTATGTGTATTCTGCGGGTCCAGCCCGTCCTGGTAGAACAAGAGCGCATCGCCGATCAACCACATTGTGCTAGCATTGTACGTGTTTGTGTTCCCGTCAAGCGTCTGTTCCCTGCTCAGTACAAGACACTTCATCTGATTGTGACAGACTTACGACGTCGTAGGTGAAGCTGCCCCAATTCCGAGACCCGTTAACGGCAACACCAGTGCCTTCGAAAGAGAACGATAGCGACGCGGGAGGATCATCGACCTCGTAGTACGGCGCAGGATGTTCCTTGCTGGGAATTTGGCCGTTAGGATCGTTCTGCTCCTTCCAGTTGCCGCCGTATTTGACGAAGGTGGTATTCGTTGCAGGGTACACTGCGGCCTTCGGCGGGCTCGCTCTGGCAGCGCGTCAGTCAACGCGAAGGACGTAACGAAATTCAACATACCCAGCAGCAAGAGGACGAGAAATGTCAGCCCGGTCGAAAGAGAACATGCTCGAGTTAGAGGCATGCGCTATCAGAGAGACGCGATGCATCTGCTCATGCAGATTATCCTGAGCGTACAGCTGTCCGTCCTTGGCTGCAAAAGAGGTCGATGCGCCGTCGACAGAGACCTCGTAGGAACAATTCGCAGTCCCATACAGGGCGACACTTGTGCCTGCGTGTGCTCTGTTTAGAGGATGGCCAAGAGAACTGACAGAGCCGTCCAGCTTACCATAGAACTGGAAGTCGAGGCTCGCTCCCGGGAAGGCTGTAATGTGGAGCGAGGTACCGGTCCCATCCTCTCCTCCAGCGTTGTTGAATCCGCCTGAGTCGGAGAACCAAGGCTGCCATCCAGTGCTTGTCCAGTCACCCACGCCCCCGTCGCCTGTAACAGGATTTTTATCGGTATTTTCCAAAGCGATAGCACTTGGATACACGGAAGCGTACCTTGGGGATGATAGTTTATGAAGGAGCTCGTGTCATCGATAGTCACCGTCCAGCCGTTCTCCATCTTGCCGCAATGAGGGGAGCTCTGAAGGAGAGGGGATCAAGCTCCGGGGGACAAATCATCTTATATCCCCGGCGCTGTTGTGGTTTCGACAGCGTTCCTGAGCTAACGCTCCTCGTGCAGCAATGCACGGCGCGACGTAAGGACTTGGAGAGCTCGGAGCACTGTAGGTGATCAAGATCGTCGGCAACAGGGGATCGTTTCCACTCCTGTCGATACGATTGGCAATGAATTCAGTTTGACAGACTGCCGCCCATTTTGCCCACAACCCGCACCGCTGCGCACGCCGCTGGCACCGCTTGTGTTAGACGATGGTCGAAACAACCCCGTCTTCCTTCGGTTCGGATGGACGCAGGGACAGCTCACTCGGAGGCAAGATGGTCTTGCAAGAGTACCATAGAGCTGCAGACGTCGTGGTAGCAGGTTGCCTGCCACATCTGGGGAACGAATACGGCAGCTCTCACCCCGATGATGGCGTGGCAGCGCGGCGGCCGGTTCCCTCGGTGGCCCTGACCAGCTTACTAGGGGCCAATAGCATACGGTATCGTCAAGTGAAGAAGGATGCTGGAACTGCCAACCAGCTATTGAGTAGCTCTTGTATATCTCGAAGAGAACGAACATTCGAGTAGGACTCCGTATTCTAGAGACTCAGAGCATGAGAGAGGAGCATAGTTTTCATTCTCAGTAGGAAAGGCTCAGAGCGATCTCAGTGGAAACCGACCGGCAAAGCCTCGTGCGATGCATTGATATCCTCGTGTCGGTGCTAGTAACTGCCGTCCCAAGACGAGTAGTGACTATCAGAACAGTGGCGAAGGACGGGAGGATGACGGTCATGGTCTCGCGATCGGCTGAACCATTGCCAAGTTGTTCTGTCCTCGTTAGCGCCGGTCCAGCACAGCCTCCCGGCGTTTTGCGCGATGACGCGGGCGTTTAGTATCGTCTGCATCAGGCGCTTGTCTTCCGTCTTACAACATTCACTCTGGCGCGCTTCAAGCAGGTTGCGAGGATCTCTGGGGCGTCCGCCAGATCAACAAGAGCCAATCCGCGCTGCTTTGACAGACTGTATCAAGTGGTACAAATACTGCTCGCATGATGGTGACGCACGAGTTACTCGAGGAGATCCTGCGTCCTGCTGCAGACAACTCCGGCAAACTACTATCTGAATTGGGCCTCGCAGCCCTGCCTTCCAGAGAGAAGGTGCATCAGCAGATAGAACAGGACCTGTTGCTCCCCAAGGAGAGCCTTCCCGACCATTGGCTTCCGACATATCAAATGTAAGCTGAGGGCTTCCGCGTCTTTTGTCCGATCAGACATTGATCAGTCTCTCACAGACACTGGGAAGACAAGTTGTCCATACCTTCATTGTTGAGATATGAACCGTCTCCTCCTCCAACAAGCCTCTCCTTTATCCGTACCGGGCTTCAAGGCCGTGTTACCGGGTATGCCGAGGTAGGTCCCGTTGGTCTATCGACTTCTCGTTTGTGCAAACGTACAGCAATAGGTGTCCAACCCTCGCGTGTCGACCGGGCTCACATCGACTGCCCTTGACCGAGCTCCTGGCCCCAGTCGAAACTTTGTCAGAGGCAAGGCCGGCTATGTGCCGTTCTGGCCAGGCGGACTAGATAATCTCAAGCAGACCGTGGATGTCGTCGACCTTCAAGAAGGCTCCTCGCAGCTTCGAACCGTTGCTCCGGGACTCTCCCGGGGTCTCAAGTTCGGCAAGGACGGGGAAGATGATAGCGACGTGATCGGCCTCGGTGCCTCTGTCGCGAAGGGCAAAGAGAACGCAGGACTGCCAGGAGGGCCTGTTAGTGACAGCTTGTTGCGCGCACAACACTCTTCTCATATACTTCTTAGAACGGCCATGCCTCCGTTATGCAAGACGGTGAGGCCGATGCTCCCTTGATGCCCGGCGGGACATCAGAAGTGGACGAGCTCTTGCCCACCTCTGTAAGTGATCACAGGTCATGTATACCGTGCCTACGCTGATGGATGGCAATCGCGCAGAGAAGCCACCTCAACCCAATCACGTCTGCCAAACGGCCTCTTCGGCGCGCTCAAGTGCAAAAGCGCGACTGGGCCCATGTAGTAGATGTCAACAAACCGATGACTAACTTCCATGAACTTGTTCCCGACATGGCGCACAAGGTGAGTTCGGGGGTCCGTTCAACTAAACTAAGGCGCCGCCTCATGCCTCTTGCAGTACCCGTTCGAGTTAGACACCTTTCAGAAAGAGGCGGTGTATCATCTCGAGATGGGCGACTCGGTTTTTGTTGCCGCTCATACATCGGCGGGGAAGACTGTCGTGGCCGAATATGCTATTGCGCTGGCGGCAAAACATATGACCAGGTAGATGCGCGTGCAACGCCTTCTGTGCGTTCTGCATCTCACGGTGTTCCCCGACCTTGTCAGAGCGATATACACCTCCCCCATCAAGGCATTGTCAAACCAGAAATATCGCGACTTCAAGCAGACGTTCGGTACGGCGTCCGTCGGCATCCTCACCGGAGATGTCCAAATCAACCCCGAGGCCAACTGCCTTATTATGACAACGGAGATTCTGCGCAGCATGCTCTACAAGGGCGCTGATCTGATCCGAGACGTCGAGTTTGTCATTTTCGATGAGGTGCACTACGTCAACGACGCGGAGGTGAGCGATACGACAACGCGACGACTGATTGCCACCTCAAGCTGTTTTTAGCGAGGTGTGGTATGGGAAGAGGTCATCATCATGCTCCCGGACCATGTCAACATCATCCTTCTATCCGCTACTGTGCCGAATACCAGGGAGTTCGCGGACTGGGTCGGGTAAGTAGTGAGACTCTCGTGCTCCGGTCACCATTGACCCCGCATACAGGAGGACGAAGAAGAAGGATATATATGTTATTTCCACGGCGAAACGACCAGTGCCCCTCGAGCACTACCTATATGCGGGGCGCGACCTGCACAAGATTGTCGACGCGAACCGGAACTTTCTCGCGCAAGGGTACGCATTTCGTCTGCCGGAACATCCCGTACTTCTCATCAACGTGGCTTCGCAGGTACAAAGATGCCGGAGAAGCCCTTCGGCGGAAACAAGACAAGGAGCGCGAGGCGGCTGGGCTGCCTCCAGTACAAAGGCTTGGCGCGCGCGCGGCAGCCCCACAGCGCGGACAGCGCGGAGGTCCCGCGGGTCGCGGAGGCCAGCGAGGTGGCACGGCCGCTCGTGGCGCTCCAATCGCTCGCGGAGGTTCCCCACGGACGTTCCACCAGCCGGACAAAAATCTGTATGTCCACCTGCTGGGTCACCTGCGCAAGAAGGCGCTCCTTCCGGTCGTCGTCTTCACCTTCTCCAAGAAGCGCTGCGAAGAGAACGCAGGAACCTTAACGAATGCCGACCTCTGTACCGCGGTGGAGAAGAGCGAGATCCATGTAGCGATAGAAAAAGCTCTTTCTCGCCTGAAAGGTATGTTCAGCCCCTACGCGTGTGGATGTCGCGGGTCATTCACACGGTGTTGGGCGTAATTCTAGGGTCGGACAAGCAGCTACCGCAGATTCGCCGGATGCGTGATTTGCTCTCGCGCGGCATAGGTGTGCATCATGGTGGGCTACTGCCCATAGTGAAAGAGGTGCGCTATACAGCTTGATCAAAGAGCTCGGACTCATGGGGATGCAGGTGGTGGAAATACTCTTCGCACGCGGATTGGTCAAGGTGCTGTTCGCCACTGAAACGTTCGCGATGGTGCGCAATAAGATTCGCTGAGCTGGGACCTCATACTGAACCCTGCACAGGGTGTCAACATGCCTGCGAAATGCGTGGTGTTCTCACATATCAGGAAACATGACGGGCGCAGCTTCAGGGATATCCTCCCTGGCGAATATACCCAAATGGCAGGACGCGCCGGCCGCCGTGGCCTGGACCCCACAGGTACCGTCATCATTGTCGCTAACGACGAGCTACCGGAGGTAAGCCCCATGCATCCTGCTCAGCGCGTTACGTTCATACGCGCTATTGGGCGCATCTAGCAATCAATTCTGCACAACATGATTTTGGGCACGCCCTCGAAGCTGCAATCACAGTTCCGCCTAACGTACAACATGATCCTGAACCTGCTTCGCGTGGAGGCCTTGCGTGTGGAAGAAATGATCAAACGGAGTTTCTCTGAGAACGCCTCGCAACGGCTGCTCCCGGAGAACCAGAAGAAGGTCGTCGAGGTAAGATCTCATCGCTTAAGGTACTACCACCTGCGCTCACTACGACATCCCATGCAGACGGAGAAGCAATTGTCGAGCATGCCGCAACTGTCATGCGATGTGTGCTCGCCAGATATCGAGGCATTTTACGACACTTCGTTCGATATCGTGGAGATGAACCAGCGGCTGCTTACCATGGCCGCGGGAACCCCTCATGGCGCGAAGCTGCTTTCTACTGGTAGGGTCGTCGTATTGCGGGATGGAGTAAGCCTTTCCACCACCTGAAGCCGAGCAAATGTTGAGCTTCGTCATCGTAGCACTACAAGTCAAACATTGGTGTACTGCTGAAGCAGGCGCCTAGCGCACTTGCTAGCGCGCTCCCCGGTGTGTCGACAGGCGAGAAGATCAAACTCTACTATGTCCTCGCTATGGTCTCACCCGAGACGAGACAAGGAGAGACTGGTGAGACCCTCACCTAACATAGCGAGGGTACCCAACGGCTGAGCCTTTGGTAGATATGGACGCCCAAGCGGTTCCCCCGCAATGGCCTCCTCGACCAGAGACTCTACTGGTCGACGAGCCGACATATGACCTCACCCCTATCCCCTTGACCAGCATCGCCATGGTCTCCAATCGCACTATCAAGGTCGCCCTACGCCTCTCATACTAGCTGCATGCCAAGAGTGCTGATGAGGCGATACACAGGTCGAGCTTGAGTGGATCGTCGAGAAGCACCGCATCTCATATATGAACGCGGCCCTCCGGTCACTACAGGGCGTCTTAGGAGAGTGGCTGCAGGCGGGCTCGGTCCCCGAGGTGGATTGGAGCAAGATCAGGGCTCTCGAGTTCCAGGAGCTACTCCGCGCTCGGAACGAACTCGTCCCTCGGCCGGACCGTTTCAACTGCATCCATTGCCCCAACTTCGAGGATCATGTTAGTCATTTTCTTTGCACCGCTGTAGATGCGCTGATGGGTGCCCTCTACAGTACTTGTTCATGCATGGCAAGAAGGTCCTGCAGGCGAACATCGCCGAGCTCAAGATGGCCATCTCGGATCAGAACCTGGAACTGATCCCGGATTACGAGCAACGCATAGAAGTCCTGAAGGAGCTCAAATTCATCGACGACAACTCGACCGTGCTCCTGAAGGGCCGTGTCGCTTGCGAGGTCAGTTTTCGTACCCTAAATCCATACGCCGTGCGCATATCCTCACCTCGGAATACCTTCGTAGATCAACTCGGCGAACGAGCTCGTCCTCACCGAGCTCATCCTCGAGAACACCCTCGCAGCTTACGAGCCCGAAGAGGTCGTCGCCCTCCTCTCCTGCTTCGTCTTCCAAGAAAAGACGGACGTCGAGCCCGTCATCCCGCCGAAGCTACAGGAAGGGCTCGAGGCGATCATGGCCATCGCGGAGCGCGTCGAGCGCGTGCAGGACAGGCACAAGGTCCCCGGCGAGGAGTTCCGCGCGCTCAAGCCTGGGCTCGTAGAGGTCGTGTACGAGTGGGCGAAGGGCATGGTGAGTCTCCTCTGTGATGTGACTGTTGTGTGCGGCGCGAAGATAGACTGCTGACTGGCCGTTCCTCGTAGCCGTTCGAGCAGATCACGGAGCTCACGGATGTCGCCGAAGGTACCATAGTCCGCGTGATCACCCGTCTCGACGAGACGTGTCGGGAGGTGCGGGACGCTGCCCGGGTCATTGGCGACGCAGAGCTGTTCAAGAAAATGGAGGAAGCACAGATCAAGATCAAGAGAGACAGTGCGTCCCCGTCAAGTCCGCTTCCACTTTGCACTCTTGCTTACCCTTGCTGCAGTCGTATTCGCGGCCAGCTTGTATTTCTAGACATGAGCCGTCACTGTATCGAGTCCCAATCGCACCGAACAACCATTCGCCGCCTTGCACGGCTCACTCACACTGCATCACGCCGCAAGTAATATCCTCGCAAGCCCGATATATTAAGAGATGCATTGCCTTTCCAAATAGCACATAACACTAACGAGTCGAATGCGATAGACGGGTCCCTGAGTGTCCCTTTTACTTCCGCTTCTTGACCGGCGTCTCGTCCTTCGCGCCTCCTGCGGGCGCGACGGGGGCCGTCTCGGTCTTCGTCTTATCGTCGGGGGAAGGAGCGTCGGTCTTCTTTGCAGACTGCAAGCAAAATCTCTCGTGAGCGTCGCATCCCCGCGTGCCGCGACGAAGGTAACGTACCTTGGTGATAGGCTTCTGCTGTGCGCCAACGAAACCGAAAAGAACGCCGAGCATACCGAAAAGAGTGACAACGGAGAGCACGAGGCTCGCGCCGGTCTCGGGGTGCGTCTTGAACGCGAGGACGGGATCGATGCGCGCGAGCTCGAGGAACTTGAACACCTTGTTGCGGATGAACTCGACCGGGTCGTCCTTGAAGCTCGCCGCGGTCTCGTCCTCGTCCTCCTCGTCGGCCTTGTTGGCGGCCTTCTCAAGTGCCTCCTCGAGCGGCTTCTTGACGAAGTACGTCTCCTCCGCGAGCTTGCGCGCGTCCTCGATCGAGTGTCCGATGTAGATGTTGTCAAAGAGGATGTCCTCGGTCATCGTCCAGAGCTCGATACCGACGCCACCGATGGGAATGAGACTCTTCACGGGCGTGAGGTCCTCGAAGTAGGCCGGGTTGGGGATCTTGCGGGGAGCCCACTCGCCCTTGTACTCGGGGTTGTCGATCATCGGGGGGTACCACTTGCCCTTGTAAGCCGGGTTGGGCTTGTAGGGGCTGAAGGAACAAGGTCAAAGACAACCCTAGCATACCCGAAATAGGCGAGACTTACCGCTTCCACTCGCCGCAGCCAGGGGCCTCGTCACACTTGGGGTTGCGGATGGTCGGAGCGATCCACTCGCCATCCTCCTCATCATCCCACTCCTCAGGCTTCTCAGCATCTAGGAGATGCGTTAAGGACACGCTTCACGACGGGCGCATAGGCGGAATACTAACCAGGGTCGGGGATGTACTCCGGCTCGTCATCGAGCCAGCCCTCGGGCTTAACGGCATCCTCATCAGGGATCTCGTAAGGGGCGTCCTCATCCCAGTCATCAGGCTGCAGAGAGGCTGTCAGACATCGAAACGACACAAGATAGGTTCTGGACCAACCTTCTTGGCGTCGGGGTCAGGAATACGCTTGGTATCAACCCAGTCCTCAGGCTTCTTGTCCTCCGGGTCATCAATCTCCGCCGGCGGGTTGACCGGAGGGTTGAAGTCCTCGAGCAAGTTACCGAGGTTGTAGCTATCGCCGTTCCAGAGCACGTCGTAGGTGTTGTTGGGGCTATATGCGTGTCAGCAGACGCGCACGACACGAAACAATCACACGTGAAACTCACAAGAGATGGAGGGTATAGAGGTTAGTTGCCTTGCCGAACGCGGGCTTGGGGGGAAGCTTGAGGTGCTTCTCCTCGAACTCGCCGGTGACGGGGTTCTTGTGACGGAAGATGAAGTGAATCTACGGAGACGCGCCGCGCGTCAATATACGCGTCGCTTCGAGCAGAACACGAGCCGTTCGCACCTTCGTGCCGGGGCACGTCAAGTCAGGACCAAACATGATGGTCCAGGGAGTCTTGTCGTCGAACTCCTTGCCGGCGGTCTGGAAGCCGTCCTCAAGGAGCTTGAGGTAGCCGCCACCGCAGTTGCCGCCCTTCTGGTACTTGACCTCGTACTGCACGACGAGGGGCTTGTCGTCGAAGGCGATGGGCTTCTCGAAGGGCGCGGAGATGGCGTGGTGGGCGGCCTTGGTCTTCGCGACGAGGCCCTTGTCACCGATGATGACGGGCTCGAGGGGCTCCTCCACCTCCCACTTGCCGACATAGCTCCAAGTCTCACCGCCGACGGCCGTCTTCTTGGTGGCCTCTGAGGGCGTCCACCGGTCTGACCAGTCGTCCGTGAACTGTTCGAGGAAGGGTGCCTTTACAGCGGTAGGCTAAACGGCGATGCGCTGCGTGTCAGAGGCTGTATGCGGGGAAAAAGAGCGAGGAAAGTGCGCGCACGGTAAAGGTGGGCTTGGGCGGTTCATCTGCTGCCGAGACGGAGGAGACCGCGACGGCGAGCAGGGCAGAAAGCGCTACGCTTCGCATTGTGTACGAAGGGCCGAGACGGGGGGCAAGCAGGTGTGGGCGGAGGAAAGGAAAGACGATGAGGATGAGTGGATGAGAGACTTGGATGAGAGAGTGCTGGCAGCAGACGCCGTCTAATAACACTGCGCTCGGCTGTTTCCCGGGCAGACTGCCACGTATCCCTTCCACTTGCAGCCAGCGTCTGTCGTGTTCCAGCGCGTTCCATGTCCCACGCTCAGTCTCACTTCTCTTCAGTACCCGTCTCAGACAGCAAAATGCATCCGTCGCGGCGCACGCAGCATTCTATCTACAACAACACACAGTAATGCACAACAGACACTCAGCCAAGCAGGTCCGCATGCCCCGACGCAGACAGCGCGAGCTAAGATGATGTCATCCATACCCGTTAGCGCCCTGCGTGCTCGCGGAATGATGTCTGCACTCACGATGAACTCGTCGTCCAAGTATTTCGACACCGAAATCTGGTCGCCCAGTCCCTTCCGCCGCCGCGTCTTCAGCACAAGGTCGCGCGCAAGGGCCTGCCCGGACGCGGGCTCTAGGGGCCGGAGTTTGATGCTCGTGTCCGTGGGATCACCTGCGCCCGCCCGTCAGTCACGCCTCACACACTAGCTTCGAAGAATCACCGACCGGGCACAATCGACCAGTGGTCGAACGTCTGCAGGCAGAACGCCTGACCCTGCGTCGCCGTGCGCAGGTCCGTCTCGAACCCGTTCGCGTCAATCACCGGAATCAGCGCCTTCACCGTGTACAGCGGCGAGCCCGCCTTCGGGATATCCTGCGTGACGTGTCCACGCCGCCGCGCAAGGACCGTGTACACCGCCGATATGCAGTCGGCCGGCGCTTGCACTTCGACGAAGTATATAGGCTCCATTAGTCGAGGCGTCGCCTGCAAAGAGACATGAGTCGGGGTCCTGTCCGTGCCATGAATGCGCTTACCATGAGGAATGACGAGTAGCAGACACGGCGAGCGGTGGGCACAATCTGTCCACCACCGCGGTAGATTGGCTCCTGCGCGAGACTCGCGTCCAGAATTCTGAACTTGACGTTCCGCATCGCTGCCCCCCACCAGCTTCATCAATACTTGTCAGCATCTGCAGACAAGGCAACACTTACGCTCATCGCACAACGGGCCCTCGCGTGTGCCCCACTGGAAGCCCTGCTTGATGTGCTCCTTGACCGTCCCGAGTAGCTTCTTGTCGACCTGCGAGGGCAGCGTATCGTCTAGCAGGATGTTCGGCCCACTGTCGTCGGGCCCAAACGCCCATATTGACCGCGACGCGAGCAGGTCCCACTGGTACTTCTCCTCGAAGAACTTGCCCCGCTCCTTCGGCGTCATCCGCATGTTCACCCGCCCGGTCTCGATGTCCTCTGCGATGCCGCGTTCGAGCGGCTCCGCAATCATCGTCAACCGGTTCCTAGAGCCAGCACGATCAGTAACGGTGGGGGCATTACTATGTGAACGGGGCTCACTTCTTGTTGGGCGTGTCCGCGTAGCACTTGAGCGCACTCGTCTCAAGCACGGTCTCCGCGAACTTCGTGACCGGGTCCGACACCTTGATCTCAATCTCCGCAAACAATCTCCGCAGGTCGTGCATCACGCAGTCTAGGTAGAGCTCGCCCGTGCCGATGACGACGTGCTCGCCGCTCTCCTCAACCTTCGTCGCGACGAGCGGGTAGCTCTTGTTCACGCTCCGCAGCCCTGCAAGCATCTTCGGCAGCTCGGAGGGGGCGATGGGCTCGATGGCGATCTTGAGCACCGACTGCGTCATGTGCTTGACCGGCCGGAAGATGTGCAGGTCGTCTTCGAGGTCGGCGGCTGCGATGGTGGCGGTCTTGAAGATCGACGCGTCGATGCCGCCGAGGAGGACCAGGTTGCCGGCGGGTACTTCTTCTGCAGGAATGAAGTAGCTAAACCCAGATAAGAACGGATGTTCCTTGCGATTATTATTGATATGTGCGTGAGCTCACCGGGATTCGCTGATCCAGATGTCCTCGACCTGTGCCTTCACCATGTCCTCCTCGTCCTCTGGTGAGTAGCCCTCGCCCAGCACCTTCACATCCATCCCCTTGCGCACGGTACCGCTGATCACACGGCCGAAGGCACGGAAATGTTGTGCGTCTGTGGTGTGGTAGAGCTTGGTGACTTGAACCATGAGGGGACCCTCCGGGTTGCACTCCTGCATGACCTGGGCAAGCTCGGAGGACATAGGCCCCGTGTACGTCCCCTCGACCTGGTATCGGTATTAATAGGGTGTTATCAGCGGGGTGACGCGAAGGACTGACCTTTGACCGAGTGGCTTCAACGGGAGAAGGTATATGTTCCGTGATCATGTCCACCAGACCTACCGAAGGCCCGAAGAATTGGCTGAGCACGGCCTTCAGTAGAGGCCGCACATCCATCTTGTACATGACGGGCTTGAGCTCGATGCCCAGAGTAGCCAGAGTCTCCTTAAGCGCGTCCGTCTCTTCGCTGAGTACATGGCTGTACAGCTTGTAGAGGGGCTCAAGGATGAAGTGCACGAAGGAGCGGTTCGCCTCCGGGTCGTTGGGCTTCCGCGTGAACTTGCGCGTCTCGTTGTTAAACCAGATGTCGCCCCACAGACGGTCCGCGAACGCATTCACGTCCAGAGAGCCTGTACACAAGGACATATGAGCTACACTGGGTTTCCGACGGGCCGGTAGACCTACCATATGTGTCCGCATACATCTGCGCAAACGATCTCAGAGTGAAGCACCAGTGCATATCAGTACTCGCGAACGCGACGTTCCCGTTCTCAGGGCTGAGCCGAAGCTCTGGGTCAGGGTTGATACCACTGTACATACGTGAGCCACAAGTGATACATATGGAACAGTTGCGGTCACCTGATGAATGTGTTGATTTCCTCAATGGTGTGCTTGATTTTGTAGTACGCATCGGCAGGCTTGATGCGCAGCTCGAGGATTAGCCGGTCAATCTTGTTCACGACGAGAGTGATTTTGACACCTTCTTGGAGCGCATGCCGAATAATCGCCTCGGTGTTGCACATCACCTGAGGGACGCCTGTAAGCTATGAGATTCCCGGATGCAAGGGACTCGTGCTCACCCCCTCCACAACGTCGACGACCAAGATGACGCCGTCTACCAAGCGAATGGCACAAGCGACCTCGTCGACGAAGTTCACATGTCCAGGAGTGTCGATGAGGTGGATGAGATGCGACTTCCCGTAGCTGTTTGAGAGGATTAAGGACATTGGGGAGGACTTGATAGATATTTCTCGGTCCCTGGAGAGTACGTGCGTGTCGGTATACCGAGTCTACCAACTGTGGTCAATTCGTGGTCGGTGTCGACCTCTAACGTGCACTAACCTGGTGATCCGAGTCCCAGGTCAGCTTGTGTGTCTCAAACACCAGCATGTCCATAAGTGCGGTCTTTCCGTGGTGTAGGTGGCCAACCACAGCAACGTTTCGCACGAACTCAGGGAATCCTGTCATGTTGAGCAAGAAACTAGAGTATCCCGCTCAGTGTCCAACGACGCATGCCTTTGTAGAACAAGAACGCACCCCTTGTCGAACCGAGTCTCCGGCATGTCCTTCTCCTCCACAGTCCATTTCCGCACCTTGATGGGCGCAACAATAGGTTCGGACAGCGGTTGGGCATCCTCCTCCTGGACCAACGTCTCGACATCCTCGCCGTAGACTTCAGACGCCGAAGGGTAGTACTGCTTGTCCTCATGCAGTACGACTGCATTCTGTACCGGCTCTGAAGAGGGCTTCAACAACGGTGAGTACACACTGATACTCGCAAAACGTACCATCTACTTCCATAAGGGCTGTCTCTTCCTGTCCCTGCATGGGCTCCTCCTCATCGAACCCCTCGAGAGGTCGCACCTCCGGCTGGGGCGCGAACTGGTTCTGCTGTTGTTGCAGCTCCTCCTCTTCCTCGTCGGATTCGAGGTCACCGCCAATGTAGTTTCCGAACTCATCATAGTCCTCGAAAGAGGCCATGTTAACAGCGAGTGTTTAGCGTGTAGTTTGCGAGACAAGAACGGTGGCTTAGTCACTGCAGCAGGAGGCAGACGCGTCAGGGCCACTGAAGGAGAGCAAGAGCAGGTCAAGTACACAGAATAGCAAATAATACACGGAGTTGAGCCTGGCAGAGGAGCCGAGGGACGAGGATGGGCCGAGGAGAGCGGAGAGAGGTTTTGCGCGAGAGCCACCGTCGCGGTCCAGGAAGAACGCGTCGAGTCGGGCGCTTGCACATTCTCCGCGAGCATCATCATGGACTTGACTTCGACTGGGACGCCACACTCAGCCCGGCCTACGACAGCAACGAACCATGGCCACCCTTTCAGATGAGACATTGCGGAAGGTCAGTGCGGCATGTTTTGATTCTACAGTGAGGTATGCTAATTAGGTTCGCGTGTACAGATCTTGGTGCAGATCCAACAGACTGCCGTGCAGTCCCAGCGCGCTCTGAATGTCTCGAGGCAACAGATCGCTGCGAAGGAGAGAGAACGCAGGATCCTGCAGCTCACCATCGAGGAGATCACCTCGTTACAAGAAGATGTAAATCTGTACAAGGGTGTGGGCAAGATGTGAGTACCCATTATCATCGCGTGGTAAACACCAATTCATTGACCGTTACCAGGTTCATGCAGGTTCCTAGGCCTGCTATGGAGAGAGACTTGAAGGCTGAAGAGAAGGAGCTCACCGAAGACATCAAGAATCTGGAGAAGAAGGTCCGTCCACCCCTCGTCGATATGTGTGCTTCCTGCCCACTGACGGTCCAATACAGTCGAAATACCTGGAAAAGCAATTCAATGATGCTCAGGCCCAACTCCGCGATATCGTGAGCGTGCTCTGCATACGGGCCGTTCATCTAGCTGACCATAGAACAGTTCCACAACGCACCAAATCAGTCATAGGCAACAGGTGTTGTATCATTACTCGCTCTCGACCTTTCCCACTTCGTTTCGTGCTGTATCATCTGATTACTCCTTCCTGCCAACGCTTGCAAATCTCATAGCATGTTGCTCGTCTACCCTTTGAGTGCCCGACATCAGCATATTGCTCTACGGCAGGACTCTAAACGCTTCTCTATTGCATGATACCCAAAAGACCATCGTGAAGCCTGCTACTTGCGGGCGATATATACAAGAACCTGACTAGAAAGTGACTACCTATGGTGCCGTGCGTACGTGCGTGCGATGAGGAGCATTGCATTCTAACGATGAGCCATTGCAAAAGAAAAAGCACGAAAACAATAAGAGGACGAAGTCGTGAAGTGCATAGGTCTACCGCTTGGCGTAACGGAGGAATCGAGAGGCAACTGCAAGGTTCGGTCAGCAACAATACACGTCTCATACAAGAAACACTAGCACTCACCAATGGTTGCAGCGAAGTTGAAAACTACGGGGGCCGAAGTTAGTAGCTGCGCAAATGGAATAACTGAGACGGAGGCGCGGCCAACTCACCTGAGAAGGCAAACAATATCCAGACGTCTCGCCACCGATCATCATAGCGGATGTTCAGGGGCAAGAAGAACTCGTCGCCAACCTACGCAGACGACCATCAATAGCAGCGCACTTCTCCAGACGTACGGACACTCACTTGGTATTGACAGTAACGACAAGCCGTGGTGTCGTTCGGGTTGTCGAGGTAGCCGCCGAATCCGGTTACGAACTCGCCTGCCCACTGCTGGCAGGTCTGACCTGCGGGCGGGTTGAACGGGATGAACTCGTCCGCCTTGCAAGTGATAGTCAGGCCGCTATGTTTTATGTCAATACGCGTTCCGTGTATGGTGCGACATGACACATACTGCAACTCAGTGGAGAGCATCGCCGCCATGATACGGGTGTACGGGCTGAGCTGGTAGAGCCAGTGCCAGTAGGACGGCAGCGTCGGGTACGGGATGGTGACACCGCAGAACGTGCCCAGAACGAGGATGATGAATGGGTTGAAGAGCGGGGCGATCTGCATGCTGGGAGAGATGGCCCCGATGAACTGGCCCAAGCTCACACCGAACAGTTCCACGAAGATGATCACGAGCAGCTGGAAGAAGGTACCGCCCACGCCGGCAGCGCCGTCACCGAAGCCCATCGGGTATACCTATAATGTTGTTGTCAGAAGATGAACACAGTAAGCCGGACGTAACACTTACCATGAGCACCCAGTAGACGATACCGCACAAGATCGAGTATGGCATCTCTCCGATGAGCTGGCCGATCGCGAAGACATACGGCGAATAGATTCTACTTGAGGCCTCTGCATATCGATGCGTCAAAATAGGCCCTCACATGGCGAGACATTCAGACACTGACCTCGTATGAAGATGCGTCTGCTGAGGATCCACATCGGCTCGAGCTGACTCATGACGATAGCGGGAAGGATGGTAGTCCAGAAGCTTGGGACGGGTCAGTCTAGATGGCTTGATGGAGTAGACGAGGTTGCTCACATTCCGAATACCCGGTACTGCAGGTCGCGCGCGCCGTGTCCCAGCTGCAGGAACGAGAGGGAGACGAAGAGCGAGATAAAGGCATGCACGAAGAGACGGCTGAAGACGTAGTCCGGAGACCGCCACAGCTTGGCGTTGTTGCGGGTAACGACCCAGCGCAGTTGGTTCCAGAATGGAGTAGCGTCTGTCCCATGAATGCATCAATGTTGGCTAGTAGAGAGGGCCAGGAATCTGCACTTACACACGGTCACCTTCTGAGGTTGCCCGTCGTCGCCACTGGTACTACTCTTGATCTTCTCGATCTCGGCCAGGACGTCCTGGAACTCCTTAGAGTCGAGCCAATGGTCTTTCCAGTCACGGTCACCAATGCGGGGGGTCAGGCCAGCACCGATAGCGTCCAGCATGAATTCCGCAGGGTTTACGTTCGGTGGGCAGTGCGCTCCGTGCCGGGCAAAGTAGTCGCGAAGGATGTAGCAGTCAGGGCCAATGTCGCCGAAGTAGACGGTCTCCCCACCCCGCTCAAGGAGCAGGAGCTTGTCAAAGGTCTGGATGAGCATCGAAGACGGCTGGTGAATGGTGCAGAGGATCGCCTGGCCATTGTCCGCGAGCTTACGAAGGAAGCGGACGAGGTTCCAAGCGCTTTGACCGTCAAGACCCGAGGTCGGCTCGTCCAGGAATAAGAGAGAAGGCCGGCTTGCCAGCTCGACGCCAATAGTGAGGCGCTTGCGCGCCTCCACGTTGAGGCTGAAGACGAGGGCGTCCGCGAGGTCTTGCAGCTCGAGGACCTCAATCATGTCCTCGACGTATTGATCCTTCTCCTCCTTCGAGACCTCCGGCGGCTGCCGGAGGTACGCAGAGAAGCGCATCGCTTCGCGGACGGTCGCGCTACCTTCGTGGACGTCCATTTGTTCCGCTGACAGGGATGTGAGTACAACGGTTCGCGGGCCAGGTACAGCGAATGAGACTCACCGTAAGCAGTGTTCCGAGCGAAGTCAATCCCCAGAGGTTTGCCATCAAGGAGGAGGGTACCGGACACAACACCGATGTTCTTGCGCTGAGCGAGTACGTCCAGGCAAGTCGTCTTCCCTGTTAGGATATTGTGAGACCATCACGTCCAAGAGAGAGATCCCAGTGACATACCAGCGCCGGAGGCTCCCATCAGGGCGGTCATGGTGCCAGGCTTCACATACCCATAGACGTCGTGGAGCAGTCTCCGTACACCGCCTGGAACAGGGACATGGTAGTTGACTTTCTCCCAAGTGAACGGCTTGCCATGGAACTGGGTGACGGTGCTAAGGCGATATTTCATCAATACCGTAGCGGAGCCGAGTTTGCTGCGAGACTCACCCTTTCTGGTCTGCCTCCTCGTCGAACTCTTTCTCGCTGAGCTCTCTGTCAGACTTGCCTTTGCGTGCAGCCTTATGCTCTTGCAGGCGGGCATTGAGCTTCTTGGTCTCGGAGTCCTCTTTGGCGAAGATGGTGACAGACGAGCCGCCGCCGTATTGCTGAAGACCGACTCTTTAGGACGGATTGGAGCACGGAGGACAGCGTGCTTACCGGGAAATACTCAATCAGTAGCACCTGGGTCAGTTGGAACAGGAGGAAGAAGCCGAGTAGCACCAGGAAGTTGCGCCGCCAGAGGTCTGAGACGTTGAGTCCGTAGCCAAAGCTCACGTAGTTGCGACCGGATACGATGTCCTCTCCGGGGACGGAACCAAACAAGGTGCAAACCTGGTTGGGACCCAGACCCTCCCTGAAAAGTTTGGTGAGCGATAGGAACGGCGAAACTCGTGCGATGGAGAAGACTCACGGATATTTGTTCACACCGGGAGGATTGCGAGGCACGATGGCAGTACCGTCGCAGGCAAACTGTGATACCCTTCAGCTGGTGACACTCTGTGAACGCAGTGTAAATGCGTACCGATATCCGCATGAACTCGTTTTCCATGCATCCGACCCAGGCTGATAGAACCATCAGCAACTAGAGTTTACTCTGAGCTCGTGATAGCAGTCTTACCGTACGCCACGGGGTTGATGTAGTACTGCAGAGCAAATCAGCATGCGCTGAAGGGCCCACCATGTAACGGTCACTTACGATCCAGAATAACCATCGCTTCATCTGGAACACCGGGATCATGTACCCAGCATACTGGATCATGTTGGGTATGAAGAAGGTCGCCAGTCGGAATGCAGAGTCGAAATTCGTGCACATGATACCAAATGTCCGGAAGAACCCTTGCATAGTGAGGAAGACCAGGTAGATCTGACGATCTATCTCAGCAAATCGTGACTTGTGGTCACATATCACGGCGGAACACTCACGAAGAGATGGTAGGTGAAGAAGCCACCTGCCGAACGAGAGAGGTTTGACATGAAGTAGATGATGAGGTTGTAGACGAAGATCCGGACAGCCGAGAACGGGACATCAGAGAGGGTGTTCGCTATTGCGACAGCGGCGGGACGGTAGAGCGCGTAGCTTGTCTGCACCGGCCGATTAGTACTGCACAGTGGATGCAGCAGCTTCAGGGTGCCTACCTGCTTCTTTAAAATAGGACGTCCGAGCATTTGGACTGGCATCTACGGGACGTCTTTAGCTCAATATCTAAGTGGTAATAATCCCACTGACCTCTCCGAAGGTATCGAGAGCGCAGGTGAGGAGTCCAGCGAAGATGACCGAGCCTCTAGTGAACGCGCCTTGAGAGGTGAGTTGCAGGTTGTAGTACGAAGCTCCAATGACAAGAGCGAGGATCTGGGACACAGCCAATGAGGATGCCAGTCAAGCGCCACATTTTCTCATACGCACCGTTGACAGACTGTAGCTCGTGATGAGCTGAAACCTATCCTGGAGACGCATCTGGAACTGCCTGATAGCCAGAGCGCGGACCTGCCCGGTAAATCCCTGAGTGTACGGGCTCTTCTTCGACACCCCACGCTTCTTCTCCTCAAGCACGGCCTTGCGGAACGCCTCCTGGTCGGACCTGTCGATCTCCATCTCCTGCTTGTACTTCTCCAGGGAGTCCCGCATCTCCGCGGCGTAACGCGACCGGAGGAACGCTTGCTCGAGTTCCTCGGGAGTGGAGGGCACGTCTGCCTCCGACCGACCGGGAGCGAACTGCCGCTCGTTCGGGTCCGTGCAGCCGGTGAGATAGTCTGGCGTGCTCTGACGGGGCAGTGACTTGTAGCCAAGATTCTCGAAGTACGCACGAGCTTCGAACGGGGGACCGAAGTAGACTTGACGGCCTTTGTCGAGCACGAGGACCTTGTCGAACAGCTCGTAGATACCCTCGCCAGCCTGGTACCTGCGCAAAGCCGTTAGAAGGTGGCGAGAACGTAGCGGGCGAAGAACGTCACTTACAACGTAGCGAAGGTCGTCTGCCCGAGTATGTCCGTCATGACTCGGAGAGCCTTGATGAAGTCCAACGCGGTACTAGCATCCAAGCCACGAGTCGAGTTGTCGAAGCAGAGTACTCGAGCCCGGGTAGCCATCATCTCAGCAATCGAGACACGCTTCCGCTCTCCACCGGACACGCCACGCACGAACTCGTCGCCGACGTACGTATTGGCGGTGTGAGAGATGTTGAGCATACGAAGAAGCATGTTCCGAACAGTCTCGTTGAATTCCTCGCGCGACATGCCTGGAAGACGTCCCTTCGGACCGGGCGTCTTCAGAGATAGGGCAAAGTTCAGAGTCTGAGCGACGGTGAGCGTGGCAATGTGTCGGTCGTCTTTGTGCCGGTCAGCGTCATTGCATGAAGCAGCAAGAGCGATTGAGTGACCCTACCCTCTTCGTTGTACACCACTTCGCCCTTGTAGTACTTGGCCATTTCCTCTGCGCTGATGCCAGCGTACCGCACTTCACCCCCGATGTGGGCGTAATCCGCGCGTTCATTGGCAATGGCCTTCAGGAAGGTCGTGCAGCCGGAACCAGGGCATCCTAAAACCAAGCACATCTGCCCCGGCTTGAGCAAGCCGGAAGACCTGCAGGAGTTGTGAGAACTGGACACGAGCGATCAGCTCGTCACAACTTACGGATGAAGGATGGTCGTGACAGGGAGTTGGGGCCTGATGGCCGGAACGACCCTCTCCAGGGCAGACTTCAATATCCGTAAAGGCGTGAACCAGAAACTCAGGACATCCTCTAGTACATTTATTGTGGTCAACAATGAGCAAGCACGCCCTCGACCATCATGGCAACCTACCTCCAAAGGTCCGAACATATATCTGTGATATTGCTCAGACACGGTCGACGACACTGATCTTGCAGAACCCTTACCTTGTGGCCGGCGCCGCCAATGCCTTCGACTTGGAGGTTTTCCCAAGTGACGCCGACGTGCTTATGTGCTATGCCCGCCTTCTGATAAGCGTCATTGGACGAGGCGAGGTATGCTCGCAGGTCAAACGGCTGCTCGCCCTTCTCGCCCTTTTCGATGTCGTGGTCAGTGGCAGATCGCTCGGTGGGCTCAGAACCGGCCTGCTGAGAACGAATGGAGAGGACACGCTGGAGCTCGTTGAACTGAGCTTCCGCAGCGGCGATGTCGACGTGGTGCTGGTCCGGAAGGGGCGTGGCATCACCACGGAGGGTGCGATCATCTCCTGGGGTGTCCGCCATGAGCGACAGAGACGGGGAGGGAGGAAACGATGAGGGAGAAGCGCATGTTCTCGCGCTGTTTATATATCGACCTCGTTCTTGACCTCAGCTTTCTTACATACCACCACCCCGGCGCTTCTCAGCCATCAAGCGGTCCCGTCCCCGTTGAGTCACGTCTTGTCACGCGTGGTTCCGCCCCCCGGACTGGCTTCTCCCTCGGACTAGCGACACACATTCGTGTCGCCGAACCAGTCGCAGCCAAAAGTGCATCTCATTGTATCGGGTAGTTCTATCACTCTCGTTGAACAGAGGGGTGTCGCGAAGTAGCTGCCTCCGCAAGCAGGCTGTTCATCCCGTCTAGCACCAAGTTAGTGGGCCCAGTAGCGATCGATCGTGCATGTTGGTTGACAAATCCCCGAACCGGGAATCGGGATGCTTCCCGGTGCGTGAGCTTGAGCGCTTGGCGCCGTCGTAGTTGGAGCACTGACACATCCGGCCGCCCGCCACAGGTGCTGACTTTCTGAACGTTTCGACCTTCTCAATGAGCCTTATTGCGAGCATTTGATACGGGAGGGGTGCATGTCTGTGGCAGGCATACTCTCTGTCGTGATTATCATCTGGCCCGAGGAATGCCAGCGCTGTCGCAAGGCCTGCACGCGCGCGCACCGGTACCAGTCAAGCCAGTATCATAGTGTCTTCAGCCCGATACTGAACGGCAGTGTGACTACTTTCAGGCGCATGCTTGCTGAGAGACCATGCTATCTCCGTATCCGCTGGGATCGCGGGGAGAGGAAATGACGAGCAACGAACCCTTGACATCTTCAGGCTTCCAAGAAACCCGGCGAAGACTGGCAGGTGTCGATGGCCGAAGGCGGTTGCCGCGACTTGACGATGAACGCGGAGATCAATCGTATTGTCGCATCATCCAGCGACTGCAAATCGTAGTCTAGCTAGCAGAATCGTCAGCGGCACGAACCGTACACCACGGAGGAGAGTGACGAGGAGTCGGTGACTGTGTGTGCAAGCTGTACGTATATACGAAAGTGTACGATGCCAAGCGGTGGCAGCCCTGGTGTGATCGAACGCCCCGATTCGGGATCTCTCGATCGCTCTCAATGGGCGTGAGACTGTAATACCATATTAGGAGGTGGGAGCCGACTCCTCGACGGTCGACCCCGCAGGAATGGGCGCCTAATCGGTGTGCCTCGTTGCCCAGTGCTCTGAGCTCAGCTCGTCTCCGACCCTCGCTTCAGACATGCATCTCCTCGCCGCTCTTGCTTTCCTTGCCTCGCTTCGCTCAGCTGCGGCGCACAGTGGACATGACGGGCACAAGGAGGGCGAGACAGTACAGCAGTATGCGCTGCGACACGTACGTAGCAACCAGTTATCCTCGCGAGGTACCGTATCTCACGGACGCGCTCATTGTAGATGGCCACCGAGCATCACATGTATGGGCTACTGCAGAGCATGTTGAACGCATGTGCGTGCTGACTAGCGCTACTCAGTGATACCTTCGATGTGCCAAGCTTCTTCCAGCTCCATGACCTGAACCGGTACGAAGCCTCGTCCTTCTGCTGCTCGCGCATCGGCTCAACCCTGCTATAGCGACAAAGTCTGGGACAAGGAGGAGATTGAAGCCGTCTACGGCGTTCATCATGTCTACTCGCAGAAGAAGTCGAAGGTACGTCCCTCCGGAAGTGACCCGTTCGGCATTGTGCCAAGACAGCGTCAATTAGGATGAGATTGAGCACCAGAAGAAGGCGGACCACATCGTCCAGGAGGTGCTGAAACGTCTCGACAAGAACGGCGACGGCAAGATCACACTGGAGGAGTTCCAGGCCGTAGGGCTTGATGGGCTGCCCAACTTCGATGACCTCGGCGCCGAAGGGCACCACTACGACGTGGAGAGCGGTACGCCGAACAGCTTCTGCGGAGGGTGTACGCCATCTCTGACTTGCTGATGCCGGCAGAGTTCTTCTTGCACCATGAAGGTCAGTCATGACTCCCAGAGCGCCCCGCGCCACCGGTACTCACACTGGAAGCCACAGAACAATTCCACTCCACGCCAGAGACACAGACCGATGAATCCTACACGCACCCGGAGGACCTCGAGCATTTTGCGCACCACGAGCAGATCGAGCAAGAAGAGGCCGAGCGTGAGGCGAAGTTCCAGGGCGTCTCCGTTGAAGAAGTCATTGCCCAGCATGAGCCTCACGAAGAGCAGCATACCCCCGAGGGCGGCGCCGCCGACCCCCAGCTGGTCGTGCAGAACCCACACGACGATCAAGTGAACGAGGTCCCTGTCGCAGGCGGCCCTCCAAAGATCAATCGTGTGACGCCTCCGGAGAAGCAAGATCCTGCTGTCCGTTTCGCGAACGCCAAGGCGGACGGCGAATGGGGTGCGGGTTCTGCTGGCTACAAGCCGCCGAAGTCGCCTTCCGAGAAGATGAGGTACGTCACTGGCCATTCTTGCTGACTAGTCCAGCACGGAGCACTGATGCGTCCATCTTTATCGCGTTCAGGAAGAACCTCCCTTACAAGGTACGTTTGCCGTCCCTGGTATGCGTTGCAATTGTGGACACTCACTCTAGGACCGCATGCAGTACAAGTTCCGTCGTACCTGGGGTGACTTCTGAGGGAGACGGTCTGCGGTGGCTCGTTACTGTGACGTTCGTCGGATTTCTCTATTTATCCTCTGTCTTCGGGAAAGCGCGTTGGATGCCTGCTACCACCGTTTCACCTTCGTTATCAAGCTGAATACCACTTATTTCGATGCGAGCAGTAGGCTGCCGACTCCGCCGCCGGATATCGACGATCGACGTTCCCCTTTACTGGTACGCTGAGGTCATGATCACCAAAGCTCACGTCTTGTTCGTGCTGTCATCCGACCGAGCATCCGCGTCTTGCGTGCCTATGCGGGCGTCGGAGATAGCCCGACTACGGACATGCTGACAAAACGAATAGCAACGACGTCGATAGCTCCGGTGACGCAGGAGCACATATCATAGCATAACAGCAGTGGTATCAGGGCTACATGCAGGCGCCAGGGTATTACATGATGTACTAGATTCCGAACGACCAAGTCCAATGCTCCGCTCGAGCCAAACCGCATGAATCATCTACCCTCGAAGAGGTCTTCCAGAAGGCTCTTCTCGACGGCCTGCCAGTCCACCAGGCCGCCGCTGTGGTACACGCTCTCGTATGACGATATGCTCGCAGTCGAGAAGAACGGCACGAGGTCGCGGATGCTGTCGATCTGTCGCAACGAGTGCAGCAGCGGTCGGCGCATCGGTTTCATCGATGCGGAGGGTGTATGAACCTGCGCCGCGGAGCGTGGCGCAGCGCTCTGCATACGAAGTCAGACATTGCTCGTGAGACCCGGAAACGGTGTGTAGTACCTCTGATGCAGGGAGAGCGCCGATGACCTCTGCCAAACGGTCGAGGAGAGCTTCGGGGAACCAGTCATCAGGTCGGTAGACCGCGTCCACCGTGTCCGTGATGAATATCCATTGGTGGCTTTGACTACATCAGAACCTGACTTGAGCAGGTGCGCGGCTGACACTTACATCTGGAACTCTTCTGTCTGCAACACCAGCAGGAGGTCTAGAAGCTTGCACGCTGATAGGATCAGCCCAAGCTCTTCAGATCCATCGCTTGGTACATTCTCCAGGACTTGCTCGAAGATGCGATACTACATACCGCATCGTCAGCTTTGCATATCGGCAACGCACGGAGAGCACGCACCAACTCGGTCAAGATCACTGGCCAGAAACTAGAGAGGTTGTGGGGGGATAGGCGGCACAGTAAGACCCGGACGCAAAGGAAGACCTCGCTCTGAACGATTGGCGCCGAGACATTGCGCAGGGTGTCAACAAGCTTCTCTTGAATGCTAGGAAGCTGAGCTAGAAAATGGTTCTTCTCCGCCGAGAATATCACGTAGGACAAGCGTCGGAGGTTGAGCGAGCGAAGCAACATCTCATACTCCCGATTGGTGAAGATGTTCGCCGAGGCCACAGTGGTGATCCTGCCTGTGACGCGTCAGCAATACATGCCAACCAAATCGTGGCCAGCAATACCTAGAAGCTCTGGTAGTGCAGTCTTGTCGGTGTCAAACAGCGCTTTGATGATCGGTGACCATTTCTCCCCAGCTTCGGCGGTCGAGTTGAAGCACCTGTTGTCGTTCAAGGACTCGGCTACCGGAGATCGCCACGCCTTCACGGCGACGTTGATCTTCGTCATCTCGCGGATTAGAGCAAGGATGTCATCCTCCAAGTCCAGAGGTCTACCGCGAAAGCGTTAGCGCTGTTCAAAGGAGGTAGTTCAGAATGTACCTTGCTTTACCCTTGAGTGCGGGGCCGACGATGTTATATACGATCTGATTACAGGCCGCCAGGATCTTGTCTGAATCTACGAGGAACTTGCGGAGGCTTGGTAACGCGTCGGAGGCGATGTATAAGTTCACCTGAGAAACTGTCAATGACCATTACTCTAGCTCGTCGAAAAACAACGACCTTCTGAGCGAGATCGCCGCCATAGCCAGGTTTGGCACCATCTGGCAATGGTAATGACGTCGAGCTCGAATTTTTCTCATCCACCTTCGCCTCTACGGCTTCGCATACTATGTCAGCCCAATTCATGCAGCATGTATGCGCTCTCACCTCGTAATGTGGGTGTCGGGGATTCTCGTCCATTCGTCATCAACGCTTCTCGTTGCGATCGCCGTATCCACGAGCCGGATTCTACAGACCGGCCCGACATGACGCATAGGTCGAGGAGTTTGCCATAGGTTTCCTACTACTAGGTCAGTGTGCTGTGATCTACGGTTTGTCCGCAATACTGTACCTGTAAGTCTTTGCGTAGCCGTCGATCGTCCAATGCTGTGGTCTGGGACACTTTGTCGGCAAGGACAGTGAAACATCTGCGTAGACCATGATTCAGCCAGACTCTGATTGGGTGACATATAGACGTACTTCAGCGCCGCGAAGGCTTGGGGTCGGAAATCTCGCAGAGTCGCAAGGAGGTCCTTAACCAATTGGAGGAAGCGGTTCCATACTTGGAGTGCCAGGGGCCCCTCCAGACGCTTCATGTATTGCTCGAGAAAATCGAAGAAGGTCATGTCAAGCCTATGAGTCCGAATCAGTAGACAGAATTGGTAGGCGAGGAGTAGCACGCACAAGTCGTGGAAAGCGATTGTTTTCTTAGTACGTTCTGATAGACCCGGAGTTCGACATGAAATGCTCTCGCACAACATATGAACAGCGTTCTGAGCGCTCGCTGTGAGCACATCGACCAGGTCGTACGCTGCGGATGTCTCCGCGCCGTCCGGTCTTGCCTATAGCCGCCCGTCAAAGTGGTTTCTCGCGTGGGTTCGCTGTCACTCACCAGAACTTGGTCGTGCCAGCAGTCTACCACTGCTTCCAGGACCTCCGAGGAGTGCACCCTGAAGAGATGCTCGAGGACGCGTCTGGACCGATTCCGTGCACGAGTGTAGATCAAGGATAGAGATTCCTCTTGCGATCCCCAGCGACCCTCTTGCTGAATGACCAATTTGTCCCACATGGCATACAGAACGCGTACGGCGTTGTGTAAGCAACGGAAATCCGACGACCTTGCCTGTACGACATAGGTGAGAAGTGTACGAGAGAGAGACCGACTCGATACTCACCAGCGCAGGATCCTCTATCGCACCCGAGGGACCATCAGAACTGAAAACGTTGGACACGTAGCCTAAAAGACCACCGGACTCCTGTGGAACCCTGTCCATCGGCTGGTCCTCCTCCTGCTGGTGTTCTCCTGCCGCACGAGTCATGCTGAGAAGTGTGAGGCGTTCGAGAGCAGTCAGGAGCATTAGGAAGTCAGAGTCCGTGGTGTAGGATACGATATCATCGTTCCGAATCGCCTCCACGGATGCGTCTAAGATCTCCGCGAGTGCTAGCCTGAGCTGCCTGCAGACGCAGTCGGAGAGCGGGACGACGACAGCCTTGAGTGACTCTTTGAACAAGGGCACAGTCATCATGATGAAGTCCAACCAGTGTTGCAGCAGGGATCGGTTCGAGGGCGTGGAAATACCGTCGACAAGGGTCTGCACCAGCAAGGGGTGGACAGTATGGGCCTCTCTCCGTGTAGTCGTGGGGGCGTCCTGGAGGCTGAGGCCGTCAGCACTGCGTTCGATCTGAGCAGCCGCCCGTCCTTCGGAATTCGAGAGAGATGCGGAGATGACTGAGTGGAGGAGATGCAGCAGCTTGTTCTGCAAATCGAGACGGGTGGTGTGAACACAAAAATAGAGCTTCTGCACGACCGCAGACTCGAGTGACTGAAGCGTTATGGTGTCCACCTCGCCACGCGCCACCAGTGCTTGCAGAAGATCTACCGAAAGGTTTTGGCAAATGATATGGAAGGGCTGCATGGTCGGCAACAAGCGCGATTTTGGTTCGGATTGCAGAAATCTACCCCAGGCGGTCAGTTGGAGGATTCCTTACAACTCGTGTCGCATACCTCATAAGCAGTTGAGAAACTATTATATCCATGTAGGTTGCGTCCGGGAATGTGGCACTAACTGCTGTGAATGAGTGCAGATGACCATGCCACTTACGACTAAGCCTTACCAGACTGCAGGCGTTGCAGGAGGTTGCCATACAAGGAGCGGCCGATCGCCGTACTCCGAGCTACCTTGCTAAACCCTTGGCCACCGAATTTCACGACCGAGAGCAACGTTTCCAAGAGGTAGTTGACGTAGCGCTGATCGAAAGGCCGCTCGTATGTGAACCCTTGGAGCTGCTTTCCTTTCAGCTCCGTAGTGGAGGTCGTATACCGAATGGTGGGATCGAAGAGGTCGAACAAAATGGGGTCAAGCACACTGTGAAAATATGAGGTGTATGCCTTATGTACCGAGGAGAGAGCTTACCGCAGGTACGACTTCAGACTGCATCGCATCCAAGTCTCCCCTATCCGTCGCAGCTTAGGATCGTCACTCCGCAGTGTTTCCAGAACAGTCATCATCGGGATCTTCAGATGGACGCCGGGAAGCATGGCATCGTCTAGGACACGGATTGAGCTTGATTCAAGCTAATATTCACAACCGGTTCACCGACCTGTCAATCGCCATAGCACTCCGAACGCGTCGCATGCGTCCTGCAGCTCTTCAGTTTTCCGAGAGGAGAGACTCTGAGCGATGACGGCTTCCACATGCGGATGCTTGCATAACCTCTCCAGGGACCAGATGAGATTGACTGCGCGCATATGATAGGCAGAGAAATTAGGCCGCAAGTATCTCAGAAGCTATACAACGTCAAGAATATGGCATCGACAGTATTATCTGTCACTCACTATGCTGACCATAGGCCCAATCACTGAACGCTTGTCAAGTTTGAAACTCGGCCGCAACTCATCCTTCTGGTGTATCTTGATTGCTGCTGTAACGAAGCGGTCCACTGTGACAAAGGCTACGTTCTATAGGGATCTATGAGCGCCCCCCACGGTGTCTCAATGAGTCGAATGCTTACTCTCTGGTTCAAACAGTCCAGCAGAGTACGGAGCCAGGCCGAGGGATCCCAGTCTACGAGAAACTCGACATCTGCTTCGTCCTCCTTGCGGCTCACGAGCATATCTAGGAGCGAGAGGCACAGCAAGAGGACGTCGCGTCCAGCCTTCGTCAGGCCTGGATCGGCGTCAGCTCGTAGCAGTGCTTGCGCAGCGGCACTGCCAAGAGAGATCACATCCTCAAAGGCGATTATGAAGGGGATGTCGGAACGTCTTGAGCGTGCGTGAGGAAGTCCGGCCTGAATGCCGTAGAGTCTCTCTGCAAAACCGACCGCGTTCATCTCCGTCCCCAAGGCCTCTTGCTGGCCAGATAACACTGGGCGGGACTTCAGTGCGCCCTGTGGAATCCTCTTCAGGAGCTCCTGCAAAAGAGCCAGTGCGCTCAATGCTGCAGGAAATGACGACGCGTCTTTCCAGTCAAAGGTCTTATACACACGAATTAGCCATGCGCTGCTTGTCCACTGCAGTGCGACTTACGATCAGAACGCCTGTGATAGCGTTGAAAACGACAGGAAGGTGGATGGTCTCGATCTCCTCATCATGAGCATGAAACGTCTGCAATAGGAACTGGACCATTGCACATCCCTGCCCTAATGTGGTCAGCTCTATCCGGTGAGGCCATTGCGAAGAGTGTCCATGCCTCGCTATTGCCTTTCTTGGAGGCAAGATCCGCCAATACCGCACTGAGAAGCCGACTCCAGAGTGCTCTTTGTTCGACGGCTTCGTAGAGAGTGCTGCCGGTCATAGAAAGCTGTCGCAGACACTCGTCATTAGTACCCACTTCGGCCGATGATTTACAAACTCGAACATCGTCACCAGCATCCGGCCCAGACTCGAGGAGTTTCCGGAGGCTCTTGAATGCGTCGTAGACCAGTACTTCGGTCAGGGGAAGGCCGATTTCGTACTTGTCCAGAAGCGAAATGAAGACCTTGAAGGGCCGAGACTGGGTATACTCTTGTGAAGGATTAGACATCTCATCCTGCATCATCATTAGCGTGCGCGATGGACAGCATAGGCTACTCTTATTACCCTGAGTGTTGACCTCAAGAGCTCCAAGGAATGTGTTCTGTAGTATTCGACTTGATCCTGACTTGTTTCAGCTGGTCCGAGTAACCACACAAATAAGCGGCGATTCAGAGCCAAGTCACGACGCAGCACCACGCTGGTGGCGGCTCGCATGAGAATAGCACGATCATCAGCTTGTGCTTTCGTCACTGCGATTCCGTCGATGTGCAGAGACTGCAGCAAGATATCCAGTGCAGCTCGCCGCACGAGGAGGTCGTCATCCTCCAGCGCCGCCGAGAACGCTCGAATCATGAGCCCAATATCGTCACCGACGATTGGCGTGATATCTAGCGACTTTGCACATGAGTACGGAGTCATACGCACAACGTTTGAGGGTCTTGACTCACCTTCCTCTGCCTTGAAAGGAGGAAGTCTCCTTGACAGGTACGTCAACGCTGTCCCTCGGGCAGGTGGGGTCGTCAGCATCACGAGCCAAATGTTCTGGAAGAAGAAGGATTGCGATATAGTGCCGGCGAGGCGATCCAGCAGGGCGAGGACTTTGTCGAAGTATTCCCCCGTTTCCTCCTCAAGCCCCGGCAGCAGTGCGAGGATGAATGACTTCATGACGGGTCGCAGACCGGCTTGCAGGGGTAGATAATGGGTGTCAAAGATGTTCAGGACGGTTGGCTACAATATATGTGAGCGTGCGAGAGCGATGGGCATGACTGTAGGAGCTCACTTTCACGGCAGTAGATGCATATTCGAAGAACGGAAACAGGCCCGAGGACCACAACGCCAGATCCCTTTGCAAGCCCTCGGACTAAACCCATGGATATGATTTGATGAGTGGGTGAAATTCCAGAGAGAGCATCATAACGTACTCCGAGAACTGCAAAGATATGGGAGTACACGTCCAGAGCGCGTTGGTGTACTCCGTTCGGGAGCGCTGGATTCAAGCATTGTGAGAGGCGCTTGGCGACAACGAGTTTCCGCGGGATCTCCTTGAATTGTTGGTAGGATTGGAGGGTCTGCGCGGTGAGGTGATGTTCAGACACGTCGTCCGGTGAGTAGACTCGCGAACGTACCTTCAGCAGCTGCTTCAGGAACGCGATGAAGTCCGCCCACTCGTGCACACTCTCAAAGGAGTTCAGGCACTTCTCCACCTGTTGCGTATACTTCTTGTACTTCGGATCTGATGCGTATGCTGGCGGCGTGGACGCTAGGCGAGCATGATATGAAAGGGTCTACCCACGACTGGTAGCGCGACTCACTGCCATCACCTCGTCGCAGAGCGTACCAAGGTGGACCTCTTTTGGTAGGGTCTCCACTGCCCACTCTTGGCGAGCTGGCAGCGGACATCGTGGACACAGAGTAGGCAGCCGAGGATGAAGAGTGGCTGAACGTGCAGAGTATGGCGCAGCTGAGCTGCGATACCCGCGCGCGGCCGCCACCGAGTCGCGCGCTGCGCTATGACGAGCGCTATGTAATACAATACAGTACGCGATGCAGAAATCGCAGTAATCGAATGTCCAGAGAAAAAGTCTCATGATCACATTACAGGCAAGAATACAGCTATTGTAGTACAAAACAGGGTCTGCGGTCTAGGTGTGTGAGAGGAGCATTTAGGTAGCACAAGCCTACTGGGGGGCCTGAGGAGTGGAAACAGTAACAGGAGGGGTGTCGACGGAAGGGGTGCCGGGACCGCTCGCACGCTTTCTAGCCAGCTGTGCAGAGAGGCTCTCGGGCATTGCAGAGCCAGCACGAGAGGAATCATGTCCGAGCCTGCCACCTCTCCCTCTCCCCCGGCCGGTACCGGAGAGAGATACAGCCGACAGCTTGGGCAATGAAAGCCCTGCCATCGACGCGCTTTCACCCGTGGCGCTCTGTGTAGCAGCTTGAGAGGCGGCAATAGCATTGGCAAACTCGGATTCCTTCTCTCCGACCCAACTCTTGACGAACCAGCGACCTCCAGCGATGCCACGGATCTCTCGGTTCACCTGCCGCCACCGCCGCACAGGTTTACCGCTCTTGTCAAGAGGAACGACTGGGGCGAAGCCGGTACCTATCTTAGGTGGCGGTTGCACGGGGAAGGGCTTTGAAGGCAACGGATATATGGGTAGTGGAACGCCCTCCAAGGGCGTTTCGTCAACGTGAATGGCAGGCGCGATAATGGAGGCTAATGGGATATCGGGCTCAGGAGATCCATCATGCGGGGTAGGAGACGAAGGTGCAGTGCCGGCATACGCTGAACGAGCAGAGATGATGAGTTGCACCTTCGGTCTTGGGAGCACGTCCTTACCTTCACTGACACTCTCCGCATCATCCTTCAGCAAAGACGCGTTGCCCTTGGCTGCTCTGAATGGATAGCGCAGGGTCGTGAGCTCCACATAGGCCCCAGAGATCATATGAATGCATACTTCGAAGGTTTCTTGCGAATTGCCCGCTGTGCTGGGGTGCCTTTCGGCGGTCCAGGTTTCTTCTTCGGCGGCGGAAGACCAGGAATGGGCTGTACATAAGAGCGGTCCGCTTCCATGGGATCCCAGACCTCAGCGCGAGGCAGTTGGGCTGAAGTCGATTCCGACGGAATGGTTTCAAAGACCCCCACACCAGGCCCAGACGCCGTTGCAGCTCCCCGTCCTCCACGACCTCTTCTTCCACCTCCGCGACCACGCGTGCCTCGTTTCGCAGGAGAGCCTCTTGCCGGTGCCGTCACTGGAGGAGGTATCGCAGGTGCAGGTTTTGATACGTCGTCATCGTCATCGTCTATGAGCTGATCCTCCTCGTCATCTTCGTCCTCCTCGTCATCCTCTTCGCTATCTGCCCGCGCGTGCTTGCTAGATGTCGAGCCAGCCCTGGATCCCTCGTTCTTTTCGTTCACAAGCAGCTTGAGCCTGAACTTGGATCGTGCAGGGCCCGGTTCGGGGGTTGTCTCTTCCCTCAGGGTCGAAATCTGAGGAGCATCCATGTCGATGTCATCGGCCATTGTGGCAGAGGCCCGCGGACGAGCTCAGAAGTAAGCTTGCAATTGCGCTATAAACTTAGGGTGAACATGTCAGAGACTAAAATGGTGTACGAGTCCTAAGCTGTCATCCTCACCAGAAGCAAAAGCCACGAGAGATCGGGAATGGCCCAGTGTCACAGACTCGGTGGGGACAGGTGCGTTGGGACGTAGAGCTGCGGACGCGGGCTTCACGGTAGCCTCTGCTAAAGTGAGGCACCCAGAGGTTAAGAGCGATGCAGGCGACGCCTGAACACTGTGCAGGCTGAAGGAGGTTAGAGAGTGAGCTGTGTGCCTAGCATACGTACCATAATTCCCAGCCTGCGCGACGGCGCTCGTCGCGTCCTCATCCACGCGCCGGCCCTGGAAGAGGTGCTCGGGGTCCCACTCAACGAGCAGAGCCCCGGGCACTCCTGGTGGAAGCCGTTGCGCTTGTATTACGTCAGCAGGCATCCTGTTCTTCCCGTCCGTCCTCCTTCCAGTCAAGCAATCCTCCCGGACTCCAACACCCGTCTACTTCCTCTCTCTGGTGAGTGCTGGCCTTCTGGCCCGCTAGCGTGTGCGATACACAACAGCTGCTTAATTCTCATCCGAATTGATGCAGGTGGTCTCCCGTTCCCTCAACACTCGGGATTTCGCGGTCGGAATGGCGTCCACCACTGTCAACGTATGTTGCTAGGAGGTTGATTGCGCATAGCCAAGTTCACGCACTTTGCGCAGGTCGTGCGGTACACTGCTCTCTTCGGCGGCGTCTTTTATGGCATTGTCCACCGTCGTTCACTACAAAAGGCGCACGACGCCGAGGTCAAGCAGCACGCGATTCACGAGCGCGAGCACCTGATCGCTGAGGCTAAGGAAGCATGGAAAAGGAAGCAGGAGAGCAGCAAGGATGGCGGTGAGTTATGGCTGCCTTATATCCCGTTCCTTCCCTCCCCCCTCTTGCCCTTTACATGGGCGGATGCTACTTCTCGCGTTCCGTTATGCGCTCCGTCCATAATTTGTGCATGTTCACATCAATGGTCGTGCTCACTTCTGCTATGACAGTTGTCACCGATCCCGAAGACCCTCGGTTCGACCTCGAGAAACTCATCGCGAAATGGGAGGCGGACTCGCAGTGACGTGGATAGTGGCTGTATGTGTCCTCCTCTAGAATTGCAGGCCTATCGCATAGGATTCCGTCGGACATCCCATCTGTAGAAGGTCTGGCGACTCGTGGTCAAGTCCTGCGGTGTCCTTTGATGCGCGAAAACCTGGGCCTCTTGCACGCAGTACAGTATGTTAGCTCTACTTACCGTGTCGCCGTGATACCGTCCGCTGGCACTGGCCTCATATGCACCGTTCGCTTTCCCGTCCTACCCGCTTGTCGGCCTGATATCAACCCCACCTGCTCTTACTGGCTCTGGTGACCGATCTAAAATTCCGAACGCCCGCGCTGGTACAGGTGAATATTTGAATCCTGGCCGGTGAACTGGACTGGGTTCTGGAGGGTGTGATGTGTGACCCTTATTGTGACATGTCGGTGGAACGCGTCTGTAACGCGACGCGAACGCCGTCTTGGGTGGCCGGGCCTGTCGCTGGACCCGTTTCTCCTCAGCCACTCGCCTCTCGTGCGCCGCCAACGTGCTCAGCCTCCTCGCCCCGTGTGCAAATTCCCTAGAGTCAACTTCTGCCTGTCTGTTATCATACTTCAGTCATGAAGCCACCTATGCAGGAAGAGCTGGAGGATGATCTTGCCGCAGAGGAGGAGAACAAGCTGATAAACGAGGTATTCCCATGCAGCTGCCATGACCCTGTCGTAACCAGAGCTTACGAATTCAATGCCTATAGGAGTACAAGACCTGGTAAGATAGATGCGAATGGGACACGGCATGCGCTCATGTCCATGCAACAGGAAGAAGAACGCGCCATACCTGTACGATGTTGTCATTACGCATGCGCTTGACTGGCCCAGTCTGACGTGCCAGTGGTTCCCCGACAAGGAGTCGTACGTGTCTACTTGCCTTCCAGCTGCCTTCTCCTTCTCAGGTCCCTTCAGGCCCGCGAATAAACCCTATACCGTCCACCGTCTGCTTCTTGGGACCCATACGTCCGGGCAAGCGCAGGACTACCTCCAAATCGCCACCGTACACCTTCCGAAGCGTGATGAGAGCAGTTCTGCGGACAGGCTCGACCGCGCCGATTACGATGACGAACGGGGCGAGCTCGGTGGCCACTCGCTCCCGCCGCAGCCCAGGATTCAGATTATCCAGAAGATCAACCACGCCGGCGAAGTGAACAGGGCGCGTTATATGCCGCAGAACCCCGACTTGATTGCTACGAAGGCGGTCTCCGGTGAAGTACTTATCTTCGACAGGACGAAACACTCAAGTGAGCCCGAGCGCGGTGGCGTGTGCAAGCCAGACATTCGTCTTGTGGGGCAGACAAAGGAGGGGTGAGCCAGGACTGCGCCATAAGCCGGTAAGCATATTGACGAAAAGCAAAGCTATGGCCTAGCATGGAACCCGCTTAAGACTGGTCATGTTCTTGGCGCGTCGGAAGACACCACTGTTTGCCACTGGTAGGCGGGTTTCAGCGCAAGCAAGTGAATCCGCGCTGACCTCTAGACCCAGGGATATCAACTCCTACTCCAAGTCAAAGGCCGTTATCGAACCGACAAACGTGTTCAAAGGTCACACCTCCGTTGTAGGAGACGTTGATTGGCATGCAACAGAAGACTATACCTTCGCAAGTGTCGGCGATGACAAGATGCTGATGCTGTACGTTGCCACGCTCACCCTCTCATTACATGAGCTTGACGTTGTGTCACAGTTGGGATACCCGTGACGCAACGAAACCTGCAGCGCAGCTCCAAGCACACGGCCGTGAAATTCTCGCCGTCGCGTTTACACCGAATGTCGACTTCCCTAACCTCATCCTCACTGGAAGTGCTGATAAGGCATGTTGCGACTGGTCTTGCAGGTGTTCTGTTTATTGACAAGTACCGCAGACCATCCATCTCCGCGACAGGCGTAAATTGGATACGCCTGTTCACGTCTTCGAGGCGCATACGGATGAGGTTCTCCATGTTGCATGGTCACCGCATAACCCCACTATCTTCGCTTCGGCGTCGAGTGATAGGCGGATCAACATCTGGGACATTTCTCAGATCGGCGTTGAGCAGACTCCTGACGACCAAGAGGACGGTCCACCCGAACTGGTCTTCGTTCATGGAGGTGAGGACTCGCATTGACTGGATGGCGAACTATCATTGAAGTAAATGTCGTTTAAAATTCAGGCCATACTGCGCGCCCGACGGACTTCTGCTGGGCGCCTGGGGAGGCCGAGAGCTGGACCGCCGGTAGTACGTCCGAGGACAACATCGTCATGATATGGCAACCCACCATGCGGATATGGGCGGGAGACGCGGTCAAGATCGACGAAAAGGAGCTCGAGGGCGAAGCCATGGAGGGCATTGAGACCGATGATCATGAGGCGGATGAAGAGGCGGGGCCCTCAGCCTCAACAGCGTAACGAAGCTATGTTACATCATTCGAAGAAGGACCGTTGCATTATGCTCACTGTTTCGTGGTTATCCATCTGTGAAATGTATTGTTCCGCACTGGATCCGCCTGCGTCTTAAAGTTCAGCGGCCGTCGCTGGCTTCTCAGTGAGATCCGACCAATAGTAGTTGAGCAGCATAAGTTACAGCAAACCGTGCCTGTTGTACAACGAGTATCTCTCGTGCTGGAATCCGCGGATGACCTCCATGACAGCGCAATCACAGGAAGAATAGGCGAAGCAGTTCGAAGATCACTACAACAAGCATCAGTCAGCTGGGGAGACATGCTTCCATCCGGCCAGACACGTACCTCCTCCCACAACCACGAACAAAATGATACCAAGAGCCCAGAGGCTGACGGGGCTGCGTTTTGAAAGCCGCTCCTGACGAGACGGCTTGATGGGGTTCTTGCCAGCGCGAGCCTTCTCCGCGAATTGGTTGTTCCTCTTACGGAGCTCGAACTCGGTAGGCTGTCGATGTCCGATAGGCGTCAGCGACGTCCATGGAGGTGCACCAGCTGTGACAGACCATGATGCGGGAGTGATTCCAAAATGGTCTGGGCTAAGGAGCGACTGGAGATTGGAAACGTGCGCAAGAGGGTATATATGGACGTGTCTGACTTGACGCCACGTATTCGTGCGGATGCCCCGGTAATCTCGGATGTTTGTCCTTGTGTACCAAAGGCTTCCGTTTCAAACATGAGCAAATAACGCCTCTTCACCTCCTTCGATCAGCATGGCCAAAGGCGGCAAGAAAACCTCGCTCAAAGCCGCCCTCGCATCTCAGCAGTCGCGGCTCAAGAAGAAACAGGAAGCGGTTCATGCGTCTCAGCATGCGGACCGCATGAAGGCGGGTTCCCAGGCAAAGGCCAAAGGAAAGGCCCCTTTGCGCCCTACCATCCCTTTCGCGGCTACAGACAACATACTTCTCATCGGAGAGGGGAATTTCTCTTTCGCACGGGCGCTTGCATTCCATCCGCCGCAATCACTGGAATTCTTACCTCCGTCGAACATCATCGCGACGGCATATGATACTGAAGATGATTGCTATACAAAATATCCGGAGGCGCGCGAGATCGTCGCAGCGCTCCGTGAAAAGGGCGTCGTAGTCCTCTTCGGCGTGGACGCCACAAAACTGGAGAGGTGCTCTCCCTTGAGAGAGCGAACCTTTGACCGTATAGTGTGGAACTTCCCTCATGCAGGTTGGAGACCCCGCGCATAAGTGCTTAGTGCGTCCATACTAAAACCAGTGTATTCCCACAGGGAAAGGCATCACGGATCAGGATCGCAATATCCTGTCCAACCAGGTCCTATTGCTGGGCTTCCTCCGCTCCGCTGCTCCATTCTTGGCAAGAGGACCAGTGCCTGTCGTTAACAAGGCTCGCAAAAGGAAACGCGACCCTGACGACGACGGATCAGAGGACGAGGCCGAAGACCACGAACTGGCGCAAGATATCATCGATACTAGCCGCAAGACGAGGGGTACCATCCTGATTACACTGCGAAACGTTCCTCCATATACCCTGTGGTAAAGTTGGCACACACTTGCATCAAGTTCAGTGGTTTTCTGACGTTACTCACGCAGGGATCTCCCGAAGTTGGCAAAGAATCCACCACCTCCTGCATCCACGGGGCAGCCGCCCAACCCGAAATATACACAGCTACGGTCATTCGCATTCCATCGGCAGGCGTGGAAAGGCTATGAGCATAGGATGACCAAGGGCGAGCGAGCGCATGGTAAGGGGAAGACGGGTGAGGGAGGAGAGGACCGTACATGGGAGTTCTGTCTGCAAGATTGAGCTATAGCGTTCTATATCACAGTCGTCCCCCGCTCTCGTCCCCGGCATTCTACTGTACTCGTATAGAGACCCTAACCCTAAGCCGCTCGACGGTCAACTGATCACGGCTCGGCTACTGGAGGAACGCATCTTGTCCGGCGACCGGTTCCTGCCCGCTTATTGCTATGATGTTCTCGTCCGTCTCGGACGCTCAGGCTCGTCCTGCGTCTCTATCATCAACCACCACGTCGTTCCGTCCCCGTAGTCGCAATGTCAACAGGAACGTCCTCCGGGGCTGCTCTTCAGCCTCCAGCGCACTCGGATGAGATCAAAGTCTCCTTCCCTCAGGAGCATGTCATGCTGCTCACCTTCAACCGCCCAAAGTCGCTCAATGCAGTGACTCCTACAATGACAGAAGACGTAAAGAGAGTCCTGGACTGGTTTGACGACGAGCCGAGTCTATGGTATCTGCTCTCTCATCGGACAGCTACGGGACTTCTGAACTAATCATGACCGCCCAGGATTGTGATCCTCACAGGAGAAGGCCGCGCCTTCTGCGCAGGGGCAGATCTCATTGAGCAAGTCCAGCTTATGCATGGAGAGAGTGAGCGCTTGACATGTTCTCCCTGTGCAGGTGGAACAAGCGACAGGCTAGTGGCGGCGCCGAAGATGACCAGAAGCGCATCATTCAGGATGTGGACGGCTTTGCCTCCATCTCGAGGCGATACTCTACGTCCAAGCCCATAATCGCTGCAGTTAATGGCGGTGCGTATGGGGGAGGTATGGAGATTATCTTGAATTGCGACCTGGTGATCGCGAGCGAGGACGCCATGCTTGCGCTTCCGGAGGTCAAACGCGGGGTGGTCGCAATTCAAGGAGGTCAGGCCGCTACTGAATCTCATTTAGCCCGGCTACTGATGAAGCACTTCAGGCATGCCGAGATTGTCACGAATTGCAGGACATCAGGTCAGTTATAGCCTGCCAAGCAGCTTGTCGCCTCCGGAAAGCTGAGCAATGCTTCAGCTTGCCAGCGAAATGCTGCTGCTAGGCAAGGCGATCAGTGCAACAGATGCGGCGACCCGGTTCGGCTTGTGAGTACTTCCTTTCTTTCTATAAATCCTTGCTCAGAGCTTGCGAAGTGTGAACAAGGTTGTACCGAAGGCTGAAGTGCTGTCAACTGCACTCGCCTGGGCAGCCGAGATAGCTCAGAATAGCCCTGACGCGATCCAGAGCACTAAGCGTGCTCTGCTGCTGGCGACCCGCCACGGTAGCGTGGAGGATGCCGTCATTGCCCACGTGAGCTCGAAAGAGAGCAAGCGGGCGTTCACCAGCGAGAACATCCAGGTATGAGCGTTGTGGGTGTCAACCCGAGAACGATCCTGACTCGGCTCTCTGTTCCAGGAGGGTCTCAGGGCGTTTACAGAGGTCAGCTACGACATCTTGCGATGTCATCTCTGTAACTCACCTTCTATGGCAGAAACGCAAGCCATCCTGGAAGAATCCTGCCAAGCTATAGGTTCATGATGAGGGGACGTTACTGTGCATTCTGTACCACATACTGCTTGACTGGGAATCTGTGGGTACCTGGACGATTGTCGTGGGTTGTGAGCTTTGCGAAATGAAGGGAACCTTTCTGCTCACACTCTGCGACGCTTGAGGATCCCGCGTGTGTTCCTAATACTTGTTACTCACATGAAGATGGATGTCAGCATATGTCAGCTCAGTGGGATGCGGGGTAAGGTCCGGTAAGCTGATGGCTGTTCCCCGGATCCGCGATCGTTCCGAACTTGCCGGGCGCAGAATGCGGGGTAAGTACATAAGTGCACCCTGCTCTCGACCACCACCACGACGCGCAAAGGAGTCCTCGCCTCGTCGCAGAGTCTCTTGCTTGTATTCTCTTGGTCTGCTCCACAGCGTTGTGACTATATTCTCTCAGACGATGTCGAGCATCCTGAGGACGACTCTCCGAGCCCCAGGCCGCTTCCTCCCCGCTGGTTCTCGCGCGATGAGCTCGTTCAACTTCTCTGCCCCCTCGCTTCCCTTGACTCCTCCTTCCGTTGAGGAAGAGGCCGCTGCATTTGAGGCTCGGGTGGCGGACATGGAGGCGTTCTTCAAGCAGTCTCGCTTTGCCTCGTTGAAGCGGCCATACACTGCAGCGCAGGTCGCGTCGAAACAGGGTTCGTTCCCAGTGCTCCCCCTTCCCTCCACGCTGCTCGCGAACAAGCTCTACGCGCTCTTCGAGAAGGCCGCAGCGGAGGGGAGGCCAGTGCACACCATGGGCGCGATTGACCCCGTGCAGATGACCCAAATGGCGCCTCACCAGGAGGTCGTATATGTCAGTGGCTGGGCGTGCTCGAGCGTATTGACGACGGGGAACAACGATGTTGGCCCCGACCTCGGGTACGCAGTGATGTCGATACTACCTTGTATTGTTCTCATGAGTGCCGGAACAGAGACTACCCTTACACAACTGTCCCGAACCAAGTGCACCGGTTATTCCGCGCTCAGCAACTGCATGATAAGAAGCACTACGACGAACGTCTGAATGCAAGCCCAGAGGCTCGCGCGAAGCTGCCTTACATCGACTACCTGCGACCTATCATTGCCGATGCTGACATGGGGTGAATATTCCCGAGCCATTGCTAATTTCTTCTGGAGAGCAGATGAACTCACAAACTACCCTCATCTGCAGACACGGCGGTCTGTCTGCTGTGATGAAGCTGGTGAAGCTATTCGCCGAGTCGGTACGTATGGAGAGGTGTAGTGAGGATGTGTGGATACTTACAGGCACACAGGGGGCGTCCGCAATCCATCTCGAGGACCAGCTCGTTGGCGGTAAGAAGTGTGGACACTTGGCGGGCAAAGTACTCGTCCCGGCGTCGGCGCACGTCTCGCGCCTCATCGCCGCGCGGTTCCAGCTTGACATGCTCAAGTCGACCATGCTGCTCATCGCGCGCACCGATGCCGAGTCCGCGAAGTTGCTCTCGAGCACGGTCGATGTGCTCGACCACGAGTTTATCAAGGGCGTGTCTGCGCCCGACCGCGCGCTCGCGGAGGTGATCTCTGCGGCTGAGGCGGAGGGCCGGAGCGGAGCGGAGATCGACAGGATAGAGGCGGAGTGGCTTGCGCGGAACCCGCTCTGCACTTTCAACGAAGGTCGGGCGTCTTGCAATGCGTGTTATATAATCAGACTGACGTCTCTCGCCCGGTAGCCTTCGAGAAGGCGTTGAGGACGTCGAGCGTCAAGGACAAGGAAGGCGCACTGAAAGTCTACCGAGAGGCCGTAGACGGCAAGTCGAACGCGGATGCGCGTGACGTCGCCAAAGACATCCTGGGCGAGAGTATCTTCTGGGATTGGGACCGTGAGCCTTCTGCATCATATCCGGGGCTCATCGTTGAGCTCACATGGTATCATCTGTGCAGTGCCCAAGACTCGCGAGGGCTACTACCACTACACAGGTGGTGTGGAGGCCGCCATCAAGCGCGAGCTTGCCTTCGCACCGTACGCCGACATGATCTGGCTCGAGACCAAGCTGCCCGACCTGCACCAGGCCCGTTACTTCTCGCGCAAGATCCGGGAGAAGTACCCCGGAAAGTGCGCACCCCCTTACCACGAGTGCAGTGCATGACTGGATGCTCAGTCTTATACGCATAGGTGGTTTGTATATAACCTGAGCCCGAGCTTCAATTGGACGGCGCAAGGGTTCTCTGACCAAGATCTCAAGAACTTCGTTTGGGATCTCGGCAAGGAAGGGTAAGTCTCACAGTACGGCACATACATCCCTTGACTGAACGGTCTGTCCAGTTTCGTCCTCCAACTCATCTCGCTGGCCGGCCTCCACCTGGACGCCGTTGCTACTGGTGTGTTCTGACGTCCCCACACCCTAAGATATATAGATTGACACGTGCAATACAGCTGAACTCGCCGCCCGGTACAAGACGGAGGGCATGCTCGCCTACGTCAACCTCATCCAAAAGAAAGAGAAGGAGCTCGGCTGCGACGTGCTCACGCACCAGAAGTGGAGCGGCGCGAACTACATCGACCGCATTCTGACGACCGTCTCCGCAGGCTCATCCAGCACCTCGGCCGTCGGCAAGGACTCCACGGAGCACTCATTCTGAGGGCCCTCAGACAGCGAGTGATAGAAGCGCAGAGGGAGGAAAATGTATTGTTTGCATCTGCAGGACTAACTAGGATCTACTCAATGAATATGATAATGACACATATCGACTGGGATGCAATGCGAAGGGAATGTACGAGGGACGATATCGACAGGAGAGCAGGAGAGGCGAATGAAATAGTTATGCGTGATAGGTACGGTAAGGAAGAATGATCTGCAAGAGGACGCTACGTAGTGCAACCCCCGCGCTGCACGCATAGCGAGCTGCTGAAGTGGACAGACCGAAACAGCGCGGGTCAGAGATGCCTGCTCGACAGGCGAACATACAGTCTCAAGGGAGTGCCACGACCTAACATCGAGAGCATACCCGAGGCGCAGACGAAGCATAAGGAAATCCGACATAGCCACATAATCATCAAGAAAACCACTCGCAGGGCCACCCTACTCCGCGGACGTCATGGATTGGTCCAGTCCGTGGTAGGGGTACGACAACGCCTGCGACGGCGCCAGCTTCGGTGACACAATCTCGAACTGGGACTCGTCAAAGCTCGGCCTGCTCTCGTACGAGTCGCCCGACGTCCGCGGAACACCCAGCGCCGAGCCGTTCCGGGGCGGCGACGCCCCACTCATAAGGCGCGATGGCGCGCGCGAAGAGGACGAGTCCGTCGAAGAGATGCTGGGGCGCTGACGCGAGGCCGCGGACATGCGGCCGCTCGCGTTCGACAGCTGGGACTGACGGCTGTTGGAACGGGACTGAGCACCCGCGAGGTGCTCCGGCAAAGCTGGACTCCGCGGGATGTCAACGAGTGTCATGGAGGACGACACGCCCGACGCGCGTTTCATCACGGACGAGAGCTCAACAACGCTGCTCTTGCGCCGCCGCGTCTCCTGCGCCATCTCAGAGCTCGACCGAGGCGTCTGGGCGATGGAGGATGTCGACGAGTGTGTCGAGAGGCTTCCAGACTGAGACTTGAACGACTTGAGGATCGACTTTCGTGCACCTCTGTCGCCCTGTGCGGACGTCGCCGGCGCCGATGCAGGCAGCGGGGGTGTCGTCGGAGGTACAGAGGGGGAGGCTTGCCGGACGGGTACAGGGTGGATAGGATACGGTGACTCCTGGTTAAACTGGAACGAATGCAGCGAGTTCTTGCGCTTCGGCTGCGGGGGCGCGAGGCCAGGAGCGGAGTGCGGCTGCTGCTGCATGAGCTGCTCGGGCTGCGGGCTCCGCGACATGGCACGAGAGGACCGCTTGCCCGGGGGCGCCGAGTTTGGTGACGACCTTCCCGACTCCGGGAGCGCCGGCGACACTGAGCCTGAGACGGACGACTTGTTCGTCCGCCGCCAAAGCTTCTTGATGCTCTTCACGCTCATCAACGAAGCCGACTTGGCGTTTTTCGCCGTCGTCGCAGGGGCGGAGGACGCCGGACCGTCATCCGAGGGTAGTGAGTCCAGAGAGAACCTGCTCGACGGCGCGTCCGACAGGCCACTTGATGACTTGTTGTTATGCGCATGTCGAGACCCAGACGCCTTCTTCCCTGGAGGAGAGGGTCCGGACAGATCCTCCTGCAGAGGCGGGACTTTGTCTATGTCAGACGGGAACCGACCAAACGGGTCGGGGGATAGAGGGATGACGGGTGAATCGGATGCGGGATGCCGCAGGAGCGAAGGCGCCACAAGCGGAGGATACAGCGCGTTGCGCTCCTCCTCCAGCTCGCGTTTCCGCGCCATAGTCTCATCGGAGACATAGTCCGGAGTCGTGCGCTTCTGGAAGGGCGACTTCGGCAGCTCCGTCGAGATCCCGTTGAACGCTATCCGGGGCGGTGACGGGATGTCCTCCGACATTGGTTCAGGATCTGCTGGGGCGCCGCTGGCCATGCTGGACAGGGCAGAGTAGGGGACGGCGGGCCAGGAGGCACCCTCGGCGGGAGGCCTGTACGAGGACGAGCCTTCAGTATCCGGAACCATCGGGAGTCAATGAGAAGGGACGAACCCTGGCTTCGGTGACGGGTTCGGAGAGGGTCCGGTGCTGACCGAGCCGCGCCATGCTGGTGGGGTGAGCGAACTGGCGATCGAGGGCCTTCCAGTCGGCGTCGTCTCCGCCGCGAGGTCCTCGAGCGCGAGCTTGCGGGGCGAGAATTGGGCGAGATTCTAGGCGGCATGGTCAGCACACGAGAACCGTTACGAGATGAGGGCAAGGAGATCCTCACCCGCTCGATCTCGTCCAGCTTGGCCATCATCAGCACTTGGCTCTTTCTGCGGTCATGCGGGTCGTCCTCGTCGTACTGCTCGAATCATCAGTGGCTGTCCAGAAATACAGATGTGTAGCAGGAGCTATACCTCATACGAGCCCTCTAGACCAAGGTCGAGCTCGTCGTAGAAGACGCCTTCGCGCTTCTCCACCAACGGACTCCGGCGCATCGGCTTATGAGTCGTCTCGCCGTCGGACAGCTCCTCTTCGTCGCTCGACTTCTTGAACTCGCCTGATGAGGGCGTGTTATCCTCTTGTAGGTACGCGAGGCGGATATTCGAGCCGTCCGTCGTGGGCCCAGAGCCACTGGTGGCTCCCGGGAGCGACGGAGCAAGGTTCAGTGCCGGAGGCACATGCTTCCTTGACAAGGAAGAGCCCTGCGACGACCGACGCGGCCCTTGTGGTGGTGACGCCGGGATCGCCACCGACAATCGTGGGCGAGAGCTCCTCCGAAGGAGCTCCGCGATCTCCTCCGCATCGTCCACCACCTGCCTTTCCTCCCCATCCTCCGCTGGGTCCGGCAACGCAGAGAGTGCCGCGCCGTCGAGGGCGAGGTCGACGACCTTCGGATCCGCGACGCGCCTCGACTTCCTCTGGGATGCGTTTTCAGCACGCATGTCCGCCCAAGTCTCGGCGTCCGTGCCGAACACGTCCGCCAACGGATCGCCACTTACGCTCCCTTGTCCGTACCGCGCCGTCGCATCACCCTCGTCCTCTGAACCCTCCCCGTCCGAGTCCGGTAGCTGCGCGTACCCGTCGTCGTCTGCGTTGGGCCCGAGCAGCCGGCCGTTTCGTGGTCGCAAGTGCGCCGGCATGTTCTCCGTCGCTTGCAGTCGGTCAACCAGACGCAATGAAACAGCAGGCCTTCTGCCCGCATCCTCTTCACCCTCTCCCTCACCACCCGACTCATCTCCTGCTCGCGACGCCGCTCTCCTCTGCATGCCCAACCTGCTCTCCGCGCGTTTGGCGTGTTGAACGCGTCGACTCCGCTTCCAGCGGTCGTACCACGTCGCCTTCCGACGGTCGATGTCAAACTCGACCTTGGCCAATATGGGAATGAGCGCCGGGGAGTGCAAGCCAGGGAGCGGGACGTCGTCCGCGTTACCGCCATCTGAAATGGACGTGGCGGACTCGGGCGAATCGAGGTCAGACCGCGAGGAGATGGCGGAGTGCGACGCCGTGGTGGACGGCGAAGGTGTCATGAGCTGCTGTGGTGTCTCGGCGCGCATGGGAGAGAGAAGCGGGCGAAGGCTGCTCTGGTTTGACATGACATCTTGGAGCAGAGATGGCGAGGACTGGGCAGCTGGTGATCCGAAGCCGAGGCCCTTTGTACGCACCGCGGACGCCGGCATCTCCTCGCGTTCGGCCCTGAGAACACGTACCCAGATGTGTCTCCAGATGTCCTCCGAAAGTCTTGGACCGGGGACATCTCCATCGTCTTCAGAAATGTTGCCAAGCCGCATGGTGGCCTGTGCGGCGGGAGAGGAATTGATCAAATACAGGACGAGGCCTACCGTACTAGGAAGCGCATATTCCTTCGCGATGGCTGCGAGCTGGCTTTGCAACGTGGGGTAGACAGGCACGAGGATCCCTCGTCGGAACTGTGCGTGATACCCCGAGGCGTTTGGCGGGGGAGGCAGAAGCTCGTTGTCATAGAGGTTGTCAGAATCATGGGGCAAGTGCGTTGGCGGGATGACATGCAGCAGGTATTTGGACGTTTGCGTGACTGGCGTGTAGGTGTGCGCAGAGCCTACGGAGGGCGTCGGAGAGCGTCGGAAATCGAAAGCAGAGGAAGCAGCGGTGCTTGGTGCGACAGGTGAGGGCGCATAGGTAGAAGCCGGAGAAGAGATACCGTGGATGACTGGGACGGGGGTAGAGACTCCGAGGGCGTTTGCGAGTTTAGCCAAGCGGTGTGGGGGCAGCGGTGCTCGTGGGGGTGCCCAGGAGGGAGTGGAAACCGCAGAGACCGGAGAAGTGGGATCGTCTTGGGCTGAACTGGGCATATTCGTCGTGTAGAGTGGTGAAGAGGGTTTGATGAAGCACAGAGCCGGACTACAGTTTCTGCATGGGTCTCAACTGCGACAGACGCTGCGAAGAATCTTGAGCAAAAGCGCAGCCACCGTGCATGGATGAGTTGCGACCTACGCAGCGGTTCCAAGGCGACGCTCACGTCCGCGGTTCGAGAAATGGATGCAGTGTCTCCGAGCGATGCTGGAGAGTGCGCAGAACGACAAAGCCAGACCGAGAGAGAACAAGCGGATGGTGGCCGGGAGGGACGAAGAGGAACAAGTCGACTCGATCACTCCGGCCCTTGCACACACAGCACATCCAACTCTTGTTCCAATCAAACCCCCGCACCAGACTCCTCCCCAGCTCGCGTCACGTGGTACTACTGAAGCATCCGGCTTGCCGGCCCGATATTGACTTGTGTGACGCCACTCAGGCTTGTCCACTGCAGCAGCGAAGGAAGTTCAGGTTCTTGTCAGGCATCTGCTGCAACCGCCGCCGTTCCATCTCACCACCCTTGCTTTTTGACGACCGTCATGATACTTCAATGATGTTGGGTCCCTTCTCCACCCAGCTGACCTACAAGACCCAGGCTGCTCCGGCCTTTCTGCGGAAATGAGATACCACACGTCGCAACTCCTCTGACATGCCCCACGACTGACAGTTCGAACCTCGCTGCCTCTGATGGTACTCGAAGTACACCTACCACTCTATCATCCGTGCCCAAGACAGCGCTCAGGAAGGCTCTTCAGGCAGATATCATCGTCCTAGCTTTGGACAGATTGCTAGGCTGGTCCTACTTGTATCCCTGGGCTGCCCATCAATCGGCTCCTCTGCCTCCCTGCTATCCCGACGGACTCCTCCTGACTACGCGCGATGTATCTTGGAGAGCGTGCGCTGACTGACGCAGATTATGCTGAACACTCGGCGAACCAGATGTATGAGGGTCTTGGGAACGACCCGTCCGCGCTGATCAACGCCGCCTTTACGCTCACCACGATCGGACAATTCGCCCTGCTCATCCTCATCATGACCCTCCTCTGCTCTTCCACAGTGTATAAGCGCAGCTTCGTGCTGTTGAATCTCCTGGCAATTTCCTTCCTTGGCACCATCCCGCAGTATCTCTTGTGCGAAGGGTCGCATGCCTATACCATCCGATGCTGATTGGCTCTCCTATCTCCTACAGGATGTATGCCGAGATGATATACAACCCGAAGCCACCAGCTGGTCTGTGCGCTACCCAGGCCGCCCTACTGGAGGGCGTCCAATGCATGTAGGTCTATACCGCTTTACACTGGCCGAGTTCTCATACCGCGTACTAGGCTCGCAATGTCGTCCTTTTCCCTGGTAGTTGATGTCCTAGTCGAGTCGCAAGTCATATCGTTCAACAATACTACAACCAAGTATCTACGCGCCGCGGTCCGTTCTCGAACGATCCAACTGTCGATCTCGCTCTGACCGGGAGTCCAGCTCATAGTCATCCCGTACATCACCTTCATCGCGCTCGTTTCGGCCGTGGCCGCGTTCGGCGTCGCCCACCCAGACCAAGTCAGGCATATGCCGAATGATCTCGCATGCACCCTCCACAACTCCACATTGTAAGCCAGATACTCCCTCCTTGGTCCTGCGTTTCATAGTAACACGACCGTTCCGCGCAGCATTACCGCGTTGCAAATCGTCATCTCCGCGATCGTCGTCCTAACGCTCTCACTCATGAGTGCGTACCCGTTCCGCGCGGCGCAGGCTATTGTTCCTTGCTGGTCAAAAAGTCTGACTATGGGGACCGGACACTGGCAGCCTACGCCATCGTCCGCACCCTCGCGACGAGACGGCATCTTCCCAGCCTTCCTACTAGCGTCGGTTGGCCCTGCCCGAAGCTCCCGAGCTTCTCTCAGGCCGCGCGCATCGTCGCCTTCACCTGTCTCCAGGCACTGCTCCTCGTGTGCGTATGGTCCCCCCTGTGTACTATCAGGGCCATGCAATCGTCACTTACCACGGGCCTTCTCGCACAGCTTCAATACCGTGCGTACCTACGTCCATTCCGACGGCCCACGCATCGCTGTGGTAGTCCTGCAAGCACTGAGTAAGCTTTTTCATCCTGCGCACTCGTCCTCGGCCGGCCCAAGTTGGCATGGCGACATGCCCGAGCTTGTACTCACGTCTGCTGTGCATTCGCAGTGCCCGTCACGACTTTCTGCATTTTCGGCCTCACGGCGGTACGTCTTTCACGTCCTATCGTTCACATAGATGCCTCCTCACGCTGCATGTAGGAGTGCTACCACACGTGGAAGCGCGCCGTTCTGTACCCGTTCTCGCGGTGGTCGAGAAATCGCCCCGTGGCCGCAGTGGGCAACGTGCCGCTGGAGGTGACGGTCACCGTGGAGGAGGGCCCCCGCTGCTACGACTCCTACTTTGACCGCGGCCCTAACAGTGAGAAACCGATACGGATCGCGTTGGACCTTGAGACCAAGAGTTCGTTCCGCGATTCTTCCTTGTCGACGCGCTCCGAGTCCCTGAAGGACTACTTGGTCAAGGATTGAGAGACGTCAGCGTTACCTTCTGCCTGGACCCTTCACACTGTAACAGCTCTTATGTTGTTGTATACCACGCTCCCAGTGTCCTCATGAACGCGCAATGGTGCAGAAACATCATCGCATTGATAGCATGACAGATCCACCAAGAAAACACGAGATGCACTCTCGGGATCCGTGGCCCAAAGCTCAAAGGAATGTGGGGGTGAACGAGATAGTCGCCACTATATTGAGACAACAACTAATGCAAGTGCAAGGGGCGGCTGCGAACTCGAGAGCAGTGTTCAGAAGTCCGTACGTACTGTGGGGCGTGCGTGCGTGCTGTCCGTGACATGACGGGTATTACTGAAGTAGGTGTACGTACTCTGCGATGCAAGTCCGACGAACCAGGAGGAATAAGCGAGAGATTGTCAGAACCGTCAAACCAGAGGCAAAACCAGAAGTCCACTGAACGATGAAGTCCAGTCCTTCGCCAAGCCACTACCATCCTTCAGGTCGCTTAGAGAGCAGCGGCGGCACCAGCGACCATGCCGAGGGCAGCGATAGCCCAAGGCGTCAGGCGAGGGAGGGAAGCAGCGCCATTGCCGCTGCCGTTGAAGCTGGAGGGTACTGAGGAGTCCGATGCGGAGGTGGCGGATCCAGTGTTAGAGCCGGACGCGCCGGCGGGCGTGCTGGAGGCGGAGACGGTCACACCGAAGCCACTCGAAGTGGCAGACGAGGCGGGAACAGTCAAAGTGGCAGACCTGCATCACACAAGCGGAGTCAGCATGGGTGAGGCATGGGAAGGACAGGGGACCTTACCCAGTTACGGACGCCGAAGCGCTTCCAGAGGCGGACACGGAGGCGGTGGACGACGCAGAAGAGGAGGTGGTCGACAGGGGAGCGCCGACCGTGAACTCCGGGGTCTGGTCGTAGACCTGGTTCTGGTTACTGTGGACAGGATGCCGTCAAGCCTGGACCTAGCCGTACGACTCTCATGTGGTACTCACGTCACGTTGATGGCCTGAAGGGTATATTGGCTATAGCGGACGAGTCGTATGTGAGCTGCGAGGCTTCGGAGACAACATCGGACGGTACATACCCCTCGGGAACCACGGGCAGCTCGAACGACGCGAAGTCCGCAGAGGGGTCGAGGTTGCCCGCGATGGCGAAGGTGTCGTGGAACTGGTTCGAGTTGACCAACCGCAGGGTGAAGATGGGGTCCGTGCTGTTGTGGCTCCATGTGATGTTGACTTGCGAACTGGAGTGCCAGTCCACCGGCAGCTGCAGGAACAGAGCCGAGGTCCAGGGAGCGAGAGCAAGAGCAGCGACGAAACTAGGGTTCACGACGACTCATCTCAGACACCTGCTCTTACAGCCGTCTCGCGCGACGTGAACACACACCTGAGCTTGGACAACATGGCGCAAGGACTCTGTTGGAGCTTTTGGGACGAACGAGCCGGGGAGGGAGCTGGGGGAGAGCGCGGGGAACGAGTTCGACGAGGGCGTCGGGCGTGGCTGGACGCGCGAGGCTGGACTTTTGTACTCTGCGACTTTCTCACGGCTTGCCCGAGAACCTTCGTGACCGCCGCCGTCGACTGCGCCGATTGGTCGGTGGCAGGCTCAGCACGGATTCAGCTGGGCCATGCATGCAGCCAAGAATAACATGGAACGATCCTATTCCTGCCTCTTGCACGCACAACACTCGTCTTGGACATACGCCCAGCAGTCTCCAGACCATTCCCTGCAATGCTTCACGCGATCTCACACATGTCTCCCGGGTCATCGATTCTAGCCCGTCTCGTCTACAGCGACAGCGGCACAGCGAGACACAGCGAGACATCTGCCACCTGGCACACTGGAGGCACAGGCTGCTTCGGTTCGCACCGAGACGATGGCAGCCTCCCACACGAAGCTACGGTCAGCAACAGATCTTCCGCGGCAACGGCGCCTTGCCCGAAACGCGCATCATGAGGCGCCGCTCAGAATAACCTCCTGCACCGTCACGAAGGTATATGTGCACGGGAACCTCCCATCACGACATCTGGCATCAGCCAGACTCAAGCACGCCCTGGAGGTAGGATTAAGCAGGTGCATGCTACTACTAGTATATCTGTCAATGAGCGGTCAGAAAAACAGCGTTCGTCGGGGCAACGTGGCGGCAGCGTGCTCTATTACCTCGTCAAATGGCCGGGTGTCGTTGAAACAACTCTCCCAGACCTCATTGACCGCTCGTTCCGCAGTGGCCTGGTCTGGACAGGCCGGGTTCGCTCGGACGGACAGCACGGCGCGTCGGCGCACGCACTCCTGCAAAAGAGCCGTAGACGGAGTAAGCAGCGGACAAGGCATGCCTCGGCGGAAAGACGGACCTGGTGCTGCTTCGAGAACGACACAAATCCTCTCATCACCTCGCGACTCCACCTGCAGTCGCCGCTAAGGCTATTCGCGCGGATCTTCACATAGCACAGGACGCGGCCGTCAATTTCGTGGACACGGGGCACGGCGACGGCTCATTAGGTGAAGGCAACCGCTCACATACCTCGCTACACGCATGATGCCGGAGGTTGTTCCAGTCGACCTTGAACTTCGCATGGTCATACATATGAACGAGCTCATGCACGATCGTGTCCTCCATGTGGCTCTTGCTCGAGAACTTGCCCTGGCATAGCAGGACCGCGCCTGCTTCCGGGACGAAGCCGCCTGCACGGGTGATATCGCAAGGTGCACAGACGATGTCCCCTTCGGAGACGTCGCAGCCGTTCAATTTGAGGTGCTTCATCATGAAGACCACGGCTGGACCTGCACAGAGCAAGGCATAACCCGATTTAACAGGACGTGAATGAAGAGATGAAAGGGTGAACCCACTAATACTGACTATATGTCATGAGCTCTCTCTTCCACTTCTCGCACTTTTTGTGGTGATGAGCCTCTATCTCAGCTTCCCGTTCTTCCTTCGTTGCGCCTAGCCCTGTAATCGCGCCAAACTTCCGCCGCCATCGGTCAAAGGTTGACTGGTCAGAGGTAGATGGTTCAGACGGAGTCGAAGTAGCGGCCATAGGTGGCAGAGCAAGAGAACGAGTGTCCAGAAGCGCCCGCTCATCCTCTCGGTAACCCTAACCTCTACCTTGTACATGGAGACAGATACCCAGGTTACACACCGGGGTCTCGCCTTTTCTTCGTACCCAAGAAGGGGTTAGAGAAACGGAACGAAAATTATATATCATATATGCGATTCTAAGGTCACGAGAACGTGTTAGACAATAGGTATTATTCTCTGGGACACAGAATTTCTACTTTTCTTTCTTGTTCTGTGGGCCAGATAATAAGAGTGCCCGCTCTTTTCTGGCACGTCGCCCGCTCATCGCCCGCTGTTTTTCGGTGGGCGCTGCCAGGGGGGCATCACTCCAGGGAGCGCTGATATCAACCTATGTAGTACTACCCCCAATCAGGTGTTCGGGGTCCATTTTTCACTTTTCCAAGCCGT